>JAZGTN010000123.1:0-417500 GCA_037783415.1 Leptasterias polaris
TGAACAAAAAACGTATAATCATCGTATATCATGTATTCCCTGGACAGTTAACCTCCGCACAGATAATCAGTTTATATTCTTCCTGAGTAAACATGGTTTACTACCTGGGAACAACACCTTTCTTCTCTAAGCTGCAGTGTACCGGTTGATTGGCCCAGATGACCGCATTTGTCATTTTCTGATTTGGCTATTGTACACAATTGCTCTTATACATATAAAACACACCAAACAAACAAACAAACAAACAAACAAACAAACAACCCCCCCAACAAACAAACAAACAAACAAACATTAGCAACCTTTTTGACAATTGCTTGTTATTTTCTAGTGCATTAATGTTTTCAAAGGACAAATCTGTGCCGGCCGTCACGCAAAATCCCATCACGTAACTGCCGCACTATGCTGCAAGAACTTAAGTTAGTTAAAAACCAAATTGCAAAAATGTGACTCTAGTATCTCCAATATAACGACCGGGCATGCATTTTAGATCCCGGTTAGCTGGAACAAAGGTCAATTTTGATTCTGAAAAAGTCGGACTATGAAATATTTTCATGTAATAACGATTTTGTTTTTGTCAAACTACTTTTGCAAAGTATGCCAAATCCATCTGCTACTTTTCATTCATTATGAACAACAAATCATAATTGAGGTGAATGGTGGCAATCGGACAACATCAAGCCACACCATTTCACAGCAACACATAATTTTGATATTGCAGTTGTTATTGTCATTATTCTGAAACAAATGTTTGAATTACTTTCGTCTGGACGCCGTTTCAGATGCACACATTGTAAAACACTTATAGACGGAAGCTTCCCTTTATTCCACTGACAACCAAACTTCTGAATGGTTGATGCTCTGCTTCTCGTTTCCATCCAAATGTCCAGTGCTATGGTAATTTGTTTGATACTTTCCATTTTATTTTTTTCTTATCAGACATGTATATAATTTAGATTTGGATGTATCATAGGGTCAATATGTAAATATGTAATTTTGCTTTTTTATTGTGGTGTTACATATTGTCCTTGTTGGAATGTTTACAGCTGCTTTTATTATGGAGCTGTCAGTTCTTTTGTAATTGCATAATCTAGGATAAAAATACAGTTTTTTGGATTGAATTGAATTGAATTGAATTATTTTTTGATGGATTAAGCATCTTTGTAAACGGTGTTTGGACGCATTTGGGTAATTTACCCAATAGGGGGAAACATAACTCTGTTTGCTGACAGAAAGACTGAAAGGTTTGGTACCCTGAGGCAATTTGCACGCAGCGGAATGCTCGGTATGGGAAAGGTTGTGACGGTTCACACGGACCCAGACCAACAACAGTTTTTGTGGCACATTAACACGAGAGGGCGGTGCAACAGCGCCGGTTTTACATGTAAAACGAAACAAATTTAAAATCGTCAGGTAAATTCTTAATAACTAGCATGTTGATAGCAAAACTAATTTAATATATTATAAACGTATTTAATAGAGTATGTAGATTAGTTCCCGTTGGGACATTTGCTGGAAAATATTGGTCTTCAATGGATGGGTGACCAACTCGACATTGGGCATTGATTGTACATAGGCCTAGTAGCGAGTATCGCTAGACGCGCACAAGGCAACATACATTGCACTCTCGTGACAAACCACGTGACCATAAATCATAATTACAGTAAACCCTCGTGGAAGAGTAAACAAAATAAATATATATATACATGTTATTATTTCTGTTCACACAATTTGTAATAGTTCTTCAGTCATAAATATTCAGAACAATCTTACCTGTTTGACGTTTGTCCTGAAAAGTTTAGCCCTTCTACAGTTAGAGCACCAAATCCAACATGCATCCAAAGACGAACTGTACTAGGGAAGGTCTGGCTTGACGTTGGTGAAGAAAGTCCAGTGTATAGGTCTACCAAGTGCCGACGTGCACACACATTCATAAGTCACTCAAGCTAACACCAGATAAAGGGGTGGAGTAGCTGGCAACAGAGGCCGTCTAAAGCTGTCTGACGACGGTAGAGCCGAGCCGTCCAGGTGTGCTCGCCACATCACCGTCAAGTATCACCCTCGAACGCCGTAAACCAGCAGGCGGTATTTTCAGAGTGACAACCGGCCGCGGTTGGATTGCGTGACAAGATCGAAACGCTAAACTGCGAAATAGAAAAGAAAAAGAAAGAAAGACAAAACCAACTTCCGTTTAGTTCCTTCCCCAATAGAGTCGAGATGATTAAGTGGAGCTTGTCACACTTGATAGATGCATCTAAGTACCCACTGCTTCAAGCAGTGGGGTGCTGGCACTTTTTGTTTTGCTATTTCTACAACTCTAGTATTATAAGAAAGCAAAGGTGGGTCCCTAAGTTTGTTTCCGATCGGTATTTAAACCTCCCCTTGTTGGCATACCTACCGTTCAATTACGTAAAAAGAAACAAATGGAAAACACGTCACGTTTCCATCGCTCAAGACGTTGGAGCATAGAGTACTCATTTCGACCGTGACACGCTTACCTCCATTTTGTTACGTAACTTTGACTTTGAACTTTACAATCAGTGAACTTTCAGTTTGAAAACATTTATTTTCCGACAGTAACCAATCATGCATTATTGACTTTAATAATTACGAATGAAGAAATTACACTGCAAAAACCGGTGTGTTAAACTTGACACTAGGTGTTGCCACACTACAGATATCGATGAGAGAATCAAATTTAACATTAAAATAACTCCAATATAATCGTTTTGGCAGAAATCACCCTCCGGTGTAATTTTTTGTATCTATATGACAACATGCATGGTGTTAACACCCCAGTTTTTGTAGTCTATTCTTGATGAAAACAAGTTTTATTCGTTTTTCTATAGTGAACGAATCGGCAAAAAGTTCGTAAAAGGTTTGTGAAATGCTATTTTATTTTATGAATTTCTCATTAGCTTCGGTCACTGCTTGATTAAATTTTGCTTAATAGAAAGGCAGAAAATGAGATGAATTTCTATAAATTTGTATAATATGGCATGGATGACATAGATAGTTTGATCTTAGAAGGCTAGAAGTTCTGTTGTATGAGTCTGAGAGAGTTTTTTCCTCGGAGTCTTGGTGTTCTTTTGCGAGTTCTCTTTACCGCTACTTCATGGTCTGTTTTAAGGACGATTTGTATCTTACAGGTTTTGAAACTAATTTTCTTTTAATAATTTTACTTTTATTTGTGCTTATAAAAAAAACAATATTATAATGTTTAAACTACTTTTAGTCATAAATTGAATGCTAGTTTTTTTGTCAACGGTCTGGATGTATTTATCTCTCGGTGACAGTTTTTTATATACTTGACAGTCCATGTTCAATTCTTAATCTTGGTAAGTCTCATAAAATTATTAGGGAACGTGTACCTTTGGTTCCGGAACCGCTCGATTGTTTTAATCCTACATATTTTGAGGGAATTATGGGGCTTAACATTACTCCGAAGTGAAATGATTCTCAAAATGCTTTATACTATCCAAAGCTGCTGTACTTCTACCCTAAGTAAATTTGTATTGCCATTATTTTTTAGAGTGATTACCAAACGTAAACGTTCTCTTTAAAGGGTGTGTACAACATTTGTAATTGCCAAAGACCAGTATCCACACTTGATGTGACCAGACATATACATGAAATAACAAACCTGTGAAAGTTTAAGCTCAAACGGTCATCGGAGTCATGAGAAAAAAGTGAAAAACCCCATTATATGTTTTAACTTTTTTTTTCAAACATCGAATTTTATCCTGCAGGATAAAGACTATGTGAACATTTATATTTTCAATCCCACCAATGTTGTACACACCCTTTAAGTTAATAAATAGATGAAGATAACTTAAAGTAAATAAACAGATAGACATATTGATAGATAAACAAAGAGACAAAGAAACCAAACACAAAACAAAGACATAATTAAATAAATGAATTTAATAAATAAGTAATTTAAAAAGTATGCTTCCGATAATAATGTCCCAATACATTTTAAGTAACATTAATGTAGCAGCACAGTCTTCTCTTCCCACGCCTTCAGGTTTCAGCTCTAGCCAGCCTCACCTGCTTCGTTCCTCCATCGTCCCGATCCGTTGGCACCGGGCGATCACTTGACAGCCGCCTCAGCTCTAAATCATTCCATGATCGGTGGAGGTTACGTGCAGGGCCAAGTCGACCGTCACGCAATACACCACATGATTTTCTTGCGTAAACCGTTGCTGCATTACTTCATTTGTTTTGTAGCTTTTTTTTCTCTTTCTCTCTCCAAAGACCAATCTGAGGGATTAAGGACTTTAAGGTATCCAACAATGGAAGCTTGGTCCAAGAAGGAGAAACATAGAGAGTTGGCAAAAGTACTTTCAACTTTATCGTCTGGAAAAACCGGAACCGCTGAAAGTTAAGACTTTCAATACCACTGTATTTGTCCACAATCTCATCAACTTATTTTCGCTAATTTCAATCAATCATCGAAACAAAGACTCAGTTTTCAATTATCACTGGTCAGTGTTGTGAAAGGTTGGCAAATAAAACCAACGCTAGCGAAATTACATTTCCACGTTTTGTTATTTTAGTTTATTTTTGAGACACACGAACGTTTGTTATTTCGGACGCATTCTTTTCTACCATGGTTAATCTCAGATTAATAAAGTTTAATAAAAATTTCACAGATTACTTGAATCTTGTCAGACTACCACATGCTTATTTGTGATTTAAATTTACTAATAGGCCTACATAATAATGCACTGCCTGTAAAATCCACGTCTTTTTGTATAAACCCATGTAACTGCTAGGCAATAGTCAGAACCAGAAGCTAGAAATTTGAGACGTGAATTATTTTAAGCTCTGAGGATCGTGATAGAAATCATATAAACTAAAACCGAAAAAAAAAAATTAAACAAAAATTGAACTAAATAACAATGGTATTCATATAAATAGTTAACCAAAATAGCTAACTAAATGGTCAAATAACCAAATACCTACTCCTCGTGCCTCTATGAGTACATCAAAAAAGTTAAAACATTAAACTATTGAGAATCACTCAAAACATAAAATATGAAGCCATGAGTTTGCAGGAAAACAATTACACAATTCGTAAACAGACACGTTTCCAGAAATATATTTCAGAACTGAGCAGCATGATTATTCCAGACTTTCTGTAAATATCATTTTTTCGTTTGTCCTTTCGATGGCTTAAAAGCCAACTTGTAGACCGGGGTAGAAACCTTACACTCAATCAACAGCATCGACAGTAATGCAAGCTTTGCGAATCCAAAATGTCAAACCTAAATATACGATTGCACGTTGAAACGCTAACATAATCGAGCCTTTTTTTCTTATTTTGTGTGTGTGTGTCTCTTACAGACGCAATTGAAATGTTGGAAAAGTACTCCGAACTTTCTTCCCCGCGACCACATGTCATACCTCAATGTCTGAAGTCAGATTTCCCGTTACGGCGCGATTTATCACTGTGCAGTCTTTCCTTTTGTAAATTTCCTTCAAACGCTGTTCGGTTTCATGTTAATGAAGTGCCTTCCTGTAAACTTGTCACCAACTTCGGATGTTTTCTGTCACTTATTTTTCTCCTCTTTTTCCTTGATTGTTTTTATCGACACGGAAAGAAACTGTGTGTGACTCGCGACACGACAGTCCACTTAATTTTTTCCACACAATACCTACTCAAGGGAGGAATTTCTTCGCAAGAGTCCGAAATGATTGTTTTATTTTTTATTTATTTTTTATTTTTGTTGCAAATGTAAAACCTTCAGTCATAAGTTAGTTATTTCCTTTTAATTAACGTTTTTACGTTTGGTTTTTTTTTTGGGGGTCTAATCCTTCGTAAATTGTTGTTATGGAACAACTGTCTTCAAGTTTCTGTCCAACTAATGTATTTATTTATTTATTTATTCATTTATTTAAATTGTCAGTTTAAATGCATCTCAATGAATGTTAACGTTCTTCATTCTACGATCATTTCACCAAACGCATCGTTGTTTTAGCTAATTACAGAGCCGCGATGCAAGCGACACAGTTTACCCCAATAAATATTTACCATCATCACCAAAGACCAAGGAATTCGCCCAAGGAGTTTCGCCAACGCCGCCACCGTTCAAACAACAACGACGACCCGGTAAACCTTGAACCTCGTCTCGCAAAAAACAACCAACAGCAGACGTGCCTCTTGTGCCCATATGTCATCGCCACGGAGGGCCCTACCGTCAATGACGTCACGACCCCCCCCCCCCTCCATCACAAACTGGTTACCCATCTGGTCTGTCTCGTTGATTAATGCATCCGACCCTTGTACAAATCAAACATGGGGACCACAAGCACGCCAGGTAACAAAAAAAGAACTGACAAGGTCACGGCACTTTTGGTATTTTCGACATCTGAAAACGAACCATCAATTCTTGTAAGATGTACTTTTTAGACACAAGGACCTCCAATCATACAATGATTAATTATATAGGTTTTACGCACGCAGTGCTAACCGCCCCGCACTACGGGAAAGCGAGATGTATCATTGGGTCAATAACACATTTTTTTATTCGGCCGTTTTCTGTAATGACATCACTCACTGCAGTTGCCACCTTGACAAGGTTACATTAATGAAGCGTGGAAACTTCCGGGGTGACGGACCCATCCAGAGGGACTGGTCATTTGAGGATATTGGTTTATGTAACAGCTGAAAGGGGCGTGGTTTAATTCATTAACAATGATGCAAAGTCGTAAACAACTTGCTGTTTCACATTTTAAAACAAACACATTCGAAATATGAATTAACAGACAAAGAAAGACAGCCAAAGAAAGAAAGAAAAGAAACAAAAATGTTAAGGAAGCAAAGTATTCTCTGTTAAATTGTTAATGAAGAACCTATTATTTTGTTTATTTGACTAGATTGCTATAAATGCTATATTTCTCTTTTTGCTGAAAGGTCGAGTCCCATTTTAGACTTAGTGAAGACATAACACAGTTGAGATTCTACGCGGAAACTACGGCTTGGGAAGAATTCTCCGGGGGGCAGTCAATGGATTTTGGTACAAGCCACGGAGCAAGTTCAAGCCGGCTTCTAGCCTGGGGTGTTGTTTGCTGAAGCACGGGGGGAAAGTGCACCGTGTAAAGTGACGAGTCGCCTCACCAGGGCTGTGTGTTGGATATCAGGATGGCGGTTTGGTGTAAAATGACATTGTAGGCGACAAGACAAATGCGGTGTCGAAGCAAGTTCCACTTTTTCCCGTCACATTTTTTTCAATTCCTTTCACTTCTATGAACTCCAGTTCGCATCCCGTCTTAGAACAAGAACAAGAACAAGAACAAGAACAAGAACAAGACCTTTTTTCAATGACATCTTTATTTCAAAACGATCGAAGTCATTTTAAATAATAGTTTACAAAATTACTAGGAAATAACGTTGTCAACAATAAACAGTAAAAGCAATAAGACAATAGACATAAAAACAGTGTAAAACAACACGGGGGTATCCCTAGCTAGGAGAGACAAAAAACCACGCCCACCCCCTCCAACTAGGCAAGGTGCCGACGGAGTCAAACACTCTTTGGAAGTGGTCGGAACCACAATAACATGTTTACTAATAAAAGGTATGTAAATTACAGGAAACAAGAACAAGAACAAGAACAAGAACAAGAACAAGAACAAGAACAAGAACAAGAACAAGAACAAGAACAAGAACAAGAACAAGAACAAGAACAAGAACAAGAACAAGAACAAGAACAAGAACAAGAACAAGAACAAGAACAAGAACAAGAACAAGAACAAGAACAAGAACAAGAACAAGAACAAGAACAAGAACAAGAACAAGAACAAGAACAAGAACAAGAACAAGAACAAGAACAAGAACAAGAACAAGAACAAGAACAAGAACAAGAACAAGAACAAGAACAAGAACAAGAACAAGAACAAGAACAAGAACAAGAACAAGAACAAGAACAAGAACAAGAACAAGAACAAGAACAAGAACAAGAACAAGAACAAGAACAAGAACAAGAACAAGAACAAGAACAAGAACAAGAACAAGAACAAGAACAAGAACAAGAACAAGAACAAGAACAAGAACAAGAACAAGAACAAGAACAAGAACAAGAACAAGAACAAGAACAAGAACAAGAACAAGAACAAGAACAAGAACAAGAACAAGAACAAGAACAAGAACAAGAACAAGAACAAGAACAAGAACAAGAACAAGAACAAGAACAAGAACAAGAACAAGAACAAGAACAAGAACAAGAACAAGAACAAGAACAAGAACAAGAACAAGAACAAGAACAAGAACAAGAACAAGAACAAGAACAAGAACAAGAACAAGAACAAGAACAAGAACAAGAACAAGAACAAGAACAAGAACAAGAACAAGAACAAGAACAAGAACAAGAACAAGAACAAGAACAAGAACAAGAACAAGAACAAGAACAAGAACAAGAACAAGAACAAGAACAAGAACAAGAACAAGAACAAGAACAAGAACAAGAACAAGAACAAGAACAAGAACAAGAACAAGAACAAGAACAAGAACAAGAACAAGAACAAGAACAAGAACAAGAACAAGAACAAGAACAAGAACAAGAACAAGAACAAGAACAAGAACAAGAACAAGAACAAGAACAAGAACAAGAACAAGAACAAGAACAAGAACAAGAACAAGAACAAGAACAAGAACAAGAACAAGAACAAGAACAAGAACAAGAACAAGAACAAGAACAAGAACAAGAACAAGAACAAGAACAAGAACAAGAACAAGAACAAGAACAAGAACAAGAACAAGAACAAGAACAAGAACAAGAACAAGAACAAGAACAAGAACAAGAACAAGAACAAGAACAAGAACAAGAACAAGAACAAGAACAAGAACAAGAACAAGAACAAGAACAAGAACAAGAACAAGAACAAGAACAAGAACAAGAACAAGAACAAGAACAAGAACAAGAACAAGAACAAGAACAAGAACAAGAACAAGAACAAGAACAAGAACAAGAACAAGAACAAGAACAAGAACAAGAACAAGAACAAGAACAAGAACAAGAACAAGAACAAGAACAAGAACAAGAACAAGAACAAGAACAAGAACAAGAACAAGAACAAGAACAAGAACAAGAACAAGAACAAGAACAAGAACAAGAACAAGAACAAGAACAAGAACAAGAACAAGAACAAGAACAAGAACAAGAACAAGAACAAGAACAAGAACAAGAACAAGAACAAGAACAAGAACAAGAACAAGAACAAGAACAAGAACAAGAACAAGAACAAGAACAAGAACAAGAACAAGAACAAGAACAAGAACAAGAACAAGAACAAGAACAAGAACAAGAACAAGAACAAGAACAAGAACAAGAACAAGAACAAGAACAAGAACAAGAACAAGAACAAGAACAAGAACAAGAACAAGAACAAGAACAAGAACAAGAACAAGAACAAGAACAAGAACAAGAACAAGAACAAGAACAAGAACAAGAACAAGAACAAGAACAAGAACAAGAACAAGAACAAGAACAAGAACAAGAACAAGAACAAGAACAAGAACAAGAACAAGAACAAGAACAAGAACAAGAACAAGAACAAGAACAAGAACAAGAACAAGAACAAGAACAAGAACAAGAACAAGAACAAGAACAAGAACAAGAACAAGAACAAGAACAAGAACAAGAACAAGAACAAGAACAAGAACAAGAACAAGAACAAGAACAAGAACAAGAACAAGAACAAGAACAAGAACAAGAACAAGAACAAGAACAAGAACAAGAACAAGAACAAGAACAAGAACAAGAACAAGAACAAGAACAAGAACAAGAACAAGAACAAGAACAAGAACAAGAACAAGAACAAGAACAAGAACAAGAACAAGAACAAGAACAAGAACAAGAACAAGAACAAGAACAAGAACAAGAACAAGAACAAGAACAAGAACAAGAACAAGAACAAGAACAAGAACAAGAACAAGAACAAGAACAAGAACAAGAACAAGAACAAGAACAAGAACAAGAACAAGAACAAGAACAAGAACAAGAACAAGAACAAGAACAAGAACAAGAACAAGAACAAGAACAAGAACAAGAACAAGAACAAGAACAAGAACAAGAACAAGAACAAGAACAAGAACAAGAACAAGAACAAGAACAAGAACAAGAACAAGAACAAGAACAAGAACAAGAACAAGAACAAGAACAAGAACAAGAACAAGAACAAGAACAAGAACAAGAACAAGAACAAGAACAAGAACAAGAACAAGAACAAGAACAAGAACAAGAACAAGAACAAGAACAAGAACAAGAACAAGAACAAGAACAAGAACAAGAACAAGAACAAGAACAAGAACAAGAACAAGAACAAGAACAAGAACAAGAACAAGAACAAGAACAAGAACAAGAACAAGAACAAGAACAAGAACAAGAACAAGAACAAGAACAAGAACAAGAACAAGAACAAGAACAAGAACAAGAACAAGAACAAGAACAAGAACAAGAACAAGAACAAGAACAAGAACAAGAACAAGAACAAGAACAAGAACAAGAACAAGAACAAGAACAAGAACAAGAACAAGAACAAGAACAAGAACAAGAACAAGAACAAGAACAAGAACAAGAACAAGAACAAGAACAAGAACAAGAACAAGAACAAGAACAAGAACAAGAACAAGAACAAGAACAAGAACAAGAACAAGAACAAGAACAAGAACAAGAACAAGAACAAGAACAAGAACAAGAACAAGAACAAGAACAAGAACAAGAACAAGAACAAGAACAAGAACAAGAACAAGAACAAGAACAAGAACAAGAACAAGAACAAGAACAAGAACAAGAACAAGAACAAGAACAAGAACAAGAACAAGAACAAGAACAAGAACAAGAACAAGAACAAGAACAAGAACAAGAACAAGAACAAGAACAAGAACAAGAACAAGAACAAGAACAAGAACAAGAACAAGAACAAGAACAAGAACAAGAACAAGAACAAGAACAAGAACAAGAACAAGAACAAGAACAAGAACAAGAACAAGAACAAGAACAAGAACAAGAACAAGAACAAGAACAAGAACAAGAACAAGAACAAGAACAAGAACAAGAACAAGAACAAGAACAAGAACAAGAACAAGAACAAGAACAAGAACAAGAACAAGAACAAGAACAAGAACAAGAACAAGAACAAGAACAAGAACAAGAACAAGAACAAGAACAAGAACAAGAACAAGAACAAGAACAAGAACAAGAACAAGAACAAGAACAAGAACAAGAACAAGAACAAGAACAAGAACAAGAACAAGAACAAGAACAAGAACAAGAACAAGAACAAGAACAAGAACAAGAACAAGAACAAGAACAAGAACAAGAACAAGAACAAGAACAAGAACAAGAACAAGAACAAGAACAAGAACAAGAACAAGAACAAGAACAAGAACAAGAACAAGAACAAGAACAAGAACAAGAACAAGAACAAGAACAAGAACAAGAACAAGAACAAGAACAAGAACAAGAACAAGAACAAGAACAAGAACAAGAACAAGAACAAGAACAAGAACAAGAACAAGAACAAGAACAAGAACAAGAACAAGAACAAGAACAAGAACAAGAACAAGAACAAGAACAAGAACAAGAACAAGAACAAGAACAAGAACAAGAACAAGAACAAGAACAAGAACAAGAACAAGAACAAGAACAAGAACAAGAACAAGAACAAGAACAAGAACAAGAACAAGAACAAGAACAAGAACAAGAACAAGAACAAGAACAAGAACAAGAACAAGAACAAGAACAAGAACAAGAACAAGAACAAGAACAAGAACAAGAACAAGAACAAGAACAAGAACAAGAACAAGAACAAGAACAAGAACAAGAACAAGAACAAGAACAAGAACAAGAACAAGAACAAGAACAAGAACAAGAACAAGAACAAGAACAAGAACAAGAACAAGAACAAGAACAAGAACAAGAACAAGAACAAGAACAAGAACAAGAACAAGAACAAGAACAAGAACAAGAACAAGAACAAGAACAAGAACAAGAACAAGAACAAGAACAAGAACAAGAACAAGAACAAGAACAAGAACAAGAACAAGAACAAGAACAAGAACAAGAACAAGAACAAGAACAAGAACAAGAACAAGAACAAGAACAAGAACAAGAACAAGAACAAGAACAAGAACAAGAACAAGAACAAGAACAAGAACAAGAACAAGAACAAGAACAAGAACAAGAACAAGAACAAGAACAAGAACAAG
This sequence comes from Leptasterias polaris, assembly GCA_037783415.1. Lineage (NCBI taxonomy): Eukaryota > Metazoa > Echinodermata > Asteroidea > Forcipulatida > Asteriidae > Leptasterias > Leptasterias polaris. The sequence continues at coordinate 12,212 of JAZGTN010000123.1, forward strand.
AACAAGAACAAGAACAAGAACAAGAACAAGAACAAGAACAAGAACAAGAACAAGAACAAGAACAAGAACAAGAACAAGAACAAGAACAAGAACAAGAACAAGAACAAGAACAAGAACAAGAACAAGAACAAGAACAAGAACAAGAACAAGAACAAGAACAAGAACAAGAACAAGAACAAGAACAAGAACAAGAACAAGAACAAGAACAAGAACAAGAACAAGAACAAGAACAAGAACAAGAACAAGAACAAGAACAAGAACAAGAACAAGAACAAGAACAAGAACAAGAACAAGAACAAGAACAAGAACAAGAACAAGAACAAGAACAAGAACAAGAACAAGAACAAGAACAAGAACAAGAACAAGAACAAGAACAAGAACAAGAACAAGAACAAGAACAAGAACAAGAACAAGAACAAGAACAAGAACAAGAACAAGAACAAGAACAAGAACAAGAACAAGAACAAGAACAAGAACAAGAACAAGAACAAGAACAAGAACAAGAACAAGAACAAGAACAAGAACAAGAACAAGAACAAGAACAAGAACAAGAACAAGAACAAGAACAAGAACAAGAACAAGAACAAGAACAAGAACAAGAACAAGAACAAGAACAAGAACAAGAACAAGAACAAGAACAAGAACAAGAACAAGAACAAGAACAAGAACAAGAACAAGAACAAGAACAAGAACAAGAACAAGAACAAGAACAAGAACAAGAACAAGAACAAGAACAAGAACAAGAACAAGAACAAGAACAAGAACAAGAACAAGAACAAGAACAAGAACAAGAACAAGAACAAGAACAAGAACAAGAACAAGAACAAGAACAAGAACAAGAACACGAACACGAACACGAACACGAACAAGAACACGAACACGAACACGAACACGAACACGAACAAGAACACGAACACGAACAAGAACACGAACAAGAACAAGAACAAGAACAAGAACAAGAACACGAACAAGAACACGAACAAGAACACATTGGGCCGAATTCATAAAAACTAGCAATTGCTTATCAGCACAGGCACCGAGCAAAAGCAAAAGTTCATCAAGCAGAAGCTGAAGCAAAACCAATTGCTTACAAATGTATAAATAACCTTTTGCTTTGACTAATTGCTTTTTCTCAAGCTAGTCCAGCAATTGCTCGTAGGTTCTTAATAAAGCGCTATTCATGTGCGATGAGGCATGCGTTAATGCGAAGCTTTTTAATAAAAGCAGGTTTGCTTTTCCCACACAATTTCCAAAATGGCTACGCAGAGTGATGATCAAACTGTTCTCAAATGTGATCAACAAGTGAGTGCAGTTTTGGTCAAAATCATCCCAAAACATCCTGTGCTATTAGACAAATCTCAACTACCGAGTAGCAAGGAATCTTCTCTGTAAATTGTTTGTAAATCACGAACAAGTGAGAGGTCAAGCTACCATGTAGGGATCTTGCAACACTGCAAGCAATTGCTGAATAACACTAGCAAAAAGTTGTTGTTATGTATACGTATTTATGCAATTGCTAATCAAGGTGGCATTTGCTTGCAAGAAACAAGCTTTTGCTTTGCTTAAAACTAGACACTTTTGCTTGCTAACTGCTTATTTTTATGTATGAAGATGTAAGCAAAAGCCTAGAAAAAGCAATTGCTACTTTTTATGAATTCGGCCCATTGACTCGAACACATTAAAAACAAACGATACAAAGTGAAGAAGATAGTGCCAAATGACACAACCACCAAAAACAAAAGCAACAACATCAGCAACAACAGCAGCATATAAAGCAGCAGAGGCAGCAGCAGCATGCATCAGCAGCAACAACTACAGCGACGATGACGGCGACGACGACCACTTTATAACACAATTAACTGTTAATGTCACCAGCAATCGTAATATCCATTGAACAAGTTAAGTTTAATACAATAAACAAAACCTGATTTATTTCATCGACCACTTGGTCGAATTCACTTGAAATCAAGCAAAGCAAATCTTTAGAGCGCCAATTTCGAAGTCAGTTTCTGCGTGTGCACTGTGAACTTCAGACGACACGGAATCAGTTTACACGTATACACGATTTTCTTTAGAAGCACTTTGACTCATGGAGGAACAAGACTAGGAAATAGCCGCACGTGACGTCATTGCAAGGGGTCAATACAATACAGACTACATAATTTTCGAGTTGAACATTGATTACAGCTTTAAATTTGTGAAGCTCACAATCTTGTTCTAAAGTTCACACTAATACCAATCCATATTCATCTAAACATAAAGACCGATTTTGAAGACCTCCCAAAGTACATTATTGCCGCAATTGAAATGGCTCATAAATTAAAGCCGTACTTTGTTATCATATTGCGACGCAGTTTAAGAAATATCGGGTCTGAACTTGACTTGGATCGTGATCATCAGGGGAAGGGCCATGCATGGGGGGGCACAGACCCATTCTTTGAATCTTAATAACCCTTTTGGTGTCACACTGATCACGAAAATGGGTCAGTTACTAGTCCTGGTTCGTATTATGAGGTCAATTAAACCACAGCAAAAGAATCATGCTGCCATGGATAAGAGCCTGTACCCGTATTGAGCCCAGTTTGGGTAATTTTCAACCCAGAGTTTTTTATATTTTACTTTTTCTTGCTATTAAGATAAATTTCTGCCAAGTAATGGTGATCGTACTTTGACCTGACGCTGCTGAGGGGAGGCGATGGGGGCGAGGTGGAGGGGGGATTGAAGAACTAGGGTGAGTTCTATTCACGTTTCAAAGTTAACTTCTACCGACAGTCCAAGTTTCCCCATGACGCACTTTCCCCCAGGTCCCGTCCCTTAAAACTCGCAGCCTGTCGCGGACCGTTCACTAACATCGAGACATGTGTCTTGACAGTTCCCGGATGCTAGCGTGTTATGGTTTTTCCGCGCCCCCCAATGAGTTTTGGCGGGAAAGTGATACGCGAGAACAGGCTGCAATGAAAGAAAGAAGAAAACCGTGTTGAGGCTGAACTCTGAGGAGATGGGATTGGACAGAAACAAGATTTGGGGTTCGTCTGCTACGTTCTGATGACCTTTCACGGCTGTGTAGTTGGTCTCATCACTGAGATTTCATGTAATGTTCTTCATAGCAGGAACAAGACTTCTTTAAGACCGATTCCAAGACGTTTTAAAAGCAGAACAATCCATCTCGTGTAACCTTCAAGAAACCATGGAACCAAGAAACAAACGTCCAGCCTTCTTGGAAGTTCGGAGGGAATAAAACGAATGTTGTTGTTGTTGTTGTTGTTGTTTCTTCAGGTATCTTCAGTCCTTTTAGGTTTAATCTCATTGTGGATTCCGTGATGCCTGGTCTATTTCTGGTCAGTGTGACCCAGAATCTCTGTCAAATTTACCGAGAAATGGGTCAAACTGAGGGAGAGTTAAAATCCCATTGTTAACCAGACATGGGTCAGGACCCCTGAGACAAGGAATCCCAGTCAATTCTGAGTTTTAAAAAACCTTCCTCAGAACGGTTTAAACCATCTACCGATTCTTGTCAATAACTCAGTTAAATTGGCAGATAAACCTCCTGCGGCGTTAGGCCTTCTCCACTCTGCAAGTTCTGCCAAGCCTCAAACCACTCATTTCCCGCCAAATAATTTTACATGACATCACGAGGTGCCCCTTAATCCCTGCGCCGATCCCCTGGTTTATCGGCTCAGCTCCTGATTTGGGCTATTTTGTAATATAAATTCAAAATCTACTTACAAAAGTTTATCTCAATTGAACAACAAATCGTTAACTTCAAACCACGGGATGCAAATCGACGGGTCTTACGCCAAAGCGCCCGGCGGCCATTTTGACTCTGACAAATTTGCAACCTAAAAGAACCCGGTAACTTCATGATGTCTAATAATTTGGGGACATGACTGATGACGTCACCAATGCTCTAACTCATTTGTTCGTTTTCCACATTACCAGTCCGCCACGGCTCATTCTGGCAAGAGTGCAACCCGTTTGGTTGGTACTGTAAACCATCGAAGGCTGACGTCACAGTGTGACGTCACTAACGACACAGTGGGCGATTTTTCTGGTAAGGTATATTACACAACATAAATGGTTTAAACCACAATGTAGTTTTAAACAGAATGTTTACAATAAACAAGCATTACCAAGCAAATCAAATGTGGATAGCCAAACGCTACTAAATCAACGATATGGAATACTAACAAAAATTTACCAGAATTGTTGTTGTTTTGACAATCACCAGAAAGTAAAAGAAGGAAAGATTGCAACAAATAGCCTAGACCTGTTTTTACTTGACTAGTTAAGATGTTTTTAAAATCCTCTTTGGTGTTTCGGGTTTTGGGTATACGCTTCCCAACCTTAAAGCCACTTTAAGCCGATGACTCTCAGGCACTGAGGTGGCATTTCGAACGCTAATTTTAAACAAAATTATTCACCAAGGTGTTAAGAGGCTTTCAAATGGGTTTACTTGCTCTAAAGTCTGCGGCTTTCCGCCATTGCGGTACGCAGTTTTTTCCCAGGCGCTGTACCGAGTCTATGACTCGTTTGACGGCCCACCCATCTGATGATTTACGCTGAGGTCATCAAACAAAGATAAACGCTTTTCACGCAATGATTGGTTCAAAGGTGTGTTACTTTTTCAGGTTTTCAGCGGTGGTGGAAAAGAAATTGCGTGTGCCACGAACCAGCCAAATCGTGTTTAAATCAAAGCTGGAGGTTTCGGAGCACCAGCGTAGTGAAGTAATAGATTTTTAAAATGTCTCCAAGATTTCATTGGATTCGATTTTGTTAAGTCGAAAATGTGTTTTCAACTTTTTCATTGCCGACTAAGCCAGGTTTTCACATTGCCTGGCATTCAAATAGTCTGGCCCCTCTTGTTGTTATACTGATCACTGTAAATTATTGTTACTGCACATGGGAACACGATCGAGATGGCAGAGCATGTCAAAATCCGGATTCAAAACTTGAAAAAAGAAAGAAGAGAGAGAAAGAGAGACATACAGATGAACAACAACAACAACAACATCAACAACAACTGTTCCCCAACTCTGTTTTAAAGGATGCGTTATGTTTAACCTCGTTCTCGATTTGCAGACCTGCTCTCAGCTGTTAAGCCCTGATCTCCCGCCCCAATCATCGCCCCATAGCCCTCCCAATCCTCAAGAAGTACTAACGGAAACTACATGACATCGTTGATCAAACCACATCGGTAAAATCCGAGACGTTCGGGCAAGTGCAAGGGGCAGGGCCCGGGCGGGGACCGTCGGGGACTAAAAGAGGAATCACACGGGCTAGACAGTGCATTGGTTTAGGAGGGGGGGGGGGGGGACTTCCGGAACAAGAATCTCAGAGAGGATTGTAAAAGGAAAGGGAAGACGGCTAGAGATTGTGATTCAGTGGGTAATCCCTGAAGGTTTTTGCTAATGGTAGGGGGTAAATGGAGGGGTAATTTCTTTCAACAGTTTCAGATTGATAGTTTTTTAGGGAGGGGATAATGGGGATGTGTCACTGATGAGTGTACTTTAGAGGTAAAGTTTTGGAGTAATTTGGCAGTGTATACGAATGATACATGGCACTTTGGTGATTACAAATTGACTTGTGATTAATAGGTATCACTTCGACATAGCGCGATTGGCACGCACAGCAGGCTAACTTTTAGTATACGTTTATATTCCTAGACGGAGGGGAGCAATTAAGGGTCGGTTTTTTGTAGCCGAGGTCACGACAATTTAAGACAAGTTTCAATATGACACACTTGAATTGATAGGACGGGGACATTTGTCCTTGAACTGGAGAATCGATTAAGAAATCTTTGGTCGCTCCGTAAAATGAGTTGCTTTTTGAGAAGGTTTTAACCAATCATGCTATGGACGTATGACAGGACTAATACAATTTTGGCAATCATATTCCACTGCTGGTTCAAATTAAACGCCCTCTCCAGTTGAACTTATATAACTTTCTAAACTCAATAAAAAAAAAAGGAATAAATAAAATAAATAAGTGCGCCTAAAACTTTACCCATAACTTAGAGAAAATAAACAATGCCACAGTGAAATAGTGGCAAAGCTTTGACAGTCAATCCCTTTTGTTTTTCATTTGTTTGAATTATTTATTATTAATATCACAGGTAAGAATATCAAATAACAAAACACTTAAGAAGAGATCAACGGTTTAAAAAGAAAGGTATCACCCTTGAATGATTTCAGAAAAGCTACTATTAGCTTGATCTTCCGATGCTTCAATTTATGAAATAGACAATCGTGAAGGGCCTTAAAGTAATATAGAACATGGCTACGAGGAAAATATGCAAAATTGTACAGTGAAATCACAATAAATTATAAACATGAACCTTTGGTCTATTTTGTTTTCTGCGAGAGTCCACCTTTAATTTGGATACCAATACAGGAAACCTTGTAATTAATTCGCAATGATCGTCATTACAAAAGCAAAACATTTCGACTGTAATTCCTTTTATAAAAGTTGACAACAAAAAGTGCGGGACCCTCGTCTAGCACAACGAGGTTGAAGTGATTCTCGACAAATTGGGCTTACACTACTCGTACGACATGCCATCAGTCATTCATTGATAAGGATGCAACAGTTGGGACACCTTACCACAACGGCAGCTGTGAAATTTACCTGACAGCACGGTTATCTGTGAATCATATCCGAACAATCTTTTCGATCTGTTCAGTTCCCCGTAGTGTTGTTTGTTTGGTTTTTTTTGGGGGGGGGGGGCTGTCGTTCGAAGTTCAAGACCTTTACGTGCGGCCACTAAATTTGTCTCCAATCCTGGGTTCGATGTCAAAAATCACAAAGATTCATCTTAAGATTTGCTGTCAATATCACAATCACAATTTTGTATTGTGACTTCACAATTTGCTTTCGCATTTAAGATTGACACACATCTTAAGATCAATCTTAGCTCTTCGTGAAGTCAGTCCCTGGTGCGCCAGATCACCACTTTTGTCACGTAATGCAAACTTTTTAGCCTCCCCCCGACCCGAACTAGAAAAAGACACGTTTGGGCTTCTGTAATTACCCGTGTTCATAATTTAGTTGCTCTGCGATGACGTCAATGTTTACACCAAACCGTAACTGCCCCTGGGCCCCGTATTAGATTTTAGTTACAAGATGACGTAATAACTTAGATTTCTTACGGAATTTACTTGAACATGACAGAAGCCAAAGTATATTACCTCACTAATAATAACAGCATTCTACGGAATAATCCATGTATCAGTCATGCGTTATGCAAAGCGCGTAATCCTTAAAAATGAAAATACGAGTACACTTCAGTCGAGTACATGGCTTAGAGTACAGTTTTTTGTCAGCGGAGTGTCAAGTGTGGACTTTGATGGGGATTATTTTGCTAGCCGAGAACGAGAACTACAAGTCACATCAAAACCGTACTTGAATAGTACTGGAGTACAAGTACGAGTACCAAGAACGGTATTCGAGTAGTACCAAGAACGGTATTCGAGTAGTACCAAGAACGGTATTCGAGTAGTACCAAGAACGGTATTCGAGTAGTTATACCAAGAACGGTATTCGAGTAGTTATACCAAGAACGGTATTCGAGTAGTACCAAGAACCGGTATTCGAGTAGTTATACCAAGAACGGTATTCGAGTAGTTATACCAAGAACGGTATTCGAGTAGTTATACCAAGAACGGTATTCGAGTAGTACCAAGAACCGGTATTCGAGTAGTTATACCAAGAACGGTATTCGAGTAGTTATACCAAGAACGGTATTCGAGTAGTTATACCAAGAACGGTATTCGAGTAGTTATACCAAGAACGGTATTCGAGTAGTTATACCAAGAACGGTATTCGAGTAGTTATACCAAGAACGGTATTCGAGTAGTTATACCAAGAACGGTATTCGAGTAGTTATACCAAGAACGGTATTCGAGTAGTTATACCAAGAACGGTATTCGAGTAGTTATACCAAGAACGGTATTCGAGTAGTACCAAGAACCGGTATTCGAGTAGTTATACCAAGAACGGTATTCGAGTAGTTATACCAAGAACGGTATTCGAGTAGTTATACCAAGAACGGTATTCGAACGGTATTCGAGTAGTTATACCAAGAACGGTATTCGAGTAGTTATACCAAGAACGGTATTCGAGTATAAGTACCACCCAAACGGTACTCGAGTAATGCGCCTGTGCTTGACAATTTCAATGTCTTTGCACAAGCCTAAGCCGACCGCGATTTTTTTTTTCCCAGCGCGGTAAAGGCCATTCTGTGCAGGTGCATTGTAATGAAGCTTGGCACGTACGGATCCCAGTGAGATATGCACAGAATGGCCTTTACCGCGCTGGGAAAAAAAAAATTCGCATGCCGACCAAGTAAATATCCAGGATGTGTAATACAAGATTAGAGATATAGTGGGACACAGTTAGTCATGTTGTGAGGTGGGTGTCCAGACCAGAGTGCCAGACTACTGTGTCAAAATACTGCCCTCTGATAGGTTCCTGTGATGGCTTCACAAGAATGGAAAACAAACAGCAAACAAACAAACACTACTCTGGCCTGACACTATTCGATCATTTTGATTTGCTAATATCATGAGAGAGAAAACAAAACGTTAAAACGAAACGGACAAATCAACAAGCCCAATAAAACAAAGCATCGCCAGACATTACAACCATCTAGACTGACTTATCCTCAAGCTGATCACAAACCATCTTCAAGTAAATCGAGAATTACAAGTTAAGAAAGCGGTAAACCACTCGAGGGAAACAGTCGCTTCGTCTTCATAAATGCTATTTTTACTCTCTCTACAGTGAAACGTGTGAGAACTTACAATTAGTGACATGAACTGTATGTTGGATTATGCCTCCAGATCCACTTCTTCTGGTACATCCAATAAGCAAGAACTTGATACATAGATCCGTAGCTCTTAAGCTCTCGCAAATCTCGGGCTGTAATCGAAGTAATTAGAGAGTTCATTATCCGCTCAGTGCATTGTATGGTGAGGGCGCGCTTTATGGCAGGATCTCGCTGGTTTTCGGTTTCTGCTATGGTTTGTAAGTGATTTATAGTGTTACCATTGGATCTAGGACTAAGCCGAAGGGCTATTTTTCCAAACCTAGACTCCCACTCCAAAATCTGGGGAGTTTAATTGATTCTCTTGGTAGCTGTAAATGTGACAACACAGACACGGTGTTAATTTCACCAACGGTAACAGAGAAAATAAATTTAGCTATCGGGGTAATTTTGCTAAGCATAAGAACACTCTTGCTCAGCAGAAACAGGGTACCAGCTAACCATGCATCTTGCAGTTTCTATTCGTCGTTCCCTGTTTGAAATAAATGCTTTGCAGATAACATCCATCAACTTTATGAAAAAGGGCTTCAGACCTTTCCAACCGAGTTTTCTAATTTTGTATGTCTTATTTTGTTTTTCGTTTGTTCCGTCTTTTTTGTGATGCTGTTTATAAGTCTCATCTCCCACCCCCCCCCCCCCCCAACAACCCCAAGCTTACCATCCTTCTACATCCGCTTGTATTACATAAAGACAGGTGTTTTGTTTGTTTTATAACGTGGGGGCTTTAACTTGAACCAACGTCTTCGTTATCTTGTAAAACATCATGAGACGTTGCCCCTTTTAGCGAAAATAGTAGACACCTAAAGATGGCATCATCAGCGACGAACTGCTCTTAACGTAAAGCATGTTTCTAGGCACAAAATGTTGCTCATGTTAGGTTTGAATCGCAATGATAACGTTAGTAATACTCTCTACACAGCCATGTCCTCTGCATACAAATGTTTCAATCTACTTTTTTTCCCCCTGGAATAACTCAGGTTTAGCTAAAAGCTCTGAAATATCCTACTAGCCAAGTGGAAATACCCCCTCTTAAATTCCATTAAAATTCAACCCCTCGATTTGCCAACCTCCCCCGACTCATTCCAAAATGACCAGGATGGTTTTTATTTTATCCCCGGCTCTGGTTAAGTTACTCCGAGCTCATCGCGATGAAGCTGAGGCAGATGTATTGCTCGGACGGCGAAGATTACCAGATGAATTCGGCTTCGGATGTGGACTTAGGAATATATTGTAATAAAGCGGGCTTGCGGTGCTACGGTGTCCCTGAACGGCCATGTTCCGCAGATAAATTACAATCTCAGAAGACATGATGATATTTCAACATGTCAATCATCAACAAGATGTGGGCTTTGAGTTACTCGTTGATATGTACATGCAACTCGAGGCTGGGGACGAATAGTCTGGTTCCGTTACCAGTAAAGTGATATACCCATGCGTCACATATAGGGAAACAGACAACGATTTTGTAATTTAGGTTTTTGATTTGTTTTAATCAAAACTGATCAATGTTGGAACATTAGCGTTAGTATTCGCCCTGTGCACGGGCTCATGGGACGTCCCTTGCGCCAAATCATACGAGTCTGGGTGTTTATGTCTCAGTAGCCGGTCAAACTGACTTTATACAGTAACAATTAGCTCCTGCCGAAAATATAGTATTAAATTGAATTACATTAAATTGAAGCATATGAGTACACATGTATAGCGGTTAAATGTAGCCGAAGGGTTGTGCACTTACAAAAAATTAAAATAAAATAAAATAAAAACATCTTTGTAGCATTTTCAGCGATAGAGGGCCATAATGTGCTCACAACTTTGAAACTGAACTCAAGCAATGCTGCGTGCGTAGTTAATTGTGTGCATCTGCTTCGAGGCGATTCGTGCGCTGCCATCTTAACTGTATTGCAAATTTCAGCTTTCCCATTGGTTGATCTGGTTAATTTTGTCGAACATTTTGCCGAACAGGCTAGTCACATGGTATTGAAACTCTATGCTCACCGCTGACATAGAGGGCGTGCACAGCAGAAACAGCCCAGTGCTGAGCATCGAGAGAGTTGCGACAACTCGGGATAAGTAGACAACGTGAATGAGGAGAAAACTTGCCCCTTCAAACTGTTTATTCACGCGTTGGTAGAACAACCAAGTATGCAGTCTAGTCTGGTACCCAACCTACCTGCATCTGTAGTTCAGAACAAACACGGTATGATAACTTGCTATCAGTTGAGTTCATTAATGCTTGTGAGGAGATTAAAAAAACGTTGAAAAAAAACAGTTCACGGTATAATTCCAAATAAGATGTCTTCGAAAAGACCGTAGAGGTGACGGGCCCCGAAATACCACACTATTAAAAAGGTACACAAAAGAAAAACCAATGTTCCAAAAGACCACAGTGTGTTTCTCAACAAAACTCCGAAAGCACCCAAGTGTTCTCGCTTACATACAAAATACCGCATTACTGCGACCGTTATTGTTGCATAGCTATCCGGCGTTTCATGTAAAAATGAAAATGGAAAATGTTTAGTCTAGTCCCTGGCTTTTTTGAGTATGACAATCATCTTTGTAACCTGTACCTAACAAACAGTGAACCAGACTAAAGAGTTGCCCCACGTCTATAATCAAGATATTCACCCAAATGTACCAGTATTTGTTTAACTAATTTTTTAAGGAATATTGTAGATAAATTGAAGACAGAATTGCAATATTTAGTGTCATTTATAGGCCTCCGTACATCTCCCTCATACCCGCCTTGGGCCGGGGAAGTCGTTGCCAATATGTAATGTAACCGACCGTCAGATGAAGACTCAAGCGAGAACCTGTTATTAGTGTTTGGCCGGGATTGGGTGCATTTAGCCCCCGGGATGCAAACCCAGCTGCCCGCTGCTGAAAAGTCCGCTCAGTCTTCGCCCAACCAATGTCTTACTTTCGCGTATTGTGTTTCTTCATTCTTCTCTGATTTTTTCCCCCTCTGTAACTGTTAGTCGCCGCTATGGCTGTTTGCTATTTTTCGAAGCAGCTGTGTATTCGAGCAATTGCAGAACCATGCTGCAAGAGAGAGAGAGAAAAAAATCCCCCTTTTTCGTTTATTTAACTCACGTTCAGAGAGAGGGGAGAAAAAAAATCTCCGTCGAAGGAAAACAATGTCAAAGGGTGAGGGTGGAAAGTACAAGGGGCCGGTTTGTCTAAATGTTGGTGGAGAGATCCATGTTTGTTCTACGGCTCCACTCTGGTTTTCAACACCGCGGAAATGTGGAAGGGGGGCTAGAAAATACCGGGAGTATAGTAAATGGCGAGTGCAGACTACGGGTGAAACGGAGGTTATTTCTCGTTGTCATCGGCGCGGTGTGTGGTAACCGACGACGGGCAGCGAGAAGACGGAGAAAGGGAATTGGCAGACGGGTATTTTTCTTAAACCTGGGGGTGGAATACAAAAAGGAGGCCAAAAGAGGCCATCACTTCCGGACAACACGTTGAACAGCTTTGTGTGTGTTCTGTTAAATATGCAGCTAAGATAAAAAGTCTTCTAACTTATATGAACCACAATCATCTGGGTTTTTTTTGTCTCTCGATAAACTACTCTCAACTTCAATGAATAGAAGTACCAAGAACTCAGTTATTAAGCCTACCCCTTTCAAACTTCAATACTTTACTTTGATCAGCCACATTTTTTTCTCGAAAAGATTGTTAATTAATTACGACTGCTACCTGACTAAACACGAATTGTCATGTAGTTCTTTTTCAATAAAACAATTGTTGTATTTTGTCAAACCTAACATTTAAAAGACCGACAGTGTAAAAACAAATATCAGTCGCCCATGCTCTCAGAAATGTTACTGAAGGCTTGAAAAAGATATTGTTTCTGTACAAAAATAATATTAATAATGATTAGAAAAAACAAAACATGCATTTATGATCGGTTTCACCGAAAAATATATTTACAATGTTAAAGTTTGCTTAATCTAGTGCAATAGAATTGATGTTGTTTATTGTCACTGGATTTACCGACTTCTGTAATACTGTTGCAATCAAAATTGACTGCGCAATAACTTGCAATAAATAGACCATCATCGAACAGATGCCATATTATTCGTCGAGTACCCTGTATTGTATGTTGCACATTATAACAGTAACACTGATTAGAAAACCCTTATTCATACTAGGTACCAGACCACTCCCGCTGATATGCACAGTTTTCAGGAGTTATTTAATTAGTTAATTTTAGTTACCAGACAATTTTAATTATTTACCGTTGATTAGTTCTCGGCTTTCCCCCTTTTTATATTATATATAAATAAACATTTCAAAGCAAGTCTCTAGTGTACATAAAGTTTTGCTCAACGGCTATTTTATGTTATAGAAACCAGAAACCATCAAATAGCTATTATAAGGTCCCAAATTTTCAATTGTTGGGGAAAATTTATATAATTATGAAATAAACCAAACTGCTTGTAGAGGAGGGACAATGTAAGCTAAAAAATACCAGCAACCAAACTCAAGCTGTTCAAAGCCCAACAATTAAATGGCATTCGTCAAGATTGCAAGTGCTAAGCTAATTCGTTGTGCTGCCTAGCTTTGTGGAACAGGAGTGGAGTTGATGTACAGTATGTGACTTTTCCCCGCAAAGATTTTGATTTAATAGCAAACAAATCGCTTAGCGCGGCCCTGTGAAACTGACCCTTCAAATCACCATATCCAGCTGTGTATAATACCCCCAACTAGACAATCTTCTTTCGTAGGGATTTCATGATTGAGCTGATGCGGTGCTTTATATAGTGAGAAACCAGATTCCAGTTCACCTTCAGGGGCCCCATGGAGGCTTCGCAACGGGAAAATTGACGATATACCCACTTGGAAGTTTTACCGGTAAGCCGTACGGAGCTGCGATCATGCAGCGGGGATTTGGAAAGGCCGGCCCGGTCCTTTGCGCGGATATCACGGTAGAGCTGAAGTGACGACAGCCTCGGTGTGAACCACGGACTTTTCACCTTGAACTTCTGGAGGCTGTGGAAAATATGGATTGGTTCGAGTGTTGCGTATAATGCATTGATAAGTGAGAAGGGATAGCACCGAGGGGATGTGACGAGCGGAGATCCAGCAGGGAATGCGTGGGGGGAAAGACGGTGATAGTCCCCGCTTGATGGATCCGAGACAAGCCTTTCTATTCAAGTCACTGGAGTTGTTTATCAAACAAGCTAATGGTTATTCTCCTGTTATAGGAGATGACATTCAAATCCTTCAGCTGAAGACACATAATAAACAATTGTACATCAATGGTTTATGGATTTGTACAATTATTCAAATTCTTAGAGGAATGAGCAGGAAAAAGAAAAGCTCGGTACATGATTGGTTTTAGAAAAAGTCTCACAAAACAATCCTCCGGTTTCACTAAAGACAAAATTACAAATTTAAATGTATCAATGGGTTGTGATTAATAAATGGAAACAAAATTAGCGGATAAAAAACTAAACTAAACATTAAACACTAAAAGTCTTTAAAAATGAATATGTAAAGACGCAACCCAGAGGCATTTTGTATGAAAAATATAATAACAGTAACATTAATTTTAATGATTATAATAGTATTGTTGCTTTATGGAACGCACAGTTCCACCAAGACGGGGCCGTTGCACAACACGAAGAAACAAACTTAGACTGCAACGTCTTGGCAAACCATTATAAACAACTTAGTCGTGACACAACAAGTGTTATAAGAATGCAATGGTGACATTTTACACGAGTCCTGGGAGCATTTTTGAATTGTGTTTACGGACGTCGATCATTTTCTGATGATCATAAACATTATAATATTTAATACATTTTCCTTGGCCCGCTTTCATAAAGCTGCTTCAGCACAAGAAGTAGCTAAGCATAAACAAATATGCTTACCAGAATAAGGTTACCAGCCAAAACACCATATCACATGCACCATTTTTAACTGCCATCGTGCTAGTTTTTGCTAAGCACAAAATTTGTTATCAGAACTGTCTGCTTGAGCAGCTCTATGAAGTTTCAGACAGACTGAAGGAACAAGGAGAGACACTACCCTCAAATCGTCCCAATTTGTCGGCTGGAGGAAGCTCAACATGTTGGTGGCATTTGGACAGGGGAAGTGCTTGGGAGGTATGAGTGATCCTTGATGGCTTGAAACTGATCTCGAGGACAATTCAAAGCAATGGAATGACAATATCAAAAGACCGGAACGGACTTTCAATTCAATTAAACTCAATTCAATTAAATGGAACATTTATTTCTGTATAATACGAAAAGACAGAATCATTTTGGACAAATCTATAGTAGTACGATACAAGCAAAGAGTAAACACGGCAAATGATAATGATACTGAACAAATTTAACAATCTAGGCTGTAAGTAAGGAGGCTTTTCAAATAATCCGAGGCTTGTGGGGAACATCCCTAGACATAATACAAAAACAAAAAGCTAAGACAAACAAAACAAAAAACGGACAGGAGATAATGCAAAATGTACCAGTAATAAGCTAATTATGCAGATAATGACAAAGAAATAGTGACAAAATTGGGACCAGCTAGAAGCTTAAACAAAATATAGAGAGCTGAAGACGAGCAGTGGGGTCGGGAGAGAAAGCTAAGTTACATAATAACAACGAGAAGGGTTCTTTTTAATGAGGCTTTATCTGAAAGACCAAGGCTGTACCCACACAGCTGCATGGCATGCCAATTGTCGTCAATCCTGAAGTAGTTGATTGCCACTAAAAACTCCCTCTATCGGAGGTGGGCACCAGATAAGACAGGATTGTACGAACACAGTGTATCTAAAGTTTATTATCTTTCACAAAAATAGCAACAAATTTACAATATTCACAGACTGATGGATTATGTTCTTAAATTTTCCTTTCCATCGAAGGGAAAGCGATCCAGAGGGGTCTACGTGTGCCGTTTAACCCGATGCCGTTTGGAACATCGTGTCAACGGATAGGTATTTCAAAGATGAAATTTCAAACTCATTCGGAGAAACCTGTCAGCGATTTAACTTAATTACATCAAGGAAAAAAAATTATAAAAAAAATCTTTGGTCGACTCAATCATCTAAACCGAAGTCACGGAAACGCGGTTCAACTTAACACCAACGATGTGCCGGAATAGTTTAACCGTGATCAAACTGCTCCATCCCCCGTTAGCCGACCGCGGGGTGCCCCCTTGAGCCCAGCCCCAGCACCGGCCTCCGGCGTTGCATACCGTCCACGCACTACTTCAATACACAGTGGGACCAACCACCATCTCTCCCTCTTTGTGTGTGTGTTTGTGACATTTAATTTTGACAAACTAGGTTTGTGTTTTTATCCAAAACTGCTGCTTTTGATCGCAGAAACAGGTAGAGATTGTAATGCAATTGCCCCAGTCATCTCAATACGACATAATAATTAATTTAAAATAAATGAAAAACATGTTTTTTGTTAAATAGGAACATTCACTCACATCCCCTAGTTTTCAGTACACGTATCGTATGACCCAAACCACGTGATGTCAATGACATAAAAAGTCACGTTATCGACAAAAACATGGAATAACAGTTTGTGCTTTGTCGGAACTTTTCTTGAATGCAGATAGGCTACTTTTTAGTAAGCCGCCGTGAAAGCTAGAACTGATTCTTGATGACAATAAAACTGCGCATTTAAAGTAGATATCAGTTAGAGAAGAAAGAAAAAGAAGAATAAAACAAAACAAAAAGTAGAATAAACCTTTTAGATCACTCAATAACCGTGTAAGCTGTTTTCGCTCCTAATTAAGCCCATGCAAAGTCAACGACCAGTATCTGCACTTTGTGTGACCCCCTACATTTACATAAAATAACAAACCTGTGAAAGATTAAACTCAATTAATCAATCAATCAAGAAAATATTGAAAATTTAACTGTCTCAAAAAATATAGCGATTCAGGCATAACAATAAATAATAAAGGGAAGTTTTTCAATTCAAGTCCCAAGTGCTACTTATAGTAGCTAAAGTGGTTACGTCACTTTTCTTTAAATTTGTTTACTTATTTATGTAAATATACCTATTTATTTGTTTATATTTTATTTGTTTATTATTACTATTATTGTGTACACGCCATGCTTCATGTTAAAGCCTTTTCTCGAATGCCTTTGAATCAACCAAGTCAAGTCAAGTCCCCTGTATTTGGTTTGCAGTAACACCATGTGTACATCCTCTTGCTAGGTAGATTTTGTTCTTTAGAGAACTTGTCTTGTTATTTATTTTACAGCTGCGGAGTATGTTTCGGAATTCGGGAGACTTCTCAGTTCTGAAAAGAACTGTCCTGCATATTAACTGCTACCTGTTAAAAGAATATCGAATTTGAAAACCATTCGAGGAATAAAAAGTACTGAAGTTTTTTAAGTACACGATTTGCACTAAAAAGTTACTCTATAATTTATGCTTTGTTCCAGTTGCCCATAACGATTGGCATAAACAAAAGTTGTAGGCCTTAAACCTATAATTTTGGCTCTCCAAAGATATATGTAGCTTCAGCAGGTGTAGGCCTAACCCGGTAGAAGTGCACTCAATTGACACAGTAAATTGCGAAGAGGATGAGCAATGCCCCTCATTAGCAAATTGTCGTAACCCAATTAGCAAAGGCTATACGTGTAGGTGGCATAATTACGCACGCGAAGGGCAGATAGCGGCAACTTCAATAATAGGGGATCACTTTCTCGAATGAGGTCATAGAGGGGCTGTCTTTATTATTGGTGTGGCAAGAGTAGTAGAAGGTAATACCAATGTGATCTTGAAGGGATTATGTAAGCATTGTTGTCAGGTTTAAAGATGACACCCAGAATGGCAGTGATTGGGGCCCGGTCTAAGGGGACCTGACGGGGGATTTCCCACCGCGGTACTATCCCCCTCTTGGTCACCCTTGGTGAGTCACTCCACCAAGCCCTGTTTCCGGAAGAATAATTTCACAACTCGAAGGAGGAGTGGGGTAATGGGTGGGCCACTTTGGAGTTGTCACTTTTAAGAAGGTGTAATACCCCCTCGCCCTTCCCTACCGTTTCAAATCAAAATTGAGTGAAGTACGATTTGAAGCGAGCACTGCGTACGATTTAAGAGAGTCGACTGATTTCTGGTGACAGAAGAGGGTGGTGTAGGTGGCCAGTTGGATGTGTTTTCTCCAGAGGTCATAGTATGACTCGCCCAAAATACTCAGCTTAAATGAAGGTGGGATTTATAGCTTTACTTGAAGGAGGCAATGGTTCACAGATAAATAAGGGTCGAGTTGGGTCTCGAAAACTGTACTTGGTTTCTCATGGAGATCAAAGTTTGTAATTGCCTCTTGTAAGAGAAGAAGCGGCTATAGAAAGTACCATAGTTGAGTTGTGTGGAAAGAACCAGAGTTGAGTTGTCTAGAACGAACCAGGGTTGAGTTGTCTAGAACGAACCAGGGTTGAGTTGTTTAGAAAGAACATGGGTTGAGTTGTCTGGAAAGAACCAGGGTTGAGTTGTCTGGAAAGAACCAGGGTTGAGTTGTCTGGAAAGAACCAGGGTTGAGTTGTCTGGAAAGAACCAGAGTTGAGTTGTCTGGAAAGACCCAGAGTTGAGTTGTCTGGAAAGACCCAGAGTTGAGTTGTCTGGAAAGAACCAGAGTTGAGTTGTTCAGAAAGAACCAGGGTCGAGTTGTCTGGGGAAAAAACAGGGTTGAGTTGTCTGGAAAGAACCAGGGTTGAGTTGTTCAGAAAGAACCGAGTTGAGTTGTCTAGAACGAACCAGAGTTGAGTTGTCTGAAAAAAATTGATTTGAGTTGTCTAGAAAGAATCAGGGTTGAGTTTTTCAGAAAGAACCAGGGTTGAGTTGTCTAGAAAGAACAAGAGTTGAGTTATTCAGAAGAACAAGAGTTGAGTTGTCAAGAGAGATCCTGGGTTGCGTTGAGTCTCGAACCGTGTGTTGAAGACCGACAGAGGACAGTGTGCGAAACGTCGAGACCCCAACCCAGAATAATATAATCTTTGGAAGAAAATGTGGCTCCGTCATTTAAACCAACATGGGACGGCTATTATCTCAGAGCTTGCTTACAGTTTATTTATTTATGTATTTATTTTATTTTTTTAAGGATTTCCTTGTGGTTTATTATTTGATATTTAAAAAAAAATTTTAACTGGGTGTATTTCTGAAGTTTATTCCAAAAACGAACCTATAGTAAATCGTCTCAAAAACATAGCCCGTTGGGTTGTGTCAAACACTTTAAGGTATTATCGTTCGGTATAATTCAGCGACACCGGCTCAGATTTTTTAAATTTAGTTTTGAGTTCGAACTAACATTGCAATAATATTTCATTCCAAGCATTTAATATGATATATTTTTACGTTATCAAAATCAGATGTGAAACAAATCTGGAAAACTTATCAATCCTGATCACATTGAATCTTGATTGCATCAACAGGGTATACAGTTGCCTACGGTGGCGAAGGTAAATTTAAAGAAATGTAAAAGACTTTCTGATAAACATCAGTCCCTCATCCGGAAAAGCCCCCCCTCAAAACGCAGAACAAAACTTAAACCCACGTGTATTTAAACGGTCCCGGTAAGACTCAGTTTCCTAGCTATAAGTCGGGACACGGGTTCAAACATTGCCAAATATCTTTGTTCCATAAATACCTGATTTGTTCAACGTGTACTCCTGGTATTCTTTTTAGAGGTCTGTTCCCGGGCCGTGTAGGAGCGTAAAGCCCTTTGCTCTCTCAGCGGGCTATGTACGCCGACCTGTCAGCACTTTAGACGGCAGGAAATCCAGGTAAGACGCGCTATGTCTGACAAACCGCGTCATCACGGGGCGGGGAGGAGGCGGGGGACAGACTAACCATGATGAGATGCAGGCAGGTAAAAAGATTAAACACTGAAAGAAACGATAAAGAAAGAGAAAAAGATAAAATCAACTCTGTATACTGAAGGTGGAACCCGGCTCAATATTGTCACACAAGGTACTTTTAGCTTCAAAAGTCAACGTTGGTGGCGCTGTTAATGTTTACCCAAGGAATCATAACACCTCAACGAATGTAAAGCATAATTATAACGTCAACGTTTTTGCCTTCTTTTATTAAATTATACCCGCAACGAGGGCGGGAGGTAAACAGGTAAACCCCCGTCAAGCTAACCCTGACCACCATTTTGTATACAGACGGGCAGTCTCAGAAAACTAACCCCCTTTAACCCTATCACTAACACCGGGGGGAGGGTTAACATGGTACCATAGTAACCGTATGTTTCTTTCTTGGTACCTACGTTTGAGTGACATGTGTGTATATTTTAGAACTATTAACCATCATCCATTTAAACAATTTTCCAATAATTTGGGTAATTTGATAGCATTTATACTAATAAATTAGTATTATTATTATTATTTGCGGTGAATGCAGCCATTACCTTTTCGGCGGCTGTGACTAAGTAAAGGACAAATGCTAGTGGTATTGCATATTCATGAATTGAAAAGCCATGGCGTCGACATTTTCACTCTGTTCTTAGGCAAAGAACACGGGTTACTTTATCCAAAACAAAAGTTACTAAAAAGAGCAGAATTTTGTTTCACCAAAACAAAAACCTAAATTAGACAGGGCGCCATTTTCAAATGGCTAATGTCCCTTACGAGCATCTTTCAAAATACTCCTTCATAAATCGAAGAGTAGAATGTCAAAAATCTATTTGTTGGTGTTTATAAGTAACTTTGCAGGGCAAGGAGTTCAATAAACAAAAATCAGTCGAAAGTATCAAAAGTTTAAGTCCCTTTTTAGCGGCAAATGTGAGTAGTAATGGTGGAATAATATTATTTGGAATAAATATTATAAGTACAAAGCCTAAGCAGAAGAACAGTTACAAATTAAAAACATATTTTAAAGCTTTATATGTCATCGCAATCAGTCTGTTCAAATTGATTCAACCTTCCGTAAATCATCGAGTATCAACGAATTATCGACGCAAAATGGAGAATTAATTCCAAATTACTCCAAATGCGCATTTCATTATTGCTTCAGCACGAGGTGCGCAGCACACCAACCGCGCATGTCAAACACTTAATTCCTGGAAATAGAGTTGCCTTCCTCCATGCGCAAAATTTAATTTATGCATCTCGGTCAAATTAATTTCCAATTTCCAACCCTAATCCTTGCGATCAAAACAACAGTGACTTTTTATTCTAGCTTCTTTGCACCCCCTCCTCCTTCAAAACTAAAAATAAAACCCCTTTCCCCTGCAGGTTACGTTCACCGCACCCTATTAGCTAATTAAGTACCCGCGAACATAAAGTACTGGTCACTCCCGATGTATTGCACGTGGTGAAAGACGGTGGCCAAGGGGGCCGGGGGAAAAAGCGGTCAAAACGACCCACATCCCCAGTCGGGTTGACCCAGTAAACTACAGGGAAGCACGCTGATAAAACGCCAGGTCAAAAGGACACCCTTTTTCTTTTTGTACGAGGACACCTTCGATGTCAGCTGCTTTGGGTTCTCCTACAAAAAGGACATGTGACGTCACGTGTGACGTTGACCAATTCGATCACAAAATACTTGTATTGGTCACTATGCAATTGATTCCCAACTTTTGAATGTAATTATAGACTTGTTGTCATCAAAATGCTTGATGACACGGGTCCGAATGTGCACATCTTTTGATGACATAGGTCTGAATGTGCACATCTTTTGGTGACACGGGTCCGAATGTGCACATCTTTTGGTGACACGGGTCCGAATGTGCACATCTTTTGGTGACACGGGTCCGAATGTTCATATCTTTTGGTGACACGGGTCCAAATGTGCACATCTTTTGGTGACACGGGTCCGAATGTGCACATCTTTTGGTGACACGGGTCCGAATGTTTATATCTTTTAGTGACACGGGTCCAAATGTGCACATCTTTTAATGACACGGGTCCGAATGTGCACATCTTTTGATTATTTTTGATGTCAAAATAATTATATCAAGCAAATATAAAATTATATTAATAAAGGATTAATTAAGAACCGCATACTGTTCAATAATTATAACTTATTGGGATTTTGTAAACAGTGACAGGCAATAAACAAGAACGTTGGGTGATTTTTCTCCATACTAAAAAAAAAAATCGAAATAAAAAATACAAAAACTAATTCCTACGATTTCTTCCTTTTTGTGATCATGTGATTAATTTTTTACAATTTTAGAAATCTTCGAGTTATTAATCCGCAAGAATGAAGGACTATGAAAATAGTAATTAGGTCAAACACAAGTATGATACGTTGAAAAGCGCGCTCCCAAAACCAATAATAACATGACATTTTTTAATTAAGCGGCACACCGATCCAAATCCAGAGGGCGAAACTGCACACTTTAACACTTCAAAGCAGTATTGTTTTTGCGCACGATGGAAACAAAAATAGCCGGTATTATTCCACTCCCCCTGGAGAAGAAAGTTCAAGTTATGATTACGTTCTTGACGGTCACGTCTGAGCGCGTCTTGATTACTTTCGGGAAAAATCTCTAGGCTCGACCCCTGACCCTAAGTTCTACTTTTCAACGATGAAAATGAGGCCAACTCAAGAAAAGGAGGGGGTTTTCTCAGTGATTCTTTCATTGATTAATGTTTCTCAAAATAAAGGAAGTAAAGTGATAGCTCAAATCTGGGTTGATCCCGAATTCCAATAAGTCAACCCGTAACTTTAGGGATCCGACTTTTTGATTAGTTTTCGATGAAATAATTTGCGGTTTCCGTCAGCTCGGTCCAGTTTTAAAGGCATTCGTTTTGAACTGACTTGTGGCGGCGGCCACTTTGAGTAACTTTGTTCTCGCAGTCATTTTTATGTTTGTATTACTTAATTAATGTATTTTCTTATTTATTTTGATTGCACATCGATGTGAAAGTGTTTCTTCTTCTGTGGGTCAAATGTACCTATTGTTTGTCATGTCTATGCTTGCTTAATGAAGGGATTTCAAGATGTCTCAAGCTTGTATTATCATGTTGTGCTATAGTTACTATCGGGCCTATTTTGACCGCTGCAGTTGAATTTAAGCAGCGTTGACATGTGGCCTACATCTAAAGGCTATTTTTCAACTTTGACAGTATTTCAGGCGAAAGTTTTTTCTCTAAAGAGTTATCACTGATCTTTTTATTTTGTGGTATTTCAGAATACAAATTGGAATTTTTATCATTATCAAGTAATGTTGTTGTTCTTTTCAATGATGCACTTTTATCAACAATTTGGAATAAAGAGTATCGGGTCAGTATAGCCACACCCAGCCTCTTTTATGACCACTCCTTTTTTAAGGCTGAGGTATTTTTATTTGCGAAAAACGATGTCTGAACCAATGGTCATATTGTTGATAGTTAATCAACTCGTCGCTTCAAGTTTTTTCTTTTTTCTTCTTTTAAACATTTGTTTTCTGTTCTTCTTATTTTGTCTCTTGAGGAAGACCGCAGCGGCTCAAGACATCAAAGTCCAAAGTTTGCACAATTTAAAGTGCAGATAATACCGACTAATCTACCTTTGACAGATATAGCGCGCAGAGGCCGGGCCGAACATCCTGGAATGTACGGCCCGTGTTCTAGATCTTTACGCGCGGCCCACGTCGTTACAGACTGCAAGTCTAAAAACACGCGATAGAATATGCACCCGAAGAAAGCAATCCGAGAAGAACTGGGTCTTGATCAGTCAGGTAGCCCACGGAGATGGTGTGCGTTAAGCACTGGGGAAGAGGCTGGGAGATAGACAGCTTGTTACACGGGCAGACGAGACCGTCAGATGCATGCAACTAGGTCGGACATAGCGAAAAGTCATCACCCTAGATGAGGGCTGTCAACACGCCGTCCTTGTCGGTTCAATCATGGTGGAGGGGAAGTCAGTAAACGCATCCAAGTTCAACGCACAAAACGTACTTTTCCCCCTCTTACCAGACGGGCAGACAAAACTTGTCTATCAAACTGAACAGTAAATCGTTGGTGATATAAACTTAACCAGGGACACTGTCTCTTGTTTTAACAACACCGAAGTGTTTGTTTACGTGACTGTACTGCAGGCCTACAACGCAGTAAAAACGGCTTCGGGATGTCATTATGAATGCATGTGTTTTCCTCAACAACATTCTGAATGGTTCAACACAATGTTCTTAGAGGACTTAAATGTACATTGTCTCATCCAGATCGTCCAAAAAATACGAACTGGGGGGGGGGGGGGGCTCATAATGATGATTATTGAACAATGTCTCTAAAAATAAAACTGAATGATGGAGACAATTAATTTACTCACACATGACATGATTTTAAAACTGATTAACATGTGACGTCATATATTGTGTGTACTAAGCTTATGGTGTATGGCCGAACATCACCGAATGGGAACGAGTGGTCACGAAGCTTGGTGTTCGATTGCCAAATTCCAGCACCATTACTGCGCAGTAAAAATGTACAACAACAGACAGTTGGGATCAATGACTGTATGACACATACAATAATCACGAACTACACGTTTGTCCTATTCATGAACCAGGTAAAAAACACGGAATGTGTGAAACATAGACTGTTGCATATGACGTCAGAAACCCAAACAGCGCCCTCACAGAAGTCAATGAAGAGCTATCATTGACTGAGAGTTGTGCGCGGCGCGTATACACTGGTAAACGTTTTCATTGTTTGACCCCAGCAATGGCGGCAATTGCCAGGGTCTGTGTGAGCTACAAAGCTATCAAAATAAAAACGCATTTCCACAAATTAACAAGGGACGAAAAACTTGACCTTACATCGTGATTGCAGTAGTTCGTACAGATTTAATGTAGACTAAATGAACTTATCTCTGAACCAGTGCAGACAAACTTTTGCAACTCGTAGCTTTGAGGTGGGGCATGCAATATCGTAAACGTTAGCGTGAAGGGAGGCGTACGTAACCATAGACGTAAAAATGCAGTGAGATGTACGTAAGGCAAGGAACGTATTACCGTAGACGCATTTGGCTGAGGCTGTCTTTTTTGCAGACGTTATAAGAAGTTGGAGAGGCAAGCATGGTCATAGCCGTAAGCAAGTGACAAGTCATTCGTTTTTCGCAAACGTAAGCAATTGGTGAGATGAACATTGTCGTAGACGTAACCATGTGGGTATGCGTGGTCGTACACGCAATCATCGTTACCACGGACTCAAGCACAGGAAGGAGTGTGTTTGTCAAAAGGCAAAAACCTAGTAAAAGGCCTCCTCCTCCAGGCCAAGGCCACACTGCCCCCCCCCCAATTTAATTCGAATCTGGAGTAACTTTCTGTAATTCAAATTGATCGAAGCGTCGTAATTGTTTCCGGTTTCCCGCTCCTGTAACAAGGACATTTCTACTATAACAATGGACGCGAATACCATACCACGTGTTGATGCAAAATTACGTGCACACAAATATTTATTTTTAAAAAAATGCTAAAAATACTCTTTTCACAAAAGAGAGGATGAAAACGAATTCTCTATTCCCAAACTAACGGACCGGGGCACGTCCCAGGCAATCAGCACTTTTGTTACTCCGTGTTTTCCCAACTTTATTGAAAATAGAGAATGAAAATAAGTTTGCTCATCCCAAGACGACGGTGTGATATAGTGTGTAACAGTCTACCTCTGGACTCTAATATTTAACGAACTTCTAACTTTTTCAAAGTCGCAGATGAGCGGCGAGAGAGAGTCCTAGGCTCGTGGTAACGTTTGTATAAAAACACCACCCAAAGCAACGCAACGTCATCGGACATGATTAAGTGTGAAAACCACCTCCGAAGACATTCCATGGTGACTTGCCACACGCATACCGCGTGAGTCGTCCTCAACGATGAGGGCCGGGACGCCATTTGTCAGGATGTGGGAGCAAACATTGGTCCGCCGAAAAAGAAATTTCTGTCATTAACCTGTGCCTCGCATGACTTAGTTTGATGAAATACTCGGGTAAACGGGACCAGGTATCCGGCGCTAACGAGAGACGTCTACATTAGACAAGTGCTCAACATTGCTTCGCTACCTTCGATTTGGATAATCGACTGAGAATCCGAAAAAATTGTAAAACTGCTTTGGGCTTTCAAATTTTAATATCACTGTTTGTTTGTTGGGTTGTTTGTTTGTTTGTTTGTTTGTTTGTCGGGTGTTGGTGGGGTTGTTGGGTTGTTTGTTTGTTTGTTGGGGTGTTGGGGTGTTTGTTTGTTTGTTTGTTGGGTTGTTTGTTTGTTTGTGTTTGCTTATTGTTTAGCCTATACGCGTTCGTGCAAGCGTCTTCCTCTTTGACCAATTGACTTAAAGTTAAAACCCGTAAAGAGCAAACTCATAAGAACTATTCTGTTTCATACCTGATCAATTTAACCAAACAAGTTATGAGAAAACATCTAAACCTCACTTTGCGTGTGTACGTCATGATGATGTCATCACGTATTTTCTTAATGATTTGTTAAGCCCTTGACTTTTTAGCTTTAATAAGAATGAGAATGCTGAGAGTGAAATAAGTTACAATCAACGAGTATACCTTAACATCAATTGAAATTTGTTCACAAATTTCATTCATATTTATTGGTAAAAAATGTAGTTGTTTCGAGTGCAAGGGTACACAACAATAAGCATTAAAGGTATTTTTCAAAGACCAGCCTTCGCACTTTATGTGACGTAGTACATACGCTAAAAATAACGAACCTGTGAAAGTTTCAGTTGAATCGGTCATTTTGAGTCACAAGAAAGTATTGAAAAGTTCCTTGTTTAATTTTGTTTACGTCTTTCAAACGTCAGGTTCAGGACTTGCAAGTTCAAAACTAATTGTTTTACTCATTAAAAAAATAAATAATAATAAATAAAGAAATCCTGCATCATTTTAAGCAATTCTATTTCAATGTAACTTCCCCATAAGTACCCGTCTTTAAACCATTTTAGTAAATTGATCCTGTGTGAATATGTTTTTACGTTTTTACTTTTACCAATGCTGGGCATATATCCTTTACGTAACCGCACGTTATTTATATACTTTCCTCGAAATCTCACTTTCTTTGCCATTTTGTTTTAAATTTAGAAACACTTCAGAAATGCAGGCCACGTGATCAAAACACACAATGCTTCGACTAGGATAAGTTTGGTTTTTGTCTTCGCCGGCAACTGTTTCATGATTCGGTTTTTTTAGTGCACATAAAATGTACAAAATTCACCATGGAATAGTAACCGTAATGACAAACGTATGTGTGCGCGTGTTATAATCATTCCAATATCAGCTAGTGTAACAAACATGTATCAAATTAGCACGGGGGTAGGGTGTCACCCAAGTGACACATTTTGAGTCATTTTTACCTCGCCATGGTGTCCAGAATTCTCTTATAATGAAAGAAAATTCAACCCCCCCTAAAACCTTCTTTCCAAAAAAGGGGAAAAATACTTTTTTGAAAAGGGGTCATAAAACCCACTGAGCATTTACGAGTGCCATTCACTTACCCTTACAACGAGATATTTTATCAGTCTTCAAGTTGACTTCATGAAACCATTAGGTCAACGAACCGTTTAAGTTTTCAGTTCGTGGTCTTGGTGTATGTCATGAACAGGGTACAGTCTTTATGTTGACTTCATGAAACCATTAGGTGAACGAACCGTTTAAGTTTTCAGTCACTGGTCTTTAGTGTAAGTCACAAACAGAGCACAGTTTTTAGGTCTCATGTGTAATAACAATCTTGTATGAATTTACATGTAGTGGGTTCGCTATAACGGTGGCTGGCGGACAACGAAATCCGTCGTTACGGTGAAGTATTTTAGATTTAAAAAACAATCAAACTAAAACAACTGAATGAAAACTTACTGCTTCCCTCACTGGAGAGTGATCCCAATCAGTCAGACACTTTGTGGTTGTTGAGTATGGTTCAAGACTGCATCCTGACTTTCAAAAAGAAGCGACTCTCGAATCTCCCTCACCAAAATACGATACAATTGTCCACTAGGTTTGTGAAGTAAGCGTTTTTTGTTTAATTCAATGATTATTGTTCGCACGGAATCTCCTACTGTTATGTTGGAATGCTTTATATACGTGATTAAATAAGCCCTTTTCAAAGGCACACACACTCGCGGTCTGTATTTCAGGGGCGTGGCTGTCGGTCATCTGAATGGCCCTGTCATTAAGCTTGTGGAGCCCCTCATTCGGTGGTCGATATGTGGCATAGTGTGTCCCCCCCCCCCCCCCCCCCCCCCCATTGTGTCTATTATATTGTGTTGTTATGGGAATCTCAGGAATTATTTAGTGTGCTTTAGAGCGGGGGCGGGGGTGGGGTATTTTTTGTACACGCTGATATGCGTTAGAGGGATACCCCCCCCCCCCCCCCCCCCCAATTTGCCCAGTCCACTCTTCTCATCTTGTTGTGCATTGAGAGAGTTGCAACATGGAGCGACCGATTTTATTTTGTCACGTGGTTGCTGTTGGTCAAAATGCACAGCCCACTTGTGAAGTCTAGTTTGGCATTCTGTGTGAACATGTGTTTTGTGGGGGAACCGAAATGGCATCTAATCAAAAGTTGTCGAAACTCTCCCAATACACAGCTCTGCCCCTAATAACCCCACCCCACTCACCACCCACCGCCCCCTCCCCACCGCCCCCTCCCCACCGCCCCCTCCCCACCCACCGCCCCCTCCCCACCGCCCCCTCCCCACCCACCGCCCCCTCCCCACCCACCGCCCCCTCCCCACCCACCGCCCCCTCCCCACCCACCGCCCCCTCCCGAAAATCTATTTAAGAATACCTAAGATTCCCAGTACACGATGAAGACACATGGAGAGGGGGGGGGGGGGTACACCTTGCCACACCTATAACCAAATGTCTGTACATGAGGCATGCAGTCTGTCAACTTGCGGGGGGGGGGGGGGCACACGCCCCTCGTGCCTTGTAAAGAGTCCCTTTACCGTCGAATACTTGGTATCTTACCAAACAGTAGACAGGTCGCCGGTCGGTGGATAATATGATAATAGACATGCACTGGTCTTAACAAACCAATGATTCCATTGGATGGCGCAAAAAATGCAATGACGTATACCAACCACCAGACTGACAATGCTATGTCAAAGGTACATTTATTCTGGAAGGCAACCAGCATGTTCTAAAGGCCGGTATCTGAGACTGAATGCTAGGTCAAAGGTGCATATTCTGGTAGGCAACAAGCAGATTTTAGAGGCCGATATTTGAGATTAAACCTCAGCGAGAGTATAACTAGATATGAGTTTTATGCTTCTATAGGAAGCTGAGAAAGGTTTATGAAAGGTCTAAATATTACTGATTAGCAGGGGTATGTTGTAGAAGCGCCTTGATCTATATAAAAACCAAGTTTTATTTTGCAAATAATCTTAAAACACATGTTAAACACTAGTAATTGTCAAAGACCAGTATCACCACTTGATGTTACCCAACATATACATGGAACAACAAACCTGTAAAAGTTTAACATTTATCGGTCATGGGAGTCATGAGAAAACAGGGAAAAACCCCATTGTATGTTTTAACTGTTTTCAAGCATCATATTTTGGACACGCGCGAAAAAGACTAGTTTTACTAATTTCCTAAAAACTATAGCATTTCAAGCAAAACTAGTTCAAGGGAGTTTCCCACCATGACCATCTTTATACCATGTGAGTTATGTGAAAATCTATTAACATTTATATTTTCAGAATTATCAATATTGTACACACCCTAAGATGAAAAACAATCGACAACGGTAAATAAAATCAAGAATTTGTTTATTCACAAAAATCAAAGTGTCCGAACTAAAAAATAAAAATATAAACAAAACAAATTGTGTCAATGGTGTGTAACTAGTAAAAGAGGTGAATATGGCATATAGTGCAAATAAAATGTAAATGAGAAATGTTTGAATTAAAAGAAACATATCAGACAAATGCCCTCTTGTTTAAAAAAGAAATGCGTCGACAGTTTTGTTTTATGCTGAAGACAAACAGAAAACACTGATCGAAACTTCGTGAATAGAACCAAACAGCTCTACTTAGAGAAATTGCTCCTTCACAGCAAGATGTTCAATGGATGTACCCGCAATCATTACCAGAAATACTGACTCGTTTATCCTTTTAAGTAAATAAATAAACAAAAAATAAATAACGATTAAAATAAACAACAAGAACAAGAGTATTCACAGATTATTTCAGCCCATTTCACTGAGCCCTTTTTGCGAAAAAGGAAACATCTTATTTTAGCCTCGACTTATATCATAAATATGCAAATAAGCAGAAAATTCTGCTCGCAATCATAAAAACAGTTTTCCCGGACATTTTCGGCAAATAATCAACAATAACATGTTTTTTGTTTTGTTATAATAGTTGCTATGATTACGTGTTTAACTTTAAAACTTGTTTTTCATTTATTAAATAAAAACTAAATAAATAAATAATTAAAAATAAATCATACTGACAAAATGCTTAATTGGTCACGTTTCCTGTGCACTCACGTATGATTACAATGCCGACGGCGAAGGTAGCCAAGCTCACCGCCGTGGATTTAATCACGTGACAATGGTGAAAAGGTGAACATGGCTGCCTAATTGCAACACAAAGTGAAAGTGGTTGGCGGAATTTTATGTGCTGTGTTTTTTTCTGTGGGGGTATTTTTTAATTAAAAAAAGCAGCAGATCAGTTCGAGAATTTAAACCTCTTAAAAAGTGATTAAAAATGTAATGCAAATTTGTAGATCAATGCCAAAGCTTTTAAATAACTTAAAAACAAGTAACATTTTTTTTAACGTATTCTCGTTTTTCCGTTTTAGAAAGATGGGAAAGAACACGGGAAACATTCAAAGCTCACAGAAGTAGCAAATAATGGTTAAAATGTTGACAGAAAGAAATCCCCCCTGAAATTAATCATCTTAATAAATAATAATTTCTTCTACAATAAAGAGAACCCTGTTTGTTTGTATTATATACACAATGAAAAAAGATTCGTCTGAATTTATACTCTTGACAGAAAAACATTTTCAATCGATTCAATAATGATATTCTTAACCGTTTCTTTCCAATATATAGAAACTTTGACATCTAATTACATACAAACCTTCTATACTTCTATCCAATCCTTTGGTGCTTACAAAGTACAATTGATTTTCGTCACAACAAACCGAAAAAATGTTCAGTAAATTTACATCGTAAAACCGTACCCAGTTATAAATATTGTGTGTGAGAGTATTTTCCAAGCCGTTATTTCATGTTAAAAAACACATAATTCACTCGATGGGCATAGTCCACACATTGCAAGATGTTTCACAACATGTTCATGTTCGCAGAGAACACCACGTGGTGGAATGCCCATGTGGGAGTACGAATATTCGTGTTAACTTTTCGCTGACTAACATTATTATGACTTATTATCAGCAGTGGCGGCACCAGACCTATTAATCTGGGGGGCAAGAGGGGGGAAAACTTAAATTTAGGGGGGGGGGCAAACAAAAATCTATAGTGTAATTTTGTACTGCAGAAAAGCATTGACTTACCACTTTGACGGACTTACACCATCTGGGACTTACACCATCTGGGACATTTACGTCAATATTAACTTCAATCATGGGGTGTTTGTGTTTGGGTTCAGGATTCTCATCGCTAGATTCAGAATCAGATCTGTGCCTATCATCATGGGATGGAGGTTGTTTGGATTTCTTGCAAAACTTTCTAATATCCATTTTAACTAACTGTTTTACCAACGTGTTTAAGTGCAACAACTAGCAATAGGCATAATACAGCACTCCACGTGAACATCAAGTTTATGTCGTGTGTACTGTATAAGCCTACAATTCACTCCAGAAATAAGATTTTGCACTGTGTGAATTTGACGTGTTGTGCGAACTGCGTTTACAATGGCTGCTTGCGGTTTTGGGCAGACAATGCATTTCTATTTGTAGCAAGTTTCCAAGCTTGTACAGATAAATAAATCCACATTTTATTAACATTGCCGGAGATGGAAAGTGTATTGGGCTTTTTGATGGTGCCAGCTAATTATGATGGATGAAATTGAGTTTATTATTTACAGCGCAAACAACATTGTAACAAATTGGGTGCAATGGTTTGGGATTAAACTCAATTTCCGCCATCGGGGAAAAAACTGGTGGGGGGGCAAACTGGGGGAGGGGGCAAAAAAATAACTGGGCGGGATTTTCCCCCCTTGCCCCCCCCGTAGCGCCGCCGCTGATTATCAGTGACGGGAAAACAAGATTTCCATGCCTTTTTTACGTCACAGAAATACATCAAGTTCTCACAAAATCAGCTTGTGTTTGGCGTTATTTCAAACATACAGAATAGAAAGAGTTTCTGCGAAACATCTTTGGGATAACGCAACCTTTTTGATTTGTTTTTACTGACGTGCCAAATAAAAATACCAACTACAAACTAGAATTATCAACGGGCTTAATTACCAACAAAAATGTGTATTATAGAGTAATGGTTTTATGTTTCCGCGTAAAGCAGAAAAATTACTTTATTTGAGATGGCTGCCTCCATAGCCTCATCACTTGACCAATCACAAAACAGGACGTGATGACGTCATAGTCAAACTTTGAAAATAGCAGATGACAATAGTCAGCGTACAGTGGTCCCGATGACACCAATTTCTTTTACCAAAAACACAATTCTTTAAAGTTTGTTTGTTTGTGACCAATCCAAGGGCTGAATACTGTTTTTACATCAACTTCAAGATCCTCTTATAAACCTGAATCGAAAACCAGATGAGGAGAAAGTTTGTGGGGTTCTGTCTTGGCCCCTCATGCTGGGCCGTTGAGTCCGGCGTACTGACACGCAGATAATGTTGGAGATTGTCGGACAGGATAACTAAATCCACTCATTGATGTAGAATGTTGTTTGGCTTTAAGGCGAAGAGATGCGATGCTGCTGGAGCACGGCTCCCGGTAGACGTACGGAGAGGCCGGCACCGAGGCGTACGGGCACGCCGCAGCCCCGGCAGAATTGTTCAGGTTCTGGTGGCTCATCACGCCGTTCACCGGCGAGGACGGGAAGCTCGAACTCATCGAGGTCTGCGAGTTGAAACACATGGGCTGGTTAGAGACACCGGCGAGTGGATTGACGGAATTCAGCGACCATGGAAAGCTCTTTGCCCCGAGGGGGTTTGAGGCCGACTTAGCGGCCCAGTTGTTGTAGGAGTACCCGGAGTAGAGCCCGTCGTCAAACGGCTGCATCAAGCCGTTGAACTGAGCACCGAACCCGTTCTTCAGTTCGTTCATGTGATTCCTCTCCCGTTTACGCCATTTTGCACGACGATTCTTGAACCAAATCTGTACAGAAAAAACCCATAGAGGGAACATTAATTATCAGGAACTAAACCATGACAAAAAGGGTAAACTTAATTATTTTATATAAAACAAACAAAATGAACAATAGTACATTATAAAGACAAATAAAACACGCGAGCCAATCAGCAAGCCAATCGAGCGCAGAAATTTTTCGTACAAAAAACGTATACAAAAAGTGAAAAAAATAAAACTCATACTTGGTCGAAAAAATGTGCCAAACATGAGCAAAACTGTGACTATCATAAAGGGAAAATTCAGTAAAATATTATTAAACACTTAAACCAAAGTCCACAAATCAGTGTCTGTTACAAGAAAGAGTCGTCTGCTTTGTAAAACTTAAGGCAAAGTTGAAAGTTTGATTTGCCTTACTCGGTAAATATAACCCGTAACTGTACGAAAGAGTCGCCTGCTCTGTAAAACTTAAACAGTAAAAGGGTAAACAAAAAATGTGTGTTGTTTGTGTTTGAATGCCTTCAATCAGTGCTTTATTTGTTTTTATTTAAATCTGTATGAAAGAGCCGTCTTCTTTGTTAACTTTAAACAATTGGAGTTATTTAGGTTTCTTATAAAACGTCGCCTCTGATTTTTCCTCTAACATAATTTACAAAAGATGAATGTACTCTGGGAACACATGGGCTAACTGTATGTACATTATAAAACACATCACAGTATTGTGAGTCATATCAGCGCTTAGCAGACGACCCCCGTACCAAGTTTCACTCAACAGTTTCTCATCTTTTCCCGCCCGATGAGCCGAACGGAACGGAATTGGCGGGAAATGACAACCTTGGCAACCCTTCACAATTCTCTGCACCGTGTGTGGACAAGAGTGAGTAAAGAAAAAAACGAGAAAGGGGGGGGGGGGGGGGGGGTAGAAACGTCTGCGGAACACCAACTCGCCAAAAGACGCGCTTGCTGCAGCGTGCCTTCCCATTTCTTGCCTCCGCGTACACATCCGTCCAGGGCCTAGTTTTTCTCATAAGCTACCGATGAGAGATGCGAGGCCGACAGTTCATTCGGTATCTAAGAGTCTTTAATCATGTATATGGGTCTCAAGAACGTCTTAAAGTTGGCCTGCCAGTCCAGCCACCGACGGAGAAGCTATCTATAGACCTATATCTCAGCAGTCTCAAGAAAATTTGATTCGTAAGAAGGTTAACACACTGTTGTTTGTCACTTTGTTTTTTCGAGAGCGTCACGAATGAGATTGGGAGTCAACGACAGATTTTTTTTTTAAAGAGTGGAAGAATTTCCCGAATTGAAAGTCTCATCAGTAAAATGAATCCCGAAAAAGGTAGAAGTTTTATTTATTTGCTTATTAGTTCATTATCAGTTATGACTAATTCAATCAAGACAATATTATATGAATGTATCACGGTGCAGTAATTATTGCTTTGCAGTCATTGCAATCATTTGTTACTAACGATGAGTTTTGAATTGGTATAAAAAACATGGTACCTTATTATTTATAATGGAACTCGTTAATTAGGATTGTTGGCGGATACTGTGAACAAGACCATGACGTCAGTCTGATGATGATACAATCATGGAATCATGATACCAGAGTAATTTAATGACATTTGACTGAAGTTCAATAGATTTGTCCTACAAGAAATACGGGTAGAATGACAAGAAATGACACCCACAAATTTGCAATGCCCGGCAGCCAAACATCTTTCCCATGCAATACTCTGACTTGCGTGCCCAAATTCCCTCAAATATTTCCCCGAACGGCCCAACTAAAAACAACATAAGGCAACACGGAATAAGAAAGAAGTGGTTCCCCCTCAAGTGATTCTAATGCATCTAATATCTACCCACTTAAACTGTGAACTCAATACCACAGGCTTCAATTCATTACTACCCTCAAACAATAAACTTGCCAGTTGCTAATTAGTAGGGAAAATAAGCCGGTCATCCGACCGTTACACCAATAGGGTGCTGTATTCCTTGTCTGAGTCCCAGGACTTTCTCGTCTGTTTTCATCAAACAGTTGCAGAGTACTCCCTGACCCAGAAACGTCGAGGGAAGAGACCGAACGAGAAGAAGAAAAGGTACGTTCTAAGTGACAGTGCCCCTCGGCAGGACTTACCCAAGCATGGATAAACCTTCTGTCAGAAATTGTAATAAATTTGGGGAAGATGTTACTTGATTCTTTTAGACGAGAACGAGACAAAGATACGGATACATAAGTCTTTAATTTCACTGAAAATTCCCCTTTTTAAAAGAATATAAGATCAAGATGCTACGTCCGATTTTAAACGATTTGACTAAAAGATTTAGCTTTAAATTTGGAAAAGTTTTTTCAAATAGATTCAAGAAAGGTATAAGCTTTTATTTCAAGGGAAGGTGTACGTTTGGTTGTCACTCTTAGAATTAATGGCAATACAAACTTACTTGGTTAGAAGAACAGCAGCTTTCGATAAGTATAAAGCATTTTGAGAATCATTTCATTTTGAAGTTATGTTTTATTGGAAAACGATATCAGTTTTTATCCCCCAAAAATTGAATCTGAGAAACGTAACTGTCAGATGCACGTTTCTCAGATAGTGTATTGTAATTTACGGGTTATTCTTCCTGCGTAGACATAACCGCTCCGGATTTGTGGCGATATATCTAAAAAAAAACGCCACCTTTTGAAATGAAATTTTCAATGGTTGGTTTTATTGTATACATCTACATTTACATAGGATTAAAACAAACGAACGGTTCCAAAAACCAAAGGTATACGTTCCATTCAAGGTATTGCATTACAAAAAACACGCCGATCAAGGTATTGCATTACAAAAAACACGCCGATCAAGGTATTGCATTACAAAAAACACGCCGATAATAGTTAAAAACTGAAAAATGAATTATTGTCGGGCACCTGACATTATCTCTCGTCCATCAGCCATGTATAAACATTGTTGCATGCTTGTATTTTGTGAATTGTCCGTGGAACATGAGAAAGCCAAAGCCTGAGTACATAAACCTTGCTTTCGAAAGTGGCCAAGGACCTACATTTCTTGGGGTACTAATCTGTGATTTTATTAGGTTATATGCAGCAAAACACCATTATGTAAACAACAACAACAATGATTGTATACAATTGTTATTTGTTCCCACACTTTTTCTCAAGCGTTTCAGACATCGGAATTCAATAGCCGACCCTTAATACGTTTATCTGGTTGACCATCCAGCTGCCCCGCCCCCTCTCGCCCCCCCCCCCCCACCACACTATAGTATATCCTACATTGATATCAACACAGCCAGTTTGTAATAACCCTGTCATCTGTCTTGCACTTTTATTGCGATATTTAACCATTATATTTTTTTTTTCCTTTTCTCCAATACGGTTCAAGTTCCCGCCTTTTTTCATCATCATCAGCGACCCTCGAAAAATGCTTCATTTGAACCGTCTGATGGTTTTACCACGTAGTGGCACCTCCTTGGAATCTGTAATTCCGACTACAGAGACGTGTGAAATCATCTACAGCATGGTCATCATCTTTAACTTCTTTCACACAATTCCATGTGTTTGGTGGTGTGATTCAGACGACTGTTTTGTGTTTTGCTTTTAGCGTAAACATATATATACACCTCAGCGCAAACAAGCAAACATTATTTTTGAACGATGCTTTTTATGACGGTTCGAAAAACAAGGTGGACTTAATAATATTCGAGCAGACAGCTGAGTGTGCTGGTGCATTTTCTTGCGTGTTAGATCACTTTCTAATAATATGTTGAAAATGGGGGCGCTCTGTTGCGACGTAAGAACCGAAAGCGTTCCAAAAGTGTTGCGAACCACTCTAAACCAAACGCAATTACGCCATTGGGTATTTCCCACTTTCGTAACTCCAAAGTTCTTTTGAATGTGACATGAAATAGTCGCACACTTCAAAAGAAAAGAAAAAATGCTCAGCAGATCAAGAAGGCAGATAATAGGTAAAAGCGGTAAACCGGACCGGGTACCGTCTCGGCGATCATGCGGCGCACGGACCGCTGCTACCGTTGAGTGATGATCTCCGACAAGGAAGCACTTTTTTTCTTCTCTCCAAACAATTTTCTCAACGGTCGCCAAGCGGTCTCCCCATCGCAGGTGTGACACAGTAAATGTTTTCCAGTCTGCATTTTAGATAAACTGATCACCCGTGGGGTTTCAGACTTAATAACTTTAGCAGACTTCTGTTTGAAGAAGGAGAAGGAAAACAATAAATAATAATAATAACAACAAGCAATGTTTTTTTCCTAATTATTTATTCATCCTTGCCCTTTCCTTCCAAACAAATGTTTTTTTGTTTTTTCGCATAATATATATTTTGTAAAATTCATTCTTTCTTTAATATTTATTGCCATTAATGGAGTGTCTTTTTTTTTTTTTGTATTGCTATTCATCTGTTCTTGGAATATATAATTATGGTTCATAATTCAGTTCATATTTTGGAATTTGTTTTCATAGAGTCTCAATTTCAGAATATCTAATATAATAAATGAAGTGTATAATCTGAAGCGCTTCGTCAAGCCAAGTGGCCCCCTTCAAGGCATTTCCCAATCCAGAAACCATCCAAACACCTTAGGAGTATGCACCACCGGCATTCACATCAACGATCTAAGCCATCGTAGGTGACCATTTACTCCTGGGTGATGATCGATAATTTTAGGACGCAAGTGTCTTGACTGAGATTCGAACCCACTCTCACAGATGATACAGTTATCAGAGCTCGAGTACGTTGCACAGACCTGGTTTAAGAGTGTGGTAAACTTTGTAGGTGTGTCGTGAATGATATATCATGCATTCACGACACGCCTACAAAGTTGACCACACTCTCAAACCTTCAAAGCTTATAATCACACTTTGGTGACAAAGTAATTACAAGGATGCATCTTTATCATAAACATAAGTGAGTGCATTATTCAGGTGGATTATAATAAAATAAACATTGATTTTATTTCTCAGACCTATAAGAATCTTCACAGTGCCCAATTTTATACATGGCTTTTGTATTATTTATTTACGTCAGGCCACTAACTTATTTTTTGCATTTATACCACAGGTCCTTTTGGTTGGTAAGCAGTTTGCAACAGCTAATTCTATTTTATCATTTATTTATCTTGTTACAAAAAGAGTATGATTTCTAAATACAGGGGTGTTAAAACAAGTTAAGTGGGACCTCAAACCATTTTCAAAGTTTCAAATCCATCCAATGTAAGAAATCAACCCTTTTTGTAATCAATTCAATCACTATTTATTTTTAGAACGCATAGTCCAATAAATACAAGTACTTGTATTATGTGCTGTAATACAGACAACAAATACAGATAATGGAGAAGTCGAATAATGGTTTTCGGGAAGTTGCGGGATTGAGGTAAATCCCAAAAGCCCAGCCGAATGTGTGACGCCTATGAGAAAACATGGCAAACAGACAGACAGACAGACGAACGAGCAGACAAAACAAATGATGTTCAACGAGCGAAACGTTTGAAGGGAAAAAAGCAAAGCGATAAAGTGAGACAAATAAATAGCTATCACAAGAACAAAACACTTCAACAAAACTTCATAAACAAAATATTTCAACCCCCCTTCACTCCCGAGTATTCCGTATCCTACTGTTGATATTCAGACGTGTAAAGACATCCCAGATGGAGGGCAGGTAAGGTAAGATGTTTTAGCAATCGGACAAAATGAAGATATTACCTTCACGAAGAACCCCGAAGGCTAGATGTTAAGAAATTGTTTTGGGTCATGGAATAGTATCCGGTGCAATTTTCATTCTCAAGTTTTGTGTTACACGGAAAAGGTCTAAGGATGACTTACAGTTACACGAGCAATCAAAAGTATAATTTCTGTCGTGGTTTTTCAAATATGAACCCCCCCCCAACCGTCACCCCCCAACCATCCGAATTTCATCCAATCGTTCTGCTGTAAACAATATCTTGATTTCTTTCAACGATCGCAGCGTGGAGTAAAAAACCTGTAATTGGAAATTTCCCGGTGGAAAAAATTGCCGTCACACCGTGATCAATTTCCTAAATTAAAAAAGAAAGATGAACAAAATGCCTATGGTTGAATTCCTCTGCTTAATTTTGTGAAATGTAAGTCCACAATTGCCTTGTAGTACAAGTGAGTACCACTCAAGCAGCACAGTTAAAGACTAGTCTTAATTCGTGGATTTATGAGAAGTTCAAATATTCTTCAGTAATTATGTGAAACCACTTGAGACAAATTTGTTGCAAATTTACGTCTTGGACGAAGACTATTGTTGTGTCCACGTGACTTTTTGGCCACAACTTATTGGTCAGTTCTTATTTGCATTATTAAAAAAGAGGAAAAGTAAAGAAGAAGCTTGGAAGGAAGTTGAACTAAAGAAAGCAACAGCAAGTGATAATCTGTGTTCAAATTGTGCGTGTAGTTATCACTTGTTTAAAAAGACGTTTGGAAACAGGTATCTGTTAGTTTTTTGGCATTTTATTTTTAAATTTGTGTGTGTGGGTGTGTGTGTGGATGCGTACCATTTATGCCGGGGGGGGGGGGGGGTCGAGTGTTGATCTAGAACCATAATTAGTCTTCCACCGTGCCGATGTACTCTCCATGCAACCCAATATCATCTGCCTTCTCTCTGCACCGATCATCGGGTTGGTATCTCTGAGAGAGAGGGGAAGGACACTGCCGATGAATTTGAAACCAAACTCTCCCCTTCTCTATTTTCCTCAATGGTTTCAAGAGATTAATTTGTGTGTATATGATGGGAGAGGGTGATCTCAGCGAATGAGTCAAGGATCAGGTTGCGACTGGACTGGAAGGAGAAAATGCGGAGGAATTCGAGAATGAAGATGTGTTGTATTTACCTTCCGTTGACAAATTACTCCGATTTCAAGGGGAATTACAGCGAATTCGCGATGTGTTCCTGATCAAGTACTGAAAACAGGCAATATAAATTGTATACAACAACAACAACGTATACATGAATAAATACATAAATAAACTCAACTAATTTTTTTTTAAGGGTATAGGTTAGAACTTCAACAGTTGTTGTTGTAGTGTTTTTTTTTCTTTCTTTTTTAAGCTTGACTTTATTTCCCATTTTGTTGGTCTTTTTTGATCGTGTCGGTAGAATTAAGCAATTATATTTGTTAAGGTCTTCAAATGATTTTATTTTCGACTACAACAATTTTTTAGAAGTAAATCCTACTCTGGTGCATTGACAATGCTTATTAGTATACTACTCCTTTCATTATGAAATGTTTATACAATCAATGCTTGTTATATTGTACATACCTTTATATGTCACCGTAATTGTACAACACTATTAAATTTTGAAATAATGTAATGTGAATGTTATTGAAAACTTTATCTTCTGGAAGTAAATAAGCTTTTGTACTTTTGTCATCAGGGATTGTGATGTTTTCTCAGAGAGTAACATTAATGGAGCCGTACAAGAGAATAACAAAAATAAATAAATAAATACACAAATAAATAAATATTAAATAAATAAATGATTAACAACAGCCACGAGCCCATTGTTAAAATCTCAGCGTACATACCTTCGCAGCATGACCGAAAAAACCAACAAACAAAAACAGCCACACTGGACAAAAACTGCATGGCAGTTATATTTATTTATCAGATAAAAAAAAAAAACAGATGAAGAAAAAAATTATCCCAAATGAATCCCCGGATGTAATTACATACCACGAGTCCGGCTGATCAAATGGTACGGAATGGAGTGGGATTTGATCGAAATTGATACTAATTTCAAAGAGTTAACGGATTATAACCCCCCTACCCCCCCCCCCCCCCCCCCCCCCCCACCACCCCACCGCAGTGAAGCTTTGGAATAATCGGGAAAGATTAATCAATATTAGACAATCCTTTCTAATTCTTATGCTATACATATAGTTGGATGTTTTTTATTGGAAAAGATTCCGCATTAACGACTAATATCTCGCTTAAAGGCCCTGTACACTATTGGTAAGATCGAAAAACACAAATGTTCACAGATTCACACATAACTTACATGATTTAAAGTAAGTAATGGTAGAAAGGGTTCCTTAAAATATTTCTGCCTAAAATGCTATCGTTTCTGAGAAATGAGTAAAACAATAGTTTTTATCGCGCGCGATAATAAACTCGATGTTTGAAAAACAGAAAACACATAAGGTCTCTTTTCACTATTTTCTCGTGACCTCCATGACCAATTGAGCTCAAATTTTCACAGGTTTGTTATTTCATGTATGTGGTTGATTACACAAAACATGAACACTGTCTGTGATTATTTTGTCAGCTCTGCCAATCCTGTATAATACCTTTAAAGGTGCTGTATACGTTTGGTAATTGGAACCTACTCATTGTGTTAATCCTATGAAATGTCTAGGTATATGCAATAAAACTAACCTGTGAAAGTTTCACTTCAAAAGGTGGTCGCCTTTTTGAGATATCACCGAAAAACCGGAGCGAATATTTCCACGCAGGAAGAATATTCCGCATAGGAATACACAGTCTGAGAAGCGTTTCTGACAGAAACGCTTCTCAGATTCAAATTTTGGGGAATAACAAGTGATATATTTTTCCATAACTGTAGTACTTCAAAGTGAAAAGTTTCTCAAAATTCATTATTCATTATACCCAAAGCTGCTGTACTTCTTACCAAGTATGTTTTTATTGCCATTAATTTTCAGAGTCATTACCAAAGTGTACTGTGCCTTTAAAGGTAGAGCACAAAGTTGGTAATTATAGAAAAACACAATATTAGGCATTATTAACGTAAAGACGTTGTATGAAATGCTGTAAGAATTAAGGAAATTGCATTTGAAGAGCCCAATTATCGTTTAGATGACTGCAATCGAAATAAGCCAGTGTAAACTTGCCTAACACCTCTAACAAAATTATAGACTTTTCGCTGTTTCAACTAAAACGGGACAACCGAATTCTAATGAAACTTTTACGAGTTGGTTTACGGTGAGTTTATTGAAAATAGTAATGAACTTACTCGTCTAATAAAAACAGATCTATTTAAATTCCATTTGAATTCAATTCATAATTAAATCTCAATCAAATTTATTTCTTTCCCAATCTGTTTCTATCCTAAACTCCAGGGTGACCATTTGGTCCGACACGAATGTTGAACTAACCTTTTTAGTCATCCATTTACAAAACAATGTCCAAAATAAACAATCAATGATCACTTTTATTAGAAATAAGACTATTTTAAATCATCTTAACCCTGTTGTCATTTCCAATTAGGTTTAAGAAGAAATTCATTTCCCTGATATTAAATCAATACTCAGTTTGAATTAGTGCAATCCTTGAATGTTTTTGTTGTTCAACAAAGAGAAAAACCAGAAGTTTACCACTGCAGTATAGTGGGAAACTACTAAGTCTCTGCTTAACTGTCGGAAATACAGGACTCAGTTACAGCACTTAAGCAACGCAGTAAACAAACCGTGACGTCATCAGTTATGGGGGGGGGGGGGCTCTATCCATTCCACAACTTCCGCAAATTAACATCGGTTTCGTTACTTCCTGTGTACAAACACCATTCGGTCAAACGAAACTGTGTCAACCCGATCCAAATGGTCCCAACGTTGAATTGGTTTACCAGAAGGGGGTGCATGGGTGAGGTAATTTGGGGGTACATGTTTATGCGTAACCACCCTTAACTAGGGTGTCACTTAAGTTCAAGGTATATATACGCAGAAGGAGGACACACAAAAATGTTCCAACTTTAGTTGACCACCGTGGTCAGGGAAGGTTTGTGTTTTTACACCATGGATTCTGTGATACAGCAGGGACTTTAGGCCCAGACTTTTTTTGTAGCATGAAAAGATTGCCGACCTTCGACAAATTGCCAATCAAATAGAAATCGTTGTAATTGTAATGATGGTATTTCCATATTTATACGGTAGAGAAGAGTTGCTTGTTCAGTTATTAATACCAGTTTTATACATCACGAAGACGTTATAAACTCGATATTCTCACCATGACTCACAAACTGAACATACATCACATTTCGTCATGAAGCGCGCTAACACCGCAACATCTTAACTGTGTGTAACGGCGAACCAGTAATGACCATTCATCATTGGTTCCTGGAACAGTACAATCTTCACATTCGTCTAGTCCTATATCACACAATACGCCACCAATCTGTTAAATTTCATCACATACGTCGGCCATGTTGTACACAAAATGTTGAATAGCAGTTTGATGTATGTTTCAACTGAGCAGACCATGTTTTGTTTTCGAATTCTATAGTGCTGCACGTGACGGTATAACAGGCGAACTGCTTTCTAATGAAATGTGTTACTAATGCCAAATTCATCAAAACTATAATCGTTGAGGTTATGAACACTTTTCTTTTTCCCTGTGGGTTCGTGGACACATATCCCAATAAGTACACAACGACAGTTGAGTCAGTTCCTTATTCACCTATTCAATGTTGCTTTACATTTTACAGTTCAACTTTGGAAGGGCCAAAGTATTTACTTATTCGCGTGTAATTGGGAGTAAAAAAAGACTTCCAGTTCAATCATTACGCCATCATGTCGGTTGCCTATTCCTGATTCACCGTCAATATGCATTTACACGTTAATAACTGGGGAATGGAAGGCTCAGCAGTATTTACTTATTCGTGTGTAAATGCATTGTTATGTTTTATTGACTTATCATGAAGCCAAGGAATCCCCTTATATAGCGACCAGCCCAATAACCCGTAGGCATGAAGCCATCTGGTTGTCCTTACCAAAGTATTAAGACGTCCCACCAAGTCCAATCAAGTCAAGTAACAAGTTATTTTTTTATCACGCGGCAACTTCACGAGTGAGTTTTTTTGTGTGCGCAGGTCATTCGTGCCAAAGGTCATTTTCTGCAATGAATAATTAGTTGACTTCTTTGTAGATTGTGTGTGTTTGTTTGTTTGTTTATTGGGGTGTTTGTTTGTTTGATTGTTTGTTGTTTGTTAATTTGTTTTGTTTACAATGTTCCTGCGGTCAGAGTTGCAGTCAAGAACAAAGTGATTGCGGTTTGAAAGCAGAGTGGTCAAGCCCAAATGAATCAACAATGAACCTGATGTGATGTTCTAAAAGATAATTTTCTACAACAATTAAGTCATCTTATTGAGTTTTTGTTTTTGTTTATTGTTATTGGGATGTCGATATTTATTTGAAGATGATAAGCTATGTAGATTGATTTACATTTTTTAAGCACCCTTTTGGGTGAAAGTTTACTAAAAATGAACAGTTTTAATTGTGTGTAACATTCTGTTCGTCATGACTGTTTGCTTCCTGTCAAAGATTAGAAAGTCTGTGACTCGTAGTACTTCCAGCCACTGCATCGAACATGTGACGAATATCTGTTGAATCGTCATTATTGATCAATTTATTGATCACTATTGACAATGTAATAATATAATTATAGAGAACTTTGGCCTGAAGTTTCGGCTCATTCTCAAAGGCTAAAATGAAAACAATATTGCGGCGTGTTATGGCCGAGCGTTTATAAGAGCTCTGGTGTTCCTGATCAGCAGAGTGTGGGTTCGAGTCCCGGTCACTTGTGTCCTAGAGCAAGATACTTTAGCATTATTACTTTTTTTTCTTCAGATGGGACATGAAATCATAGGTCCCATGGATTGGTAGTGCACGTAAAAGAACCCAGAACATTTAGTATGGAAGAGTAGGGGTTATCCCCGGTGTTTCTGGTTCACATAGCCAGACTGCACATAGCAAGCCCCCT
Organism: Leptasterias polaris; assembly: GCA_037783415.1. Taxonomy (NCBI): domain Eukaryota; kingdom Metazoa; phylum Echinodermata; class Asteroidea; order Forcipulatida; family Asteriidae; genus Leptasterias; species Leptasterias polaris. Next base: position 56,985 of record JAZGTN010000123.1, read on the forward strand.
TGTTTACAGGTTTCATCAGGCTTGCTAGCTACAGTGATTAAGTTCACTTATGAGGCACCATTTATTTCATTACTACAAATATAAAATTGTAATAAAAAAATAATAATAACAACATAGGTTGAGTAAGATTGGCTAAACTGGCGTAGAATATTGCTTGGATTAGTTTTGACTTGAATTGAAAAGAATTCAAGCTGAAAATTGAAATAATCTATAGTTTAAACTGAAGTTGAATCAACTGAAATTAAATTGATTGGAATCAAATGATCTTTGTTAGAATTGAATTGTATAAAATTGCTTCGTTTTCAGGTTAGCTCACCACCTCAACAATAGGTTCACTTGTTGTTGAATTTTCTTTTTATTTGTCTTGCTATACGTTAGTCATGACAGTTGTAACGGGAATGTCTCTCCCCCTGTAATGATCCTGCGCACAAAGTACAAAAACAAAATCACCCGTAGGGGACTGGTGAAAAACAACAACATTTGAGACCAAACGAGAGATGAAAAAAACAACAACAAAAAACCTACCCTGACTCTTGCTTCTGTTAAATTTGTCCAGGCTGATATTTCCTCACGAGTCGACATGTCCGGATAGCGGTTCCGGGCGAAATGTGCCTCTAGCTCTTGCAGCTGCTGGCTGGTGAAATGCGTCCGCTGACGGCGCTGTCGACGCTTCTTGCTCGCATCACCGTCGCCGTTGCTTTCGTCTACTGGCCCCGTAGCCTGCTCCTCGGCTGTTGCGGACTCTGAAAACCGGAACAAGCCAAAAACAACATGGATGAGGTCATATCAGGGGTTAACCCGCAAACAACAATATCGGGGCTGTGGAGTTTTATTCTGGTGCTCGTCAAGTCTGAACCGAGGCGAATTCTCAAAATATCACGGTGCTTGTTTTCAAAGTAAACCTTGCTAGGAAACGATCATAACATAATCTCACTGGCTCACTAAACCATCTCACTACAAGTCGTTTCTACTGAAATCGACTGCCGCGATCCATATCAGTTTTCCCCTCTCCCTTAAGAGGAACTAAAACACAGCAACCATTGTCCCTGTGTTGTAAAGAGATTTTCTAGTTCAATTTTTTTCTAGACCATCATTGCACCAGATCTTCATTAGAAAAACTAGGAGTGTTTTGAGAGAATTAAAAGGGCTGTAAAACTCAAACGTTGTCAGTAAGATCCCGGGGAATCGAATTGGGTAATGTTGGAGCTACGACACACTAAATCAAAACATCAAATTCATAGTTTTATTATACAAGCGTAAATAATAGTATACATAAATACTAGGCAAGCCACTCTAAGCAAGCTTTTTCATGTTCTTGTAGAAAACAATATGCTAAAATCCTGGAATATAAAAAAAAATGTGACGCTTTGCGTTACGGAGTTAGTTGACGTGTACATTAAATACAATCAATCTTGTCTTATTGGCCACACACTAATCACCTTAAAATTTGTAACAACTCGGAACTCAGTCACATCTGAAAAACCATCTTATCCGAGACGAGACCCTAACACGATGGGCCGGGGAAAATAGGTCATGTCAAACGGGGCAATTTGACAGGCAACCGGGTCTAGGCAACCGCCACAAAGAAAGGGAAAAAACATTTAAATGTTAGCAAAATTGACTTGATGGTTAAGACACTATGTAGACAAACACGTGTCTTGTGCTTCTACGGTGCTCCTTTTACATATAGTGCAAGTTGGTTACCTTCGAAGTTGCCTGTCAAAATTGATTTGTGTGACAAAACCGAAGGATTTCAAAAAGTTCTTATACAACGATTTTTTTTTACACTGTTCTTAAACATGGCCGAGTCTCTAGCTTAGTTATTGTACAGATTGCTTTTGGCTCAGTGGTCTAGTGGTAAGACATCGATTGTCAAAGGTAGTGGGTTCTAATCCCACCCGGTAGTATGCCTGTTCAGGAATCCTGAGTCTACAGTGCCACACATCGCTGATTGAGTCAAAACACAGGTTAAACCCTGATGCTAATTTAACATATAGCTCAAAAGATTTGTTTTCCCTCTTTTTGTTCAATGAGTTTTCTTCCTGTAAAAGACCCAGTGAATATTTCACACAAAGCTTCACTTTAGGACAAAGTAAATTTGTTATGTATAAAGAAAACTATAAATGATTAGCTTTTAAGTTGAGTCTGAAATCGTCACCGATTCGATTTTTCATACCAGTGCCAATTTTGCAAGGTGATATTTCTGTCAGGAAAAAGTGTAGACATTAATTAGAATAGCCGTGTTAGTCTGGTAGATAAAACCATGTAGACAGCGGTGGCACTTAAAGACTAACTAATTCCGTTAACTGAGTTATAATATTATAACATTTCCAAAAACGTAAGTCATATATATTTCCAAAACGTATGTAATATATTTTTCCCTGTTACGTAACTCGCTGGATGAAAGACACAATTTGTCTAGATGCAGACTCTGTGACGTCATCACATATGTTTTCATTACAATAACGCAAATTTGCTCTTAAGGGCAGAGAAAGGTCGAGTTGAAATTGAATTTTAAATGCTATTTATTCCCCTAATTCCGCGACGTCCATCGATTTAATTGGCTCTGTTCACGGATTTAACTCCAGCTTACTGAAAGACGAAAACATATTTATACGTCCCCGAGTCCAGCAATTCCACGCAGACGACAAATACAGAGAGGAGAGTGGAAAAGGTCTAAATATAAAAATAATATCATACGTGAAGGAGGAGAAGGCATGGGTGGGTTTAACTTACAGCGAACCTGTACAATTGAAAACATTCTTGATGCGTTATGTGACATTTCCGATCCCTGGATTTCCTTGTGTTTTTGAGGTAGCAATCGTCCCCAGACTGGGTAGACGCATTTTTGCACCGAATATGAAAATGGAGCGGCGACTGTATAGAAGTTTTTGATTTTTAAAATATGTCAGTTCATTCGGTCGGGAAGCTTTGCGTCGGCTTTGATATAACGAGAGAACATATCTCATATATTTTGTTTCGTTTTCTTGCCGCTTTAAAGGGCACACTAGTCGAACCGCTAAAACGTTTTAACAAAAGTTCTCACAAAATAATGACAACTAATTATTGTTTCAAGAATAAAAGGGACAGAGTGCAATACATTTTTATAATCTGGAAATCGTAAATGGAACTATTTCCCAATAGCATCAAATGTTCTAATGAACATTATCAATTTGAAATGGCAGTGAAACAACTCTCTTCTCAATCTAATTTTCAACAGTTTCGTGCCTTTTTTATTATCATTGTTCGCTTTGTCCTGTGCAATTGTTCTCATTGTGGTTTTAATTGTTTGTTCTGATGTTTTTTAAGGACCCCGATGGAAATAAGCCTTGTAATCAGCTTTTAGGGCTATCCTTGGCTTTTTGTTAGTTTACTTGTTATGTATTTTCTCTGTATGCATGATTTTAATGCCGAATAAAATAATAATGATTAATTAAAAGATTTACTGCACTGTTACCCATCGAGAAACTACACACCCTTTTTAGTTATACGTTCGTTTTAAATTAACTGCCGGTAATAATGTAATTTGAAATAATACTGTGGGATCTAACGGTCGAATGTCCGTGTTTAACTCAGTCCCAACTGGTAAGTTAAAACAGTCAGAAAACAGAATAACATTTTTAGCTCAAAAGGCCATTTTGTTTTGAAGCCCGTAACTCAGTAAGTATCCGTACGAATGTTTTAAAAGCTTCTATGATGAAACAAACACAAAGGTGAATAATTCAGGATATTTGATGAAAAAAACGAATAAATAAACAATTGGGTGGTTTAGTTTTAAAAGACTGTTGTCGTAGATAGGTATTTAAGTTTAGCAGTTAAGTAATAAGTACTTGGACTATTTTGTGGCAGGCAATGCTTTTTGGGGGGAACTCTTAAGAAAATCAGAAAAGACAAAATCGGACATAAAAGCACCAACGAATTGATAACGGCCTATAGTGGTCATATCCAACTAAGACATTAATTGGCAATCAGTTACAGGAAATATTTAAGAAGAACACAATCAGATTTTCAGTTTGAACATAATTAAATGTCTCTGGGTTTGTTAAGATACTATCAGAACACAACAGTACATTTGTGACAACAGGGTGTTCCAATTGCATGCAGTGCAGTCGTTTGCTTCCAAACTGCTTGGACCAAATTGCACTGAGCGAGAAGGGTTTTGTAGTAACTCTTGTTTGAGAGACTGTCGGTGGCAGACAACCCTCCAGCAGTTATCATCGACAGTTCAGTTAAGAAGTAAATTCCATATCAGATATTATTGTTAAAATTTGAAACTAAAATCTGCACAGCATTCACATTTTAATCACCCTTAACTGTTAAAATATGAATCTATCGATGAAGTATAAAAGGAACCGTGTGTTACAGAACTGCGGGTATGAATTGTTGACTTTCGTAAATTGAATCATATTTTCTATTTACTTATCTATTTATTTATTTTACTGCAATTCACACTGGGAAAAAAAAATAAAGTTATCAATGAATTCAATGGTGAATGCCGAATTCAAGAACTGTCTACCTTGTTGTTATGTATATATTATCAGCTCAAAGTAATCACAAGGGAAACTGACTGGGAAAATATTTTTTAAATATGTGGGTTAAAACAAAGAACAGTTGACTTGATCAGGATTTGAACCTGCGACCTCCGGGTTAACAGGCCGTACATTAGCAGTTGGTTTTGATAGTCCTGTATACTATGAAAACAGGCAGCCGTTTTTACCGATGGTGTCAGTCTGATTTTACTAATAGCTACTTCTCAATTTATAAGACCAGCAAAATAAAAAATCACACCATGAACAAACAAGTGAACAATTCTAGTTACGGACGCAAAATGAACAAACAAGTGATACATTCTAGTTTATGGACGCAAAAGAAAGCAACAGAAAAGGTGTTGTGTACAATCTACATGTACTGATGAATGGGTGTTGGTAAATTGATAAGAAATTACGATTACAAAAAGAGAGACTGGGTAAGTCCTACCATGTGTGTCCGCGGACAATCTTGTACACCCAAGAGAAGAGACGACGCTAGGGGTAGTCCGGCTGTACCTCGAAGCCGACGATTCGGCACCGGCAGCGGCCGTCATGCTGATGAGAGCACCCGTTGGATTTCTCGGCGACGACTCGGCGCTCACCAGGTCCTCTAACGTAGCAAGTGGATCACTGAGCCCGTTCATGGTTTACTTATCAATCAAGGAAGACCGGAGAAGAAAAAAAATAGTGAAAAAGCACCAGTTTACACGTTCCACCGTGTGTGTTTATCCGGTTGAGTCCGGTTGTTCCTGCTGTTGTTGATGACGACGATGAGACCGGAACGGATTTACCAAAAATGATGATTAGGGTGTATGACGAAGCCGAGGGAAAAAAGTGGGCCGGACTGACAGGAATCCGAGGGATAAACACCGAGCCTAGAAGAGTCCAACAAGATTTGAAAGCTGTGTGTTGACAGGAAGGGCCTCGTGTGTTATGAGCATGTTCGAAGACTATACCCGGACTATCCAAGTTACCTCTTTAGTATAGGGGTAGGACCGGGTTGTCGCACAGAAATCCTGTTTTTGGATTTTGGTTTAGCCGGATTTGATACAAGCGGTGTCTTCCATTCAGCTTTGGTTTAATCAATGACCGAGCTCTCACCGAAAGCTTTATGTCTTCCCCGTGGCGCCTTGATGCACTTATCCACCTTCACACGAGGGGCAAATCTGGTTGAGCACGGCACCTTCAACTCACTAACACCCGCAGCGTTGACTAGGCCGGGCCGTTATCACCTATAATACACGGGGCTGCTTCAGCACCAGCGATACACCATCGAGATCGTTGCGGGACGCTCCTTGCAGATAATAAAGTACCAAGCTCTGTGGACAATCCCATTGAAGGGGTCCCCTTTTTGGTATAGACATTTCTGATAACTCATTCAATACGCGGTGGTGTAGATCAGTGGGTGACGTCACGGATGAGGTGGGTGGGCGTGGTTTAGCTCGACCAATGACAGACTTGGGATCCCGTGTCATTTTGGTGACATCCCCTCCTCAATCAACCTGCGTCATTAATTCGTATTGCAGGTGAACTTTCCCACAAAGCTTCAGTAATTGTCTTTCGGTTGAGGGGGGGGGGGGGGGGGCGTTATACTTATAGCCCGGATATGTTACACCACTTTATTTATTGACTCAAGTTAAAATGGAAGAAATTAAAAGTTTGGACAGAGACAGAAATTGGCTAAACGGAAAAAAATTAATAAATAAAGTGACTGAATTTTTAGATTGAATGTTAGTACAGATAGTGGCATTCTATTTTATAAAGCATTCTATTTTCTTCATAAGCTTTGTGTTTTCAACACAGCCATTGGAGAGGCAACCTTAGGAAATAGCCTAGATATGTAGACTTTTAAGCACATAATAATAATATATGAAAACACTAGATATCGCATTACCATATAAATGAATAAATAAAAGATAAAACGAAGCGAAATAAGAATATAAAAAAATTCCTCCATGCACTTTATAATAGAAGCAAAACTTAAAACCTTGAAAAGGGCCAAAATAGGCCTATATTACAGCAAAACTTTAAGAAAAATAAACAGAAAAGTATATATTATTATAAGTCATTTAAATTATGTTATGCAAGAAACAATGCAAATTGTAATCAATGATAAGGAGTTTAAACTTGAATGTTAATTTGTCAATTTTTCAAAGGCTGCTCTTTGATTTGTCTACTTGTTCTAATTTGCTTAGTTATTTTACATAATTTTACATAATTGGTTTTTGTTTATTTATTTGAATTTGGGTTGAACAAAGAAACATTTACGACAGCGGGAGTTGAACCTGCGACCTCCGGAGTAACAAGCCGGCGCTCTACAAAACTCAAATTATTTTTCCCTTGTGATTTATAATGTTTATTAATATAGCTTTAAATTAACACTGTTTGTTCTTTGTCACATATTGGGCCACTTGTTAGTGATAATTTCCCAATTAGATTGTTCATAATTATATTATAAATCAATGTTAGTTTTTTGTAGTTGTCTTTTTTTATCCTTAATACACCGATCCATTAAGCCACGCCCATTTCTCATTGACCAATCACAACCGCGAAATCTGATCACCATTTGAGCTGTTTGGTGATCTTTGCACTAATGGTGATCGGGTTTCGTGGCTGTGATTGGTCAACTCGTAAGGAGGCGGGGCTTAATGGATCGATCTATTGTTATGTAGTAGCTGCATTTATTCTAAACAATGTTGCTAATATGAATTATGTATCGAGTGTTGTTGAAATAAACGAAGTAGCACAACCCCGCTAAAGAGAAGCACAACATCAAATAAAAAATACACTGCAAAAACACTGGTGTCAAGTTACTTATGTCAGTGTCTAAATATGTGACAAACAAAGACACGGTGTTAATTACAGTCATTAGCTGATTGCTGTTGTTGTTGTTGTTGTTGTTGTTTTGTTTTTGGTAATAGCCACTATAGGAACCCCGTCTCATGTGAACTGCCACAGTGTTTAGTGTAAAAAAGGAACCACAATCTATACTTTGTTTCTATTTAAAATAATCATTTCAAAATACTATTGCGTTAGTTAACACCGTATCGGTGTTGACAAATTAGAATTAGCTGTTGCAAACTGCTTACCAACCAAAAGGACCTATGCAAACAAAATAGGTAATGGCCTGACGTTTCGACCCTAGCAGAGTCTTTCTCGAAGGCTAAAATAATGACCACCGTGTCGGTGTTGTCACACAAATATACCTAAAGTATTAGTCTCACACCAGAGTTGTTTTGCAGGGTCGAAACGTCAGGCCATTACCTATTTTGTTTGCATAGGTCCTTTTGGTTGGTAAGCAGTTTGCAACAGTATGTACACGGCTCCAAGTTCTGCATGCTTGGGAAGATTTCGAGATAAGTCTTCTAAGGAATGTTTAACTCTTCTGCGGGAAGCAATAGCTCTGATGAAACCGTCAGTGCTATTCTCAAGTGTGATAGTTCAATATTTTATGATCCTGTGTGTATATAAATGTGTATTTGTATTTTTGTATTGATATTTACATATATTTATATTTATTTCAATTTATTGTCTCTTCAAGACCAGCTGGAGAGGAGAGCCTCTAGACAGGAACTTTGTTTCTTTTAGGCAATCCTTCGGGCTCCAGGGCACGGTTCTCTTTCTCCGTATCTTTTAATTGCTCTTATTGTATCTTTTAATGTTTTTACAAATGACTTGTGCTTTATTGTACTTTTTATCTGCCCGAGAAATGAAATAAATATAATTATAATTATCTGAGCTGTAGGTTTAACTTCATTTTATAGACACGTCTGATAGTTCGCAGTTTTCCTTTTGTAAGTAGGACTGCTTTAAATCTAAAAAAAAAAAAAAAATCAAACAAAATTTGAAGAATTATTATTTTTAGAGGGAAAACCCCAACGGGAACTGAAATTTCAATCCGCATTCAAGGCTCTGGTCTGTGGTGGGATTTGAACCGGGGTCAACAGAGGCGAAATGCAAGGAATGAAACTTAAATAATTTGCCTTCATCGGAAGCCCTATATGCAGTCGGGGTTTCTCGCTCTCCAAACCACCAATGACGGAAGAGATTTGGGTTTAATTGGGATTCCGGCGCTTCATACTCCTCATGAGCCATGAGGGTCTTTAAAAGGAATTATTTCGGTGTGTGGTACATCGGTCGTTATCATTTTGATATTTACATTAAAGGCGCCTGACAAAATGCAGCGTTCTCCCTTAACAGTGGTCCGGACCGGTCAAAATTCTTTCCTGTGGTCCTGCTGGCTAGTTCAGTGTTGAATAGCATCTTTATTTATAAAATATGGACCAGTGAAAAACATTACGGACCAGTGAAACGACAAGCTGACTGGTCCGGCTTGCTAGTCACTGGAAAGGTTAAGGGAAAACCCTGACATGTCTATGTTCGATTGGAAAGGATAGCGAAGATAAAAATTCATAAATCTACAAACAACTAAAAAATACCCACTCTAAATTGGTATACTTGTTTTATACTTTCAGATAATCTTATAATCATATATAGAGTGGTTAAAACCACTCCTAGTGAATGTGACTACTCGAGAATGAACCTCAATAAAACTCCGTCCAATGAGCATATAGTCAATACAAACATGTTATCTGTAGCTACACACGAAGTGTATTACTGAGTGGAATTCAAGTATCACAGTCGATCAAACACAATTGCAGTGTATTTTGATGACGTCATGCTTATTCCACGTCAATGAAGTACTTTACCTAGATACATCTAAAAAACTAGTTCAGATCAAATCCACATTTTCATACAAATCGCCTATTTTTCCAGCAAAACTGGAACGAAGCTTACGCTGAAGATTTGGCCAATTTGTTTACTGGATTTCGGGATAGAGCGATGCCTCGTTTCCTTTTAGTCGAAAGATTCATTTCAAATCTTCTCTGCTTCTCCTCTAAGCCATTGCATCGAAATTTGATAATGTCGCGTACAGGTAGATTGAAGACGGGAGAAGTAGATAATGGAGCCCGGTTTTTGCTGTAGATAAGTCTCAAAAACCGGACTTGATCTTGTTTGCCGCTGGATGAGAGCGCGCAAGCTCGAGGGGCGATCGTTTCAAAAAAATATGAGCCGGAACGTGTTTACTTGGTTTTGTGTCATTTTTTCCCGCGCTTTTTCGGTGTATAATTAATGGCGCGAAAAGAAGACAGAAATGCAAAACATTGGCTTAAAGGTATGCACGGAAGGTTTACCAACCAAACAAAAACGGATGCATGCTCATCAGACGTGGATTAGCGGCGCTCGAAATGGAAATTGCATTTCGGTGCTCCGGCGAGGTAGCGCGCGCGGACAGCGGGCCAAAGCACGAGCCTTGAGGGACCCGTGTGCCCATGAATTTCAAATAAGCCAGAGCTTTAAGAAGACGGCTTAGTGGTATCATTCGCTTGTGTCATGCATGTATCTCTATTCTAAAAGGATCAAGTAGGATTTACAGGCAATTCCACGTTCTCTCAGGATTTTTTGGAGGGGAAGGAAAAGAGTAAAGTGTGGGGACACGACGTATATGAACCGAGTTGGAAAACTTCAGCATTTTGTGGCGCAGGGACACACAGCGAGAAGAGCGGTAGCGCGAGTCAGTGTTTTCGCGCTGCGTTGGCCCCGTAATCCGTGCCGGTCCCCCTGACGATCACGGCCCGGCCTGAAATTAAAACTCACAAAATCAAGCAGTTGATGTTGAGAAAACAGCCCAGTGGAGAAAACACAGCGGGGGGAAAGCCAATTTCTTTGTTGTCACTCAATATTTTCGGGTAAGCCTCATGAATTCACGGGGTAAATATTCGTATGCTTGCAAAGCCTAGCGTAAGATCCGTATGCATTACGAACGGCCAAGGAATGATATGCGAGAAGCGGCATGGCGTAGGATCTACTCGGGATTATTTGATGGCTTCGTGGAATAAAATGAAGGTATTCTCTTTCAGTTGTAATATTTTCTGAGGCGTGGGGGTAGCTGGATTTTTTAAATAAATATTCCTCCTCTTCTTCTAAATGATTCTTCATCGGATTGTGCTATTGTGTTATACGGAAACTGTTAAACCATTTCGTAAACAAAAGAGTAAATTGAAAGATTTGGTCGGAGTAAAGGATTTAGTTGTCGATCTCATGGTCGATTTGGAACGACCAACAAAAGATTGTGTTTGCTCTTAAATTAATCCCGACTTCGCAAACTCTGTTAGGGAGAATGGGCGACTTAAGTGTAGATTCGTGCAGGATGTGTGAGGTAATGGCGAGTATATTGTAGGCAAAATTGTGTCTCTATAACTTCAACCATTTCCCCGATACCATTCCATCTGTTCATTTATAAGTCCTTTAATACTTTTATTAAATGATATTCGCACAAATAGAGCAGATAGGAAACCATATTTAAGGGAATTTTGCCTTTGATGATAGAGGCACGAAATGTGGCACAGTCAGAGTAGGTCTGTCACGATAAAGATATTTTGGCCATCACAGATTTGTCGTTTGAAAGAAAATTTAGGTAGCATTTTTCGAAAAACTCGAATTTGGCTACCATTGCTTGTTATTCTACCTACTATCCAAACACATGCCACACTTTTTAAAACTGCGATGTAAGAGGCATGGACTTTTATACGACGTCCCTGGAGTGCCACGACCACTTAATAATATCAAGAAAAGTCGATTATCTCCATAATGTAGGTCAACTTTGCAAGATGGACAAGTGGTGTGGCACTTCTGGAGCTCCGTACATTTAACAATCCAAACTACTTCCGCGGTTTTTCTGAACAAGATTCTCTGAAAATGACTTTCTTTTTAAATCGGCTTTTCACCTAGCGGGGAAGGAAAATTTTTGTAGTTCCAAGTTTAAATCGGCTGGGAAGTCTCTAATTTTTGGCCCCTCATACAAATGGCACTTTATGTACATACAACTTTTAGGCAACCGGCCACACCCCTTGTAAAAGGATTTCTCTAGTAGATAAGGACACATTCCTTTCACACAGTGTCTTATACAGAGAAATGAAAACATGTAGACGTGGAAATTAAAATGCCAATGATTACTTCTTGGAACTGGTTGTTGTTGCCTCGTGTGACATGGCCCTAATTAAGAGAATAATAATACTAATAACAACAACAATAACAACAACAACACTATATAAATAACATATTGTACAAACATTTATAAACGGCAATTAACGATTAGAAAATACGTTGGAAGTACGATTGTGAGAGGTGTTCGAGCATCTTAAAATATGATTATAATATTAAAAGAATAATTATAATAATTTTGGAGGCTAATCATCCCTACTAAATTGCGAAGGATGCACTTACAACGTGTTCGAGCCGAAGGCATGCAAGGGCACCTTTGGCAACCAGCCACATCAATTCATATACGACAACGGAGCACAGCCAGAAATCAAAAGTGTTTGAAAATACCAGAGTGCCCGGAGAGAAAAAAATATCGTGGCATAGGAAAGATCCAACGCACAACTTAACTCACATATGGTCTTAGCCGGGATTCGAACCAGGGACACAGTGGTGAGTGACTAGTGCTTTACGTACCCATGCCACCATGATGTGTATTGGCATGCCCTATCCCATCCTTCCCATGGTTCACGGTCAGTAAATCCGATAAAAAAAGGACTACTCCAAAATCAATTTTTACCTGAAACTCGGCAAGACATACTCCCCTTGCCTCGCAACGGCTCTAAATCAGTTAGCTTCAGCACTCCGATCTCGTCCATCGCAGGAACAAACGCCGCTGCTTCCACTACACTAACAGGCTGCATTTCCTCAAACGTCGAAACACAGCGACCAAACTTCCTAACAACAACTCGGTATATGATGTCGGAGATTGAGGCAAACCTCGGATAGAATCGTAGTTCACACAGACGGTATTAACTCCCGATTATGTTTTTACCACCTCCGCAGCATGCAACCTTCTCCTAACTCGTGAGAACTACGGCTTGATATGTCCTCTACCTCTCCTCCGGGCCGTAGGTGTGCAACATAAAGGTGATTGTTACACCAGCGACCAAACTTCCTAACAACAAATCGGTATATGATGTCGGAGATTGAGGCAAAACTCGGATAAAATCGTAGTTCCCACGGTATTAACTCCCGATTATGTTTTTACCACCTCCGCAGCATGCAACCTTCTCCTAACTCGTGAGAACTACGGCTTGATATGTCCTCTACCTCTCCTCCGGGCCGTAGGTGCAACATAAAGGTGATTGTTACACCATAGATATCATTTTCCATTCTTCTTTTCCAAAGAACACCAGAAGAATTGGTAAATGTTCTGCTCACGGTCGTATCGGTTGGTGGTCCTTGCAGAACCCCAGCGACCATTGTTACGCCTTGAAGACCAAAGATACAATGAGTCCACACATACAAAAAAATATATATAAAAAATGCTTGTTCGGTTTGTCATCCTATATAGTCACAATTTTTGTCAGTAAAATATTTCCAGTTCAATTTAGAAATATAACATTTGAGAAACATAACCTGCACCTCTATCAAATCAGGAGCTAATCAAATTTAAGGTTATTGTTAAGACTAGTTAAGACTAGTTAAGACTAGTTAAGACTAGTTAAGACTAGTTGTTAAGACTAGTTGTATAACAAGGCAATTATGTAAATTGTAAAAACCTGGTCCACGTGTGTATTTTGTCTCGCTTTAAAAAAAATATTATGTGGGGCCGGAGATAATCAGCTGTTCTGGGTGGGTCACCCTCATTTAAAGATAATTAAAATTAAATAAAGTACACTTAGAACAATTACCATAGATTTTGTCTGATTCCAAACCGTGTATTTTAGTAAGCTTATTTTGCTTAATCATGTCTTGTTATCTAGTCGGGGGAAAAAATACACCTGACAATTTCAAATGTGTTGATTGATTGTTTGCTAAATTGGCCTCACAGAGCAGACAATGAAAATGCCTGCAACTTTTTTTTAGATGGAATTAATTACGAATACATCAATTTTAACAATGGAAGTTTTTAGCTAGTATTTCAGTACCATTGACCGAGAAAAAATCCGACCTTTCCACATGTTTTCCTGGCCGATGAAAAAAATAAAAAATAAAAAATCTTTGAATCAGCTTTCTAAAGGAATTATTCAATTTCTTCAGTTTAGCGTTCACTGGTCAAATTAATGATAAGATTATTAGGTTAGATTATTCAAATTATTAGGTTCCAAAGATCGCTAAAATTAACAAAAGCCAACAACAAGAGGCTGGTCAACCATAAAGTTTCATCAATTGTAAGCAGTTTACTCGACATTCAATTAAAGAATGAATTAATTTCTATAAATGAAATAGAATTACTGAAACGAACCTGGAATGAGAAGAAAGAAATAATGCGGGCACAAAAACGAAAACCTACTCCGATCGGGGGAAACATGTGTGAATTTGATTGTGTGTTATTGACTGAATTTAATTTAAGATTTTGTATAACGAAAGACAAATGTATTTGCAGTCCAAATAGTGACTAAACTAATTTTCATGAAAATTATGACTTTTGAGTAAAACGCCACTTCGTGAAACCTGCGACGTTATATGTGCATAAATTGATCGGAAAATCATACAATAACAATATACACACACACAACTAGGTATATTTATAAAGGAAAGCATACTTTGTATTGTAAAAGGTTTGGTGATGCAGAAAAAAACATATGTGTTCAACGTGGGTTTCTTCTACAACAACCCAACCCACATGGAGTTATTGTTGAAAACTTTATGATGAAATATCCTAAGATTTGGGACCAGAAATCAAAAAGGTCTGGAATCTGGAAGCCTCGTGAGCACACTCGGTGATGACGGACAACCGGGAGTAGCGACCGTGCTAGACCCGTAACCCAACCACGGCCAACACGCTTAACAAGTACCGCTTGACGATCTAGAATACAACACAATCGTTGCTCTATAGAACTCAACAGAAGAAACCCTGTGCTGGAATGGAGACAATTTACCAACCGATTTCCCAAGTAATTGAGAGCAAAAGAATGGCTTCCCAGTCCTCCATGTAGAAAATAAAATACCACACGCTGGTGGCACACACACAACGACAGAACAGCTAAGAGAAAGGCACCCAACCAGGCGTGGCCTTGCTGGTTGGTCCGAGGGGGGCTTCGGTGAGAAACACGGGCGAGGTCATCTGCAAATCTTGCTGGAATAACCCCCTGGTAAACGGTCGCAACCAACGAGTACAATGGCACTAATTGGATAGGTGTGGACATGGATTTTAGGATTTAAAGACGGCGAATGACAATTGTAATGATACATCGGATACACTAATAGTGCAGCTTACAGTACCCTAAACTCGGCATCAATTTAAAGAGAAAATATTTATTTTATTTAATAGTCTTAATTATAACTATGATTATTTACTGTTTAACTTAAATCCTCAACAACTATTTCTACTTTTAAACGTATGTACAAATGTATTATGGTAGAAAACTTATCGACGGATCCTTGTTATGCAGTACATTTTAAATCCTTTTCGCCCATCGGGTAGTCCATGCCCCTAGCTACTTGTCTATTTTCGTTTGTTCACAACTGTATGTTTAAATAAGTTTATGTAAGAACCAGGTGCATTCAGTCATGTTATTTAATATCCTCCAGTTGGTATAATCACAGACTCTTCGGTAGTCATCTCGTGTATGTCTTATTCTAGGCTCAATGAACTGTGCTTGCTTTATAGGGACCGTTTTCTACAAGCTTTTAAAGACAAAGTATACCATTGGTTTTTGGAACCGTTCGATTGTTTTAGTCCTATGCAAATGTAGATATATACAATATAACCTGTAAAAAAAAAAAAAAACATACTTCACTGTAAAAGAATTCCTTCTGACACTTGTTATCAGAACAGACTCATCCCGGATTGATCCAATTATGCTCTGCCCCTTCAACTTCAAAGTCCACCCCTATCCATCCAAACAAAAATACTTTCTTGATATTGTAAGTTTTGAAAGATTAATCGGTGGTGAAATTTCCCCAAATCCTTGTCGACAATAATCATATTTTGGCTCGGTTTAAAAGATTCACAGCTGAAACTGCACCCTCGCAGCCAACTATTACGTACAATATTTTTATCACTGTAAATAATAATTCTTTAAATCCAAGTCAAAACCATTTCCATCTTTTGTCGTGGTTTAAAAGATTCAACAGTCGAAAACTTGTGAATCCCCTTCATTCCGTTAGCTCGAGACCTGGTTTGTGTTGGCCGCATCGTCTGATAAGTCCGACGGGTTAATCCGCCGAAATCGTCCCGGTCCTGTCCCAGGCTTAGCCCTGGCTTAGCCCGGTTGGTGCCACACCATCCTTGGTAAAAATCTTATCTGAATAACAAGCTCTTATTCAGGCAAATTTAATCCCCTGCGGTTTTCCAAATTGCCCACTACAGAAGTTATGTTTGTGTGGAGTTGGTAGCAGGAACCACCCTCTCGCACTGGACGACATTTCCCGTGTCATACTTACAAGTGTCAATTTTTGCCGCCACAATTATAGTTCTGCTTTCGATCAAAGTCTTGTTTCGTCCACTTATGAAGGTTTTGTTGGCGGTTCATTTTGTTTTCTGATAAGTCACAAATAATCATTACGTTGTTCTCTGAGGCAGTTCCTTACAATATGTTTTTTGTCTTCAGTTTGAAATGATACACAACGAAAACAACTTGCAGCCAGAGGCCGATTTATAGCAATAATATTACACTTAAACTTGGTTGAAAATAAGAACAGGGAAGGGGATCAATGAAAGGAAATGAAACTAATGGCCGTTGGGGCTGGAAGCATCATCCTTAAAATGTTAAAGAGATTTTTCAATATCTCATGCAAACACTTCTCAAAGAAGTAGTGCCGTACGTTAAAGAAAATAATCTGTCTTGTTCATGGAGGGCAGGGTCTCGAGAGGGAATCACTTTTGGTAGTGACTTGTGAGGGGAGGGGAGGGGGCAGGGCAGGATTCCGACAAGAAACATTCAGTGATGTCGTTGAAATATTGAACACATCTCGCAGTCTCCAAAACAAACCATAGGTTGTACCTACAATGCTTTTCAATGGAAAGTATAGTCGACGGGTGACAGCCGTGTATAAATAAATTTAGAGAAGTTCAGGAAATAGAAATGAAGAAGAGCCGACTCTTTGGTGAGATAATTCTAGCTGGGGGACGAAAAGAGCAAACCGGTCGATAAGCATAAAGGAGTTCAGAAAACAGAACTGAAGAAGAGGTGACCCTTTAGTTAGATAAGTCTCCAGCCTTCAAACAGGGTGTTCATTTCTAGCCGAAGATGAGAAAAGCAAACTAGCCGCAACATCGATAAATATAAAGGAGTTCCGAAAACAGAAACGAAGAAGAGGTGACTCTTTAGTCTAGTAAGTCTCCAGCCTTCAAACAGGGTGTTCATATCTAGCTGAAGACGAAAAAAGCAAACTAGCCGAAACATCGAATATAAAGAAGTTCCGAAAACAGAAATGAAGAAAAGGTGATTCTTTAGTCTTCCTAGTAAGTCTCCAGCCTTCAAACAGGGTGTTCATTTCTAGCTGAAGACGACAAGAGAAAACCGGCCGAAACGTCGAGAAATTTATTTATGAAAATATTAATAATAAAATCAATGTGCGGTATCTGTATTGAAAGTGGTTTCTTCTTTTACATCCAAGCTTGTAAAGCTTCAAATCTCACTCAAAAAATCCGTGACAGTCGTTGAACATGACCTTCAATTGTGTGTTGTTCTTTGATCATTTTCATGGGGGGGGGGGCTTTTACACGTTACGTGGGTCCATTAGTAACTTGATACATATTTCGCCTCGGGGTAGAACGGATGTTATGGTAACTATCACAAAATTGTTTACAATAATCGTTGTTGTTTGTTATTTACGGTTCTTTGTTCGTGCAGTTGACAGATCAAATCGGGGAGTGTTAAGATCGTGAGGGGGCTGAAGGCAGACATGGTTCCTATCATAGTTTGTGTAAACAACTGTAAGTTACTGTTATATCGCTGCTCTCGTGTGTTTCTGGTTTCCCCGATCCCATGTTGGGATTGAGTTCATTTTTTTTTTACAAAGGCACTCCCTGCCGAACTTCAACGGGTTTTTACACATACAGAAACAACAACAACAACAACAACAACAACAACAACAACATGAGGTCGGAGTAGCACCACCCTGCTGTCCACGCACACTAAGAGTGGATGTACTTCCCAAGACCCAAATACGAAAGGAAATCAAGAATACAAATACATAAATAAAAAATAAAAATAAAAACATTCAGTAAAAGTAACAGGGGCGTGAAACTGCGCCCTCTACTGGTGGTTTGTGTTTTTGTTGGACACACGGTCACGTAGCCAACAATTTGAAGAAAGAAACATAAAAACTAAATGTAGGTACAAATTGCCTAATTGTTAAGTTCTTTACACTCATTTCCCGATGGTCTGTTGATCCTTACACCTAGATGCAAAAAAGAGAGACTTAAGAGAGACGAATTATCCTAGTAAATACTAACGCTGATGTTTTCCTAAAGAGACGAACGCTGTTACCACAAACACCCCTATTGTTCTTTTCTAAAAGAGCCAGGTGCTACCTAAACATTCATACCCGTAAAAAATCTAATAATACAAAATATTTTAAAAGCAACATTTCACAACAATGAAATGGGTGAAGTGTCATATACTCATGTGACCTCAAACCCATTAAACAGACGTGATTGTGTTGTATTTTACGCTGTGGCAGTCTGGATGTACCGTTTCTTTTGTCCGCGAACTTTGCACATGGCTCTATTTTGGTGCCTTTCTGTCATGAAAACGATTTAAAGTGTTCAGAAGTTTTGCGCAGAGTGCTATGACTACTTGAGCTCCATAAATACTGAGTTGGAGAAGGCATTGCGCTAGTGGGCGCTTGCCTCTTGTGACTGTGGCCCTGGTTCGATTCCTGGCTAAGGTCGTGATAATAATAGCGAGGCCTTACAAAGCGAACATATCCACCAAACATGCTCAAGGCGCTACCATAGAAAAGAGAAAAAAACAAAGGGGAAACGAACCAAAAGGAAGTTCAGTTTTGAAGAACTAACTGCTTTTGACATGAGGTGTGTTTTGCGAGACTGTTTGAATGTGAAGAGTATTGGAGGTTTTAATGTGAAGAGGTAGTTGATTCCAGAGATGTGGTACTGCATTGGAATGATCTGTCCCCCACAGAGGGCGTTGGTTCTCTCCTGTGCCATGAGGTTTTGTCTTCAGGAAAAGGCAGAGGCCACTGTCACGGCATCGAGATTCATACCAAACCTGGTTCAACTCGGAACAGTCAATTTTGTGAAATCAAGTGAAAAATGATTACATTGTGTCACCCCCTTCCCCCGTTCATTTATCAGCGTACTATTAGTACGACAAACTACACCAAAAATTGCACAACCGAATGAACTGCTATTCCTCCTCCAAACAGGTAAGCTTCAACACCCTGCTTTTCACCTCATTGGACCCGGTTCGAATCCCACCTCAGACTAAGCCTCGCATTGCAGTATCCCACCCTGTGTCAGTGTTTAGGACTCTCCCTCCAAACTCTACAAGTACAACTGCTTTGCATTAATGTCGCCACATGCATCTGCAGGTTACAGAGCTGGTCGCTTCTCACGGTCGCCCAGTTTCGTTCATTATCAGGCAGTTATCAATAAATATAAAAACGAATTGATCTCTGATCTGGCTCACTCATTTTAATTAAGACTAAGAGAGATTCCAGCAGACATTAAGCCATCGGCTCAATTTTACGAGAATGGGTACTTTATGCGTGAAATTAAATTATTTTAAAAAGACATTAGGTATTCGAAAATGGTTTGAAATTATAATGGTATACCAGTAGGAATTGGAATGAGCGTGATACGCTTGACTGCTTCTCCGTTCCATTGTCAGTGGAATAATGCGGGTTCCCTTTTGTGAAATGAAACATGGCGAGCTCTGTATACGTGGGAATTTAAAAAAGGAGGAGGAAACAAACCAGTGAAGTCAACAGTTTCATGTTGCTGTTGATGAGACCACACTTTCGACTAGTACTTTGTAAGATTGGTTAAGGGTTTTTAGAATTGGGATAATTAATAAGGTACTCTTTATAGTTTCATGACATTGTTTTCGCCGAAGTGTTTTCCGTCATGTGTTTTTTTTTTATCTACGAATTGTGAAAGATGATACACAAAATACATAAACATGTAACAATTTGTTTGAACACTCTTAGTGGATTTTCGCCGTATTTTCGACGGAATGTTGACCGGGAAAAGGTGAGACTTAAAACGTCATAATTATCTTTTAACTGATCATATTTTTTATGCGAGTTTGTTTTTCTATCTTAATTATTTGTTGTTTACTGTTCCAAATCGTTGCAATTTTTCGGTGGTGTTTTATTTGTATTTTTATTTTTCCAAGTCATTATTGTTATGTTTTTTGAAATTATTATTATTATTATTTTGTTATTCACTTCTTGTTTATTTATATGATTTGTATTATACACTTATTTATTTATTTACTTATTTAGTATTTTTGAATTTATTTATTACTTTATTATTTTAAATAACAAATTTGTAGATTTTATTTCCATTTTCTTGGACGTTACTGTTTCAAATTCTGAAAATCAGGCGTGGATATAATGGCTTTACAAAATAAAAGTGTGAATTCATCACAATATGTCTTTTTTAAATGACACTAAACTATTTTTATTGATTATTTTTTTTCTTTTTTCTGTTAAGAGTTTTTAAAATTATTAATTTATTTATTTATTTATTTATTTATTATTACTATTATTAATTTTTTTTTTTGGGGGGGGATCAACAAGTAGCGAGGTCTGTTTCCAACATCATTTTACGCTTCACCTTATAATATAGCCTTGCCAGACATTAGCAATTTAAAAACCAATTAAATGCCGTATGGTCTGTAAATTGAAGAATTAATCGTCGAGTATGATCTTTTTTCTGGGGGAAGGGTGAACTCCATTTTAGTCCTTTAGTCTCTGCAGGTGCAATTTAATTATTCCTGCATTTATTTACACACGAAGGAATAAAAGGTTTAGTTTTATGTTCGGCTTTGCAATTGGAAAGGACACTCTTTTGAACCCGGTAAAAATCGGGGCATAGTACTTTTTGATCACAGTGAATAGAAACAAATAATTAATATAAATAAATATCTGTACAATTTCAATTCCTAAAAATGGTCCTTTTAAAGACTGCGAAAGTGGGAAATGATAAAAGAGGAAAGGGCGAAAACTCACCTGGACTCTTTTCCATTTTGGTTTTGGAAAAATCTGAATACTTCCCGATGATGTGATGAACCGATTGCTTCTCAATGTGTACCTCCAGTGGACTCAGCCCGGCCCTACCACCTTCAAACCCTTCCGGGCTGCTAGGCTTTTCCTCAGCTTGGGTTCCGTAGCTCGATTGAGGGCGCGTTGCAACTCCCCCGGACGACACCGGACTCGTTTGGCATCCAGCGTGAGGAGGAGCCGCACTCCACGGGGTGTTTGTCGTTGTTTCCCCCGGGTAGTGGAATGCTTCTTGGTTGTTGTGTTTTCTGGGCCCGGAGTTACTCAGCTTCGAGCAGCTCTCTGCGTTTGGTGAACCCTTTGGTGATGGGAGATTCTTCATTCCATGGAGACTGTAGGCAAGGTTCATCTGGTCTGCAGACAGTCCAGGTGTCTTGGTCTCCAAGTGACCCATGGACGGATCAGCAAGTCGGAACATTCTTCTCCTTAAAAATGAAAACAAAAATATTGCAATCTGCATGAAGCCGGTCGATGTTGCATACGAAGCTGGAAATTGCGGGCGAATACATAATTTATGTCCGTTTATTGATAAATGATTTTGAAGCAACACACTTGATGATCGGCTACACTTCTTTGTTCCGACACCCTGTGTTTCGACAACCCTATGTTCCGACACCCATGTTTCGAGACCCCTATGTTACGACACCCCTTTGTTTTGACACCCCTGTTTCGACAACCCGATGTTCCTTCACCCCTATGTTCCGACAACCCTATGTTCCTTCACCCCTATGTTCCGACACTTTGTTCCGACACCCCTATGTTCCGACCACCCTATGTTCCGACACCCCTATATTCCGACACCACTAATTACAATTCCTAACCCCTACTCTAATATTTAACCTTGCATGTAGATCAAAAAGGGTTATCGGAACATTCGGTTATCGGAACATGCGGCTTTCGGAATGTTGTGGTGTCGGAACATTGAGCAATCATTATGACCCACAGAGTCCAAAGTTCAAATGCAACCAAATCGTCTGATGGTCAAGTGAACCATTTGCAACTAACTTTTTTCAGCGTAAGTCCAGGGCTCAGTGCAGCAAATAACTTGTATCTATAAACCGTTCTAAGGTTCGAATAGAACAATTAATACCAAACTCAGAGGTTCCTGGTTCAAATGCAACAGATAATTAAATGGTCCTAGGTTCGATCGCAAGTAATGACATCAAATGACTAGGTCAATCGAAATCCGAATTATCTACAATAACATGGTTCAGGCTCAAAACCAACCAAAATAATCACGTAGATTGGTCTGCAGGTAAAAACATAAATTGACCAGCAACAGGTTCGAATGCTACTAAACACTGCTTCTAGATTCAAATACAACGAACAAAGGTCTCAGGTTCGAACTCAACCAATGGATTCCACTAACACTCTTGTGCATGGTTCGAGTCCAAGCAATAGCATCAATTCTATTTTTCTGGATTTCAATCCACTTACTAAAGAACTACTCTGTATCTGGTGTTGGGTTCGAATGCATCGTAAGACTGGTTCTGGGTTCGAATGCAACTAACAGCACCACAATACAGTAACCAGGTCTAGATAGGAAAGCAAGCCACACACATTAATAACTGAATTAAGGTTCGAATCCAACATTTTATTTTTGCTGCTCCGATGGAAAATCATGTTCACGGTAAAACGAGACGTGGCAATCAAACAAATTAAACCCGGACAGGAAATGATAAATAAATAATCTGTGTTTTACTCCTGGACAATTCGACCTCATCGAGCCAGCCTGCGTATAAACCGTGTTGTGATTGACATGACCAAAACAGCATCACCTTCACCAGTCACGGGGGTTATTTTAGTGTAATCTTAACGGATTAATTGAACCGCAGAGGCGACTGAAAAAGTTGGCAAGAGACACGCCCAACTTTGCCTAGTAATGTTGGATGAAAAAAGAGCGGGCTATACGTCATAATAACTTAAATATTTATCAAAATAGTTCGTCATTAAAGGGACACGTTGCCTTGGATCGGGCGAGTTGAGCTATGAAAAGCGTTTGTAACCGTTTGTTATAAAATGCATATGGTTGGAAAGATGTTTTATAAGTAGAATATAATGATCCACACAAATATGCCTCGAAATTGCGTGGTTTTCCTTTTACATCGTGAACTAACACTGCCCGCCATTTTGTAGAGCCAAATTTTTGACTCCACAAAATGGCGGACCGTGTTAGTTCGCAAAGTAAAAGGAAAACCACGCAATTTCGAGGCATATTTGTGTGGATCATTGTATTCTACTTTTAAAACATCTTTCTAACCATATGCATTTTATAACAAACGGTTTCAAACGCTTTTCATAGACCAACTCGCCCGATCCAAGGCAACGTGTCCCTTTAAGCCAATGTCACACGAGGCAATTTACAGGCAACCAGTTCCAGGCAATCAACAATAAGAAAATTAATTCACATGTCAGTTGTCTCATTATTTTCTTGGGATTTGAGTTACAGCTAGAAGGATGTCTCTTGTGCCGCCAAAGTATTCCTCGTGTATTCAACTCAAGTGATTGCCTCCAAGTTGCCTGAAAAAAATTGCCCCTTTGTGAACATGGCCTTTATAGTTTTCAAACATTTAAAGTGATAATCACTATAAATGACAAAGAATAAGTGCACAGAACAAAGGATGTCTACAGAGGTTGTGCAAAACAGAGCTGTGCGCTCATATTCGGAACCTTATGGAGACACAAAAAGGACAACACAAAAAGGGAAAACAAAAGGTCTACATAGGGGAATTCTAAAGACTGTGGTGCTCCACAAGAAACAATTGTACAAAGTCTATAGGATCTTAAAGACATGGACAAAGGAAAAAACTAAATAATGCTCCACGAGGATGCGTTTCTGAGAATGTGTGTGTATGTGGGAGGTGGGGGAGTTGGTGTCAATCTAAAAAAAAAAAAAAAAAAAAACACGTACACACAACAAACATAGTAAAGAGAGATCTAATTTTAAATAACTTTGATCCGGAAGGTGTTAATTACGAATTATCTGACTGCTAGCGACCATCCATGGTGTATCACATTAACGAATTACTACCGGTTATTGTAGCGAACAACGCCCAGGGAAAGGCGAGTTGGCACATTGCGTGATGACGCTGATGAGGTGATTCGTTGGAACTTTTGTGATGATTTATGTAAACATTGTAGGATTTGAAACTTTGGATGGTCATCAGGGTGTGGGTTCGAATCCCGGTCATGACACTTGTGTCCTTGAGCAAGACATTGAACTAGAGTATTTCAGGGTACCTGTGAGGGCAGAGATGGTTCTTGTGATTGTTTTAGCTGAGTGTGCTGCATACTTTGCAACGCATGCTGTATATTCCCCAGCGAGCTGAGATAAAATAATGGGCCCAGTAATCGGAGTAATAACGTCCACTAGTACAGTAGTACAAAGAGAGAATTCAATTTAGAAACTAATGTTTTTTGCGAATTTCCGGTAAAATAACACGGTGTTCCTTCTTAATGTTTCTTGGAGCGAGTAATCGCACACTACATGAAGTGGAAGTAGTTTGCTTTTACAAAATCTTTCCACTTTCACGATCTTTTTGGGTATTATTATATCCCCACAACGATGAGCACGTACAAAATCTTCAGACTGTGGTGGGTCTGGGAGGGACATTACGAGTCCTAAGTTGACGTCAAATTTCATGGACAATTCTATGACTTTCCACAACTCGCGAAATTCCACGTCAAATCTCATCGTCTGTGGCTTTAATCTGCAAATTTCCCGAGACTATTATATTTAAATCTCGTGTGTCCTCACAGGGCCACCAAATAAAATTGTTTCTCTCCATAACCAAACAATCAATTAAATAATCTAGGTGTTTTCAATTATAAAAGTCTTTTCAGCTGGAACTAATTAGATTTGCAAAATGGTAGTAGTAATTTTAAGATAGCTGCGCAAGAAACAGGAGAAGACTACAATAATTATATGTATCCACTTTGCGCGCACATCCATGAACAAAAGAAAATAATTGCCATATAACCACGATTATATAACTGTACCATCGAATCCGCGTAATTTATTATAATAAAACCCGTAACAAATACGTAGTCTTGGATTAATTCATGAGTTGTTGAACAAAGAGCAATTTGCATGACTTAGTTTTTAATGCCGTAAGTGTGGAAGCTCCTTTCGTTTTATAGAGTAACTTGAATATTTAATAAAGTCAAACAGTATTCAGACCACTTCATAGCTTTAGATGAGTACTTGTAAAAGATGAGTACTTGTAAAAAATGCGTAAAGGAAAAAAACCACCATCAAGGTTACTATGCTCGATATAATTTGTATCCAACTGTATTTTGAAATGTGTATGAATTAACAAGTGGTTTCGTGATGGCACGTGCAGTCTCACTGAGTGCACCTGACTCAAGTTCTGGTGTTGTCAAAAAGTGGGTTCGGGGTCCCGGTCATGGCACCTGTGTCCTTGAGTAAGTCACTTCCATAATTTCACCTTCGGTATGACTTACAAAGAAGAAGCAGGGGAACAAACAAATTTGACTTCGGAATTTGTGGCTTTGAAATAAATAAAATTAATTAGCTAATAATTATCTAAAAAGGTAAACAATAAATGCATAAATAAATGAATAAACAAAGTAAACAAAACTACATTATATAAAAATGGAAATGTTTGCTATACTCAGCATAATGAGCTATCGTGATGAGGGATGGGGTTGGTGACACCACACCACATATCGAGTCCCAAATGGGAGACATTCAGTCGAACAAACAAACAGTTAATAACAAACACACAAACAAAATTTGGTACCTATAACAAAATTAAACTAAACAAGTATCTTTTATTTATTTTGGATTTCCCGCCGATTCAGAAAACAGTGAGAATAACACCACAGTGCTTAACTCACATCCAGGTAAAACCCAAAGAATATAATTATAATCATATAACTATGTTGTATTTACCCCTACAACGATGTGTATTAAGCACTGTATACTCAGTACTTTCCCGAGCTCTGTGAAACAAACCACACAGGCAATTATTAGAATATAATAGTTGTCCCACCAGATATTACGTCAATTGGACAATTGATGTGAATTCTTTCATAAATATATTTATTCTTCAAGGCTCTTAACAAAACATTGGATTTAGCTGAGTACTGATAAGTATGGTGATTACAATCCGTAGGCTTACCTGATTGTCCAAGCAATGCAAGACGAGATGTTCCCGCGACCACACCAGCTCCCCTTCAATGTTATAACAGCTATTCTTTCAAGCCCGGTAACAGTTCATCTAAACTGCAGCAAAAAACAAAGTTAACCCTGGAACTAATTAGCTCAGTAACTTAGTCGTCGGGTACCCGCAACAAAAATAGTGATTATCTCGAACGACTATAAAAAGTTTAGTGAGCCTGTGAAAACGGCCGTGTGAGCGTGTTGTATTGGGGGTGTTTTTGATAATACTGCCTTCGATGCGTAACAACCATCGGGTGTTATACGTACTCATCAAGCCACAGACCCGCTATCCAATCTCCCAAAAATAGTCCCCTCGTCAAAATTATACATGTATGATGATCAATTTCATCGTCCAGTACACCCACAGTATGATTGAATTAATTGTCATAAAGCTGGGGTTACTAGCGAGGGTATGGAGCCTAATTTTGAGAACTATCATGCGTCAATCATCGACCATGTAAACTTTTATTTTAATAGAGGGAAAAACTTAATTTATAATGGAAAATGAACACATGGACAATAATGGGGGCTGGTATAATTCTATTGTAATAAGAATGTTGGTGAACGGGCATCCATGGTGGCTCTTCCAGGATTCTTCCCTGAGTTTCCCCTCTGTGAACCCCGAAATCCCAGACCAGAGCCCTACATGGGGAGTTGGGTTTTCAAGTACCTACCCGACTGCGTGGGTTTTCCCCCAATTTGGTTTTTCCTTCCTCCCACATCTAAAACTGACGTTTCTTCACCCTTTCTCTCTACACAGGTGTCTCCATCAGGTCTCCATGTCACAATGCTAGTCGCTGTTTGGGGGTCCCTTGAGTTTCATTACCAAAAAGATATAAACAATAATAAAAAACAACTAAATATTGAAATAGGTTTAGAAAGTCACACCTTGTATATACAGTTAAACAAGCTAAACGTATGATGTGGTTTTACCGATGGGGGTGAACTTTTGATGAAATTGCCGCCACCCCAACCCCCTTCCCATCGTAATCCGGTCGGATTTACTACTGGATATTAATAACTCCACCAGATCAAAGGGAAACAAAAATGGAGGGGTCTTAAGTTGGTTGCCGTCATCGTCCACGCGAGAGGATGTTGACTTCTAGAAATTAGCAGACGACAGGAAATCTTCGGTGTACGCCAATTAAGCTTCCCCCGACGGCTGCACCGACGGCTGCACCGACGACTTATGTGTGTCAAACGGTCACGAGAGGGCTGTTCCTGCGATGACGTCATATAGCAGAGTCATCGCGTTGGCCAATAAGGGCGTTGCTGCTATGACGTAAAACATGCAAGCGCCACAGGTGTCAAGATAGTGTAGTTCTTCTAATCAATCAACCAATAAATAAAAATACGAAGAAACTACGGAAGCTTCAAAGTGATCTCCTCCATTTCAAAGTAATCACCTAATGTATTATCGGATAAAGAAACTAAGGTAAAAAAGATACCCCTCCAATTTAAAGTCTTTCCAATTTGCTTCTTGCACGATCCGTAAGCATTCTTCATGGGATATAGATAAAGAAATCTGAAGGCGTAATGATACGGGATCTGAGCTCAGAGAGGATTTTACATCTTTGAACCAAAATTTTGTTCGGAACATGCAACTGAGGATGGTCACTTTTATTAACTACCGTAGAAAACATCTTTAATGTCACAAGTGAAATGTTGGCTTGACTACCAAGACGTACTTGAAACCATTCAACCTTTACTTTTATAAGTCAGTACTCAACGATTCCCCCTTTGAATAAATTGTTATGATTCATTATGTCAAAAAAAAAAAAAAAAATTAATAGATTAATGAATAAATAAATTTAAAAAAATGGATTTAAAAAATTATAATAATAAATTAAATACAAATTAATAAATACATTTATATAAATGAATAAACAAACAAATAAATAAATCCATAAATTGTTGTTGTTGTTGAATAAATGAAGCTGTGTAGCTTCAAAGCAAGAGAAAAAAAATTAAAAAAGGAAAAACAAAATATATACATAAATAAACAAACAAATACACCTTTAAATTTAGCAAATTTCTTCAAAAACAAAGGAGAACAAACAGCTTACCTTTAGCAAGTAACTGACTACAATTACAGAAAAACGTTGATAATGTGATAATTGTTCTAGCACAGAATTCCCCGAGAAGAACTTCGTCCTACCCGTTGTGAGTTTTGTATTTCAAATGTGAATTATGAAATGCAGCAGGCTGTGACCAATATCAGTAATACTGCCCATCCGTGTCTCATTTTGATTTTTGGAGGAGAAGTCTTTAACAATAGTAAACAATAACTAATTCACTTCTCTGGTTTGAACAAAACGTCATGGACGAACTGGGCCCAATACATTTTCATAGAGCTGCTAAGCACAAAAAGTAGCTAAGCACAACAAAATTGTGCTTACCAGAAAAAAATTACCAGCCAAACTACCGTGTCACATGTACAATGTGTGACTGGTTTCCTGCTCATTTCTGCTAAGCAACAAAATTATAAGCAATATTTTCTATTTTCTGCTTAAAATAATAGCTCTATGATTTTGGGCCCTATAGGCCTAGTATCATCGGGTTGTGCATTCTTACCGTGGAACTTGCGCTTGTTGCCGATGGAAATACATGCTTGATTTATATATACATGGCACCGAACTGCTGAAATCTGTGGTAAGAAAAGGGGTCCAGACAGTCATTCAAGCTTTTTTAATAATATAGAAAAGAACTAAAATGCAAAATACAGTTCCCGAATACTACACTAGCGAGAATTTATTTCGTTGTTAAACATTCCTAAGAGTGCAGAAAGGGGCACATTCTGATGACCTCCATTATTAGTCAAATTTTAGCTCAGTTCTCATGTTCAGAATTAGTCAAACGGTTGGATGCTCGAAAAGAATTAACATGTTTGTTTTGTTCGTAAATTTGTTGAGTTATGTTGTCCTCGGTTTTATTTGTCATTTCTTTGGGGGAAGGGTAGCCCTTAGTCAAGTAGCGTGTGGTATAAAAATATCCAGCACAAAATAAAAAGACTAACGCGAAGGCTTCACCACTTTGGGATGGTATTCTTTCGTACTTGGATATGCTGCTTGTTGGGTGCACTTGGGTGCCCAGCTTGCCTTGACTATGAGGCTACATCTGGGTGTGGGGAGGTTGGGGTGCGGACGGAGTTGGTCAACTCCTTGACTATGACGACCATAGCCGCGACCCACAGCCAAATTAAAGAACTCTATTTGGTTGAAACTATGGACAAATTCATCTACAGTTGTCACAATTTACAATCGATTAGAGTGAATGTAAATCTATAACTTTAAGAGAGAAGGCAATTCCTACCTGTGCCACAAGTTATGGCCAATCTCATCGTGGGTTACTAGTTACTCTAATGGCCTTGTGACACTGGCTTAGTATTCCCGTAAGAGGGCGCTGTGTTAGAAACCCCAAAGGAACGGGCAGGACAGTACTGTCCTGCTAGATGTGTGCACAAGTTACCGTTCTGAAGCTTTATTGTATGCAAGTCAATCGGAACCTACGATTTGGTGAGAACGGTGTCTCAAAAATCATTTTTTGACGGGAAAAAAAAAACGAAAAAAGGAAGAAAATCTAACAAATATCGCCGTTGAAGCTCAACTATTATCGAGTTTACATCAGTGCAAACTAGAGGATGTAAATGAATTCACTCTCCAAAAGACCAACGCGGCAAGTGGACAACTCTGACCGTAGTTTTGCAAGAGCGCCCTCTTGTGAGGAGACTAACTATAGATCCCATTGTGGGACGACGTTCGGGTTTTTACACTAAGGTTGGGCAAAACATTTTATGTTAATTAAGTCCGCCATTACATACAATAGAGACAAGGAAAGTAGGAATTAATACGAACCTTGAAAGACAAAAACCAAAGAGCAAAAAGACAATGTTTACTGTTTATACTTCAAAACGAACCTTGTCTTTGGAACACTTACGATCAACTGCAATTATGATCAATTTGTTCAATCAATTATAACAGTGTATTTTTTCTGGTTCTGGTTTTTGTATTATAACAAATCATTCTATTTAACATTTTACGCCAAGCACGCCTTTCAAAGCGCCCTTCACTATTACTACCCCTGTTCATCAGGCTTTGAGCATTCTTTGAACCATCTCAACTCCTTAGGAGTATGCAGCACCGGCAGCCAAATGGGCGCACAGACTTATCATTCACATCAACAATCTCTACCCTCACGGATACCCAAGCTACTCTTGGGTGATAAAGTGTCAACACCGGGATTCTAACCCACACTCTCTGATGCCTCAACCATCAGAATTTGAGTTCGATGTTTCAGATCGCTCGGCCACGGCACGCCACAATAGGTCGACCCCTTGCATAACGCGGAACGCTAAATGGGCCCTGAGGTCACGCACACTATTTTACGCGCAAAGAACACCTATCGTCCAATCATCTGCCTCCTTTGACCTCAGTGAGGGCGCTTTTTGGCCTCAGTGAGGGCGCTTTTTTAGCGTGTGATGTCATATGCAAGGGGTCTATCTGTAATAAAAACAATAATTTATACACGAACAGTTTTGTCTCCATCAAGTGTATGTTTTGTTCCTGTTAGCTGTGGACCATAACCGCAGCCAGCCCGCATGCATCAAGTAACATCCAGCATGCACCACCGCCACACCAAATAATGACCACAAAACAGAAACCATCAAGTGGGACGAAGTATATAAGGTCTCAGGGTAGTTTGGCTATCGCCTCGGCGAGGAGATCACCCGCAACTTCATACCTCTGCTGAAAACAGCTAAATTACTTTAAAAGAACCCGCCGACTTCGGCTCTCTCGCCCCCCTTACCGGGACACTTAACAGTCAGCACTAATCACACGGGAACGGGAATTGGGTCACTATTTATGGCAAGGTAAGAGTCCCTGGTGACGTTGGCGGCGCTATACCGTATCAACCTCCAGCCCCACGGGCGTGCTTCGAGTTGAATTGGGTCGTTGCAAATACACGCTCGCTGATGGATTTACCATTTCGAAAGGTATACATCGGTGAATAACACTCGAAATAATTGTGAGGGGTTTTTTCGTTCAAGGGGCGCGATCTGTCTTTTTCAAAAACACTTTGAAGTTTTTGTACCAAGGGAATGTTTTTGAACAGATTTGCAAAATTGGCAATGTTCCAGGACCTTATAGATTGTTCCATTGTTTGTTCAACTTTGTCCAAAACCGGCAAAAACTGTAAGACCCATCTTTACGAAGACTCGAAGCTCAAACCACCAACCCATAAGTCATGTTATTAAATCATTAGAAGTTGCCGTTGTTGTTGTTATTGCTGTTGCTGTTGTTGTTGTTGTGGTTGTTGTTGTTTATGATGTTGTTGTTGTTGTTGTTGTTTATGATGTTGTTGTTGTTGTTGTTTTTTATGATGTTGTTGTTGTTGTGGTTGTTGTTGTTTATGATGTTGTTGCTGTTGTTTATGATGTTGTTGTTGTTGTTTATGATGTTGTTGTTGTTGTGGTTGTTATTGTTTATGATGTTGTTGTTGTTGTTTATGATGTTGTTGTTGTTGTTGTTGTTGTTGTTGTTGTTGTTGTTGTTGTTGTTGTTTATGATGTTGTTGTTGTTGTTTATGATGTTGTTGTTGTTGTTGTTGTTGTTGTTTATGATGTTGTTGTTGTGGTTGTTATTGTTTATGATGTTGTTGTTGTTGTTTATGATGTTGTTGTTGTTGTTGTTGTTGTTGTTGTTGTTGTTGTTGTTGTTGTTTATAATGTTGTTGTTGTTGTTGTTGTGGTTGTTGTTGGTTTTGTGTGTGTGTGCTGTTATTCATTATTATCTTTGATATATTTTTTGGTTTGAAGCTTGATTTATTTACTCACCAAATAAATGAGAAGAGGTTTTTTCAAATAACACATAATAATGAGGGCTAACAATGAGGGCTAACAATGAGGGCTAACAATGAGGGCTAACAATGAGGGCTAACAATGAGGGCTAACAATGAGGGCTAACAATGAGGGCTAACAATGTTCGTACTTCTCAATTATAATAAATCACACCATACTGATATCTAGGCTCATGTGTCAGTTGTCTTCACTTTTAGTGCCATTTCACTATTCCAAAGAAGGGGTTAATTATAATAATATTTAATAATATTTATTATATAAAACGAACGCTTTCCTTGTCACATAGATATCACAAACTGCTGATTATGTCGAGGTGTGTCACAGTGTATACTGGTTATAGAAGTTATTCTTCTAGTCAATTTAAAACCTAAACAATACTGGATGAAGGGAAGAATGTGGTTTGTTGTATGTGAATCTGTTATGTGTCACTGCCATTCGATCTTGGAAACATACGGGGGTTGTTGTTATCAAAACACTTTTGTGTGTATAAGTGGAAGGAGCAATAAATTACCCTAACAAGATTGTAGGGAAGACAACAAACAACGGCAACACCAGCAACAGCAACTACAACAAATTCTCCAGGTTGCACGAACAATTAACAATTTAAGGATGTATTCATTATATTTTACTACAACAATTAATGTTTCCTCACTAAACAGTATTAGCAGAAAATAAACTGCAAAAAATTAATGGCCTTTTCGAAACAATGGCTCAAGCTTGAGCTCCTGCTTAGGAACCGGCTGCCAGTTTGAAATCCGCACCGAAAGAGTAGGGTTTCGAAATGGCTGACCGAGCCTAAGCCGGGGCCATTACCGGAGCCTGAGATAGAGCTGTGATTTCGAAAACGGTCATCAAGGGACGGGGGGAAAACTACGGGGTATGTCATAATAATATTAGTAATAATAATAACCTTTACATTTATTTCAATGCTGCCATAAATCACAAGAATTGTACAAAAGGTTACATAATTAAACTGATAGTACATGAACATAAATAGTTTACAAATAGATGTAATAGTGAACAGAAATCAAACAGGCAACATCTAGGTTCGGGTGGCATTTTTTTCTTTTACACCTTAGCGAGGGGTTTTGTACTGTAATACTGCCAATTCCTGTCTTGAGATGAGACTACAAACATTTATGCCTATAGGGGATTACAGTTAGGGTTAGAGTTGGGGAAAGGGTTAGGGTTAGGGTTAGGGTTAGGGTAAGGGTTAGGGTCAGGGTTAGGGTTAGGGTTGGGTTAGGGTTAGGGTTAGGGTTAGGGTTTAGGGTAAACCGTAGTCTCCTATCTCAAGACGGAATTGACAGTGTTACAGTACAAAACCCCTCGCTGCGGTGTAAAAACAAAATACGCGTTCGGGTGAAGCAACAGTATTTGTACCCCAGCCTATGGATGGACAGACAAAAGACAGACATACATAAAAAGATTTAAACGGGTGTAGGACAGTAATCAAGGCCATTGTTACTGCCATCTTGTTGACCTTCCCCTTGACTCATTTTGACAAACTGAGGCCGTGTACGAAGTGGCAGCTATGGCTACGGCTACTGCGTCATCGTGTGTTGAAGTATAGGACGGCCTTAGCAACAGCCGTAGCTGTAGCCGAAGCAGCCGATTCGGATACGGCTTGAGGGCTGGAAGGTCCAAAATAGTCTTGTCCGTTAAAAGTTAATGAAAACTAGCACTGTCATGGAGTGCGAGTACACAGGTGTCCCGACACATAGTCTGGCCCTAATAGTTAATCAAAACTATCACTGTCAAGGAGTGCGAGTACAAAGGTATCCCGACAAATAGTCTGGCCCTTTAAAATTTAATCAGAACTATCACTCTCATGGACTGTGAGAACTCAGGTACCCAGACAAAATTAAAATAGTCTGGCCCTTTAAAAGTTAATGAGAACTAGCACTGTCATGGAGGCAAGTACACAGGTATCCCGACAAATAGTCTGGTCCTAGGTTAATCAGAACTATCACTGTCATGGATTGCGAGTACACTGGTATCCTGACAAATAGTCTGGCCCCAAGTTAATGAGAACTAGCACTGTCATGGAGTGCGAGTACACAAGTATCCCGACAAATAGTCTGGCCCTAAGTTCACCAAAACTGTCACTGTCATGGATTGCGAGTACACAGGTATCCCGACAAGGATGCCCTCTTCTTGATAATAAGGTATGTTTAGGATGGACAGCCGCCATCCTGAAGGTATTGGTTTATATTCAATGTAACGAAACCGAGGCTGTGGGGCCAATTTAGTCTGATCCCTATTGAGCATAACGGGAGACAGTATTAACTGTTGCTAATGAACACAGGGGACATGTCACAACATGGTGTCAACAATGATCACAAGCCTACGATCGGCACTTTACAGTTCTTCCCGTTAAAACGAGAATCAAAACATTGACAAGTACATTATTGTAAACTAAAATTGACGGGCTTTGACAATTGGGATGGGGTTGTTGTCTGATTGGGAGAGGGGGGTACATCAGCTAGATGCAATACATGTAGTGGCAGTCAACGTTGGGTGTAATGATCCAAAATGACTGCCTGCCAGTAGAGCACTTGACGTAAACATGATTTGAAAGAAGAAGAATGATAGACTGCCCCGGTGGCAAGCTCATCTCTCGGTAAGGAGGGGGGGGGGCTGGATATCATGAAGTTATTGATGCTTCTCATTGATTAAAAACCTGATTCACGTGTTTGGCATTGGACAGCGCCGATATCCCGATTATTTTTACTGCAGACCGGGTAAGTGAACCATGCCACGCCGGTCGGAACGCGAGACCGGGCAAAAGCTGTTTCCTATAGGCGCAGAGTGCACGAACGCGGCCACAAGAAGTACGCGACAAGCAGCTCACGCGGTCTCACTTTCCATGCTTAAAACGCATTACGCTCCTTCACGTCCATCTCGCGGGCCGGGGTACTCGCGTATAAGTCACTTGGAGTCCTTCAGACTTCCGGCGCGGTTGCTATCTCGGCCGCGGTGAGGGCTGGGATCAGTTTCTGAAGTACTCCTCTACGGACACTCGTCGAAATGGCTGCTTTTTCTCAGCGGCATCTAGCGGCTAGGTTTGATTTGTTTGCACGGCGAGCCACGCGTCATTAGCCGGCAACACCATCGAGTTGTGCATATTCATGGCAAGGGCCGACTCGCTATCTTCGCCCTGTCTGATGGCCACTTCAGTTCGGAAGTGCCCTTGGAGATTGGGGGAGCAGGGGAAGAAAGCAGAGTGAACAAAAAAAAAGGGTTGTGAACGCCAAAGACATAATCAAGAAGAAAACGAAGACGCGTGATGCTGAAGAGCTAGAGAGGGGCCAATCATAATTATTAAAACATTCAGCAGCAATCTGCATTTAGGTAACTCGGGGCGAGGAAAGGCCAGCGTTGTTGTGCTAAATCTCTGGGCGTGGGGGAGGATTTGCTAGCGTTTATCGGGGGATACAGAGTTGGGCTATCGGCATGCGCTACCGTGTTTGTCCCGTTTTTCTTTCCATCAACCAAATCCAGCGCGGTTTTCCCAGCCCAGGACAAATTTACTTTAGCTACCGCTCTCCTGTCACTCAGCCCTGCCATTCTGGGGTGGGAAAAATCACAGCTAATCCGCAATTTAGATCAAATTTATCTAACCAACCGGGTCGTCCGGTTACCTGATGACCGGAGGGAGTGAACAAACACACGGACGATGTTTAACTCTACAGCTGTGCAAGTCTTAAGCTCCCGTAGTCGTATTCTAAAACCAACCTTATTTAAATATTTTGACAAGGGTGCAAAGACAGGTTGCAGCATTAGTCTCCTAAAAGCTGTTTCTCAAACAGGGATTATAAATCGATCAATGGGGAGGGGAACTTTGACTTTTCCTGTGTCGTCTTCTTGTTTGGCTAGAGGCGTGTGATGAATGCAATAAAACAACCTTTAGGAATTCAGGAACATCTTTGCTCCCGTTTCCCCCAAAGACCGTTTCATTTTTAATGACGGGTTGGGTGATTGTCTTGTCCACGATCTGTCTTACTTGTGCAACATTACGGTGGCAGTTTACACCTCCTCCTTCTTACCGCGTACACCCCCATCATGAACGTGTAAGAACCCGTTCCAGATTGTCAAACTGTGCTCAATCCAGCATCGCTGTCAAGTCTACTTTCACTGTTTTAGTCCCAGTTCTTTCCATAAGTTGCAGATTAAGTTCGTTCAACTCGAACTCTACCCTCACAATACCCAGCAATTTCCTCTTCCAAAAAAGTAATATATTAATAAAATAATAGCATTCTTAATCAAGTTTATTGCTAAAACACAGCTAAACACAGAGCGTACAATCAAGTGTAAAAAGCGCTCGCCTCTCACCACCGTGGCCGCAGTTCGATTCCCGGCAAAGGGCCATGTGAGTAACGATACGCGTTGGTTAACTCCTAATAACTTGAAGCCACGAGGGTTTTTCTCCGGGACCTCCGGTTTTCCTCCCACCGGCAAAACCAAACACGTTCGAACTCTGGCGAAGCTCCCGGGTCATGGGTCAATGTGGTTGACTGCCAAAGGGGCCCTTGCATGTTCACAGCTGCGAGTAAGGATGATTAGCCTCCCAAAAATTAATGCATGTATCTCCCCACTGAGGTACATCTAGAAGACGGCAGACCATGTGACCTGCTGCGATATCACATGTTACCAAAAGTGCCACAGAGTTAAGGCGCAATTTGTACACGGTCCAATGGAAGAACACATCAAATCTTACATATAATAAGGAGACTGTCTGAGTGTTATCAATGTTTGCCATGAAGAAAGGGGTCACATCTCAGACTTGCTCAACTGTTATAACTGTTGAATGTATGTGGAAGTTATGACACAAAATGTAATTATTATTCCCCGTCTGACAATCAGTATCTTGCCTCCCAGAAAGGTCCTGGAGTGTTGTTGGTTTTGATGTTGTCGTTAATGTTGTTTTGTTTGTTGGTTTTTCCTTTTTGTTTTGTGTTGTTGTTTTTTACAGTGATTTACACACATCAGTGTATTAAAGGTACAGCCTTAAACACAACATTAATAATACACTAAAACAGTTCAAAATTGCCACACATTTCAAAGATTATCCACCTTCTAATCAACAATTCTTCTCCGGAGGGATCGACCACTTACTCATACAAAAAAAAAATATTATGGAATACTTTTATACAAACAGCTTACTGGTATATCGGGACTCTGTTGGGCGGAACAACAATAACCTGCAATGCACACACAAACACGACAATGCCAAATTCTCTAGGGTCATACATACGACCGACTGTTACCTGACCTCTCGCCGTTAACAAGGTAAAAAGTGAATAACCATTGATGGCAATCAGTTATCAAACACAGATAATGCTTACTAATGACTGACACAGTTTTAAATACAGTCTTTCTGGTAATTAAACCATGGGATCCTTATAAATTTAACACTGCGATCCGCAAGTCATGACACTGTACTATTGCTCGTATCACAAGAAACAGCCGTAGTGGTGGAGCAAGATCCGTGTCACAAAAAACTGAGTCGATGGTGTAACAAGATCGTATCACACAATCAAATGAGTACGAATATGACCTACCTTGATGGTAAGCCAAGGTCGTATCTCGAGATATGACCGAGATTGTGAAAGAAGGTCTGTACTACGAGTAAGGTCGTATCACAAGATATCGTTATTGGTTGCCTTACGATATGAGAGAGATATGATTAGAAAGGTCGTAACAGGAGATACAATATATGTTAACTGTTATACGGTCAAATCACGAAAATGACTTTGATTGTATAAATAACAAGGTCATCTCACGAGAAATGACCTAGATGGTGCAATAAGGTTGCACCATGATACATGATTGGATTGTTTTAAAAGGTTATATTATCACGAGAAATGACCTTGATGGTACAACAGGGTCGTAACATGAGACATGGTTTTGATTGTATAACAATGTCATGTTGCAAGTAATGACCTTGATGGTGCAGCAAGGTCGTAGCATGGGATATGACCTTTAAGCAATGGTGATCATTACGCAGCAGACCCAAACTTTTACATATTCCCGGATGTATAAAAAAATATATATGTATAAAGTTTGCGAACCAAATATTCTACAAACCTCACAAAACGATCAGCATAAGACGCTACTGCATTATTTTACTGTCGGTTCACCTCGACAGTCACAAAAACACCCAGGCCTCTAGAACTGAGTAGTGTACGCGCAGCAGGTTACCTCTTTCACACCAACATTTTATCGAAATGAAAAGTTGAATTCCGTTGACATTTCCGTGGATATTCAGAGTAATTGTATCATGACAATATTTTCGGTGTTTTCCTTTGTCCATAAACGAGTCATGGTGACGAATTAGATTAAACTAGTATTTTATCTTAGTGATGTATGACCACAAAGTGATAGCACTGAAACCCATAAGCCTGAAGATACCTTAATAGTGACGGGGGACATTTACGAACTGTTCAGTTTAAGATGTGAAAGGGAAACCGCATTTTGGTGAAACCTGTAAGCTTTGGTCAAATCGTCGCGCTAGTCACCAATCCGAGGGGAGATCGGAGTCCAACCTGGGTCCACAGAGGTGAATGACAGGGTAAGCTACCAATAAGCTATGGTTGTGGTTAATGAGAACAGGTCACCTTCCCATCAAATATTAATATTCAAATTATCCAAAATAGCTCTTACAGAGAGTGGACGGTTTTTCTTTCTCGTCTTACCAAATGGTTCTTTTAAGATTGACATGTCGGTAGAGGGATAATCACATGGGTTTGATTGTGTCGCATTGAGTGGCCATTAAGGGTAGTTACAAGTGGGGGGGAAGAGCGGGCCGTACCCCCGGGCAAGATACGTTGTAATGTTGTCCCCGTTAATAATGACAAAAAAAGAATCATTTAAAAGTGCCATTATTATGTTTTATGTTTATATGCATGAGCCATAGGATCACGACGGCTGTTGCGGGTGTGGAGTCTGATCGAGACGATTTTTCACGACGGCCGTTTCGTGTGTGCGTGTCACGGTGTGAATGTTTGAACCAATATTAGTCAGATTCTCGATGAGAGACTACTGAAGTTTGAACTATGGGGACATAGTTTAGATTTTGGTGCGTTTTGTAAATGATAATTTTAGTAATTAATGTAACGTAGAAATTCGAACAGCAACAACACAAAAACAACAACAACCGAAACAACAACAACAACAACGAAAAAACACAACAACAACAACAACAACAACAGCAGCAGCAGCAGCAGCAGCAGCAGCAGCAACAGCAACAACAACACATGTTGAGGAAATTTTGATTATATACTATGGACTCGGGAAATGAGTATACAGTGCTTTACACACATCGGTGTACGGGTAAATCACAACTCAGTAATATTCCCTATCCCCGATACAAACCTAAGATAATATCTAGAAAGTATTTATTACAATAATTATGTTTTGCTATGTCGGCTGTCATTATGATCAAAAAAAAGCTTCATAATAATATAGTTTTCATTTGAACTTCCAGTTTCCACAGGAAGCAAGACATACACCCATCGACGACGGTGATGCGTATGACGTACTTAATAGTGACAATTATCAGATGATTACAAGTGAACTAGCTCAATAATTTCAATGGAAATTTCAAAAACAAATCACAAATTGTTGCTTGAAAAGACCGACGAGCCACAGTTAGACACATTTTTACCCATACAACAGCCGTAGACAACTAACTGTTGAAGTCTGATTCGAGTGAGTCAGTTTTGTTCATAATATACCAGTAATGTAGCTTTACTACAAGTCTAGTACCACCCCCCCCCCCCCCCCCCCAACTCTTCCAACAGAAGAGACAATAGCATTGTTCCCAGGTGAGGTGTCCGCCACACGGTGGGTTATGAGTAGTGCCACAAGGCGAAGGTACAGGGTCTTATCCCAAATAAAGGAGTGCTGAAAAAGGGTATTAAGCCAGCGTTAGTCTTATAACAACACGTATGTACTATAGAGGTGTGTGGACAGGAATAACAAAGGATTAGGTGGGTTTCTGTTAGGGCTACGGGGTCGTGAACTTGCGATGGTGGCTGCAGAAAAAGGAACTATCGCGGGCAATGAACGCGAGTTAAGGGTGAGCCGAAAGAGGGTTAAAGTTTGGAGGGGGGCGATCGTGGAGGAATGGAGATGTGGAAGAATTTATGGGTTTTTTTTGTCGTCGATTGTATGGCGAGGGGAATTAAGGAAGAATGGGAGCGGTTTTGATGGACGTAAAGAGCAGATGCAGCGTGTTGTGTTACCGTGTGGTGCACATTCAGTAACACAAATTAAGTATGAAATAGTTAAACCGACAGATTCTTAGAGTTACGTGTGTATTAACAATAAATTTAATTCTAAAATGTTGTAGATTGTCCTTAAAGGCAAAGTATACCTTTGGTTTTTGGAACCGTTCGGTTATTTTAATCCTATATAAGTGTAGATATTTACACTAAAACAAACCTGTGAAAATTTCATTTCAGAAGGCGGTCACGTTTTAAGATATCGCCGAAAATCCGGAGCGAATATCTCCACGCAGGAAGACTAATCCGTAGTTATGGAATACACAATCTTTGATACATGATATCTGATATTCTGTTTCTCAGATTCAGTGTTTGAAGGATAAAAACTTAACACGTCAATTCAAAAGGAAACAAAACCCCCCAAATGTTTTTTTAATTTGCTTTTGGGAAAGAAAAAAAACACCCTATTCTTTCGCAAATGAATTTTAGTGTCGAAATGTGTGACTAAAACCTAACGGGAATTAGGCAACGTTTCTGTTTGTACACAGTCTTAGCTTTGACGTTTCTGCACCGATGAAATCAAATTGTAGGACCCATAATTCCACTTTATTATAGTAAAAATGTAAACAGTTAGTCACACATTTGTTTATGGGTTATTCATGTTCTATTTAAAAAGTATATTCCTTTCAAAACCGAACCTTAAATTACGCTTAAGTATATAATAAGTGGATTTTTTTTATTATATCCTTTTAATTTCAACGATAAAGTGTCCGTCCAAATGACTAAACCTCATGACAAGTAATTCAATTCAATTCAATTCAATTATTTATTCATCATGCCAGCATGAAAATCGTTACCTCGGTTTGCACATATAAAAATACTAAAATAAAAATAAAAATACACACAAAATTTAAACGATTATCATTGATTACACCGTGTACTTGGTGTCAGTTAATTCTGGTAGTGTACGAGTTACTCAATAAGTAACTGTGATCGGCGCTTAAAATGAGCAAAACAACAACTGTTTAAATTCACGTGAAACTGTCATGTCAGTCCGTCCTATCACTTTCCACGTTACCCTTCTCATGTTATAACATGCAATGTACAAACCAGTTCCGGGCATTTTCCTAGACGATGTATTGGACGGTAGAAAAATATGAAAATAAGAATGATAGTTTTAACATCAAATAAAGACGACTTAGAAAAATTCACATAAAATCCAAAGAAGTTTGTGACACGGTTAGAAAACGTGTCTCGTGTGCAACCGAAGTGTATTTTCTTTGATACACATTGCATTTGGTTGCCTCAAAATATGGAGTATAACAAATGTTCAATATAGAACTTGGAATAAATATTATATACCAAACTTGATGGTGGTATTTGTTGTTTATTGTTATTTTCATACTAATTATTTGGTTTTTTCAGAGAGGAACACAAATGAGTGTTTTAATTTTTAATTTTGTACCCAACAAGCGGACAAGGAACACCAGCTGCCAAGCACTCTGTGACAAGCAGGACGTACGACGAAGATCGATCACTAAAATCAGCGGTAATTAGACAGAACTCGCGCCTATTCACACGAGCCATTGTATCACCCAACCCGGTGAATAGCTTGATATGTCAAAACTCTTATTACCTCTGACGTGTGGGCACAAAAAAAAACTTGGTATTGAGTCCCATAAATTCTTTAGTTCATGCATTGAGCTGTTCTTGTACGAGCTTTGCTCCGTCGACCGCACTAATCTTTACAATTCATGCCCCATAATATACTTCACTAAACAGAATGTTTATATTTTGACAGGTATGAACGATCAGAGTGGTTACTATACTGATGAAAAGGTGAACATTTTGTGGTGTTCTTTTTTCTTTCTTTCTTTACTCTTCTGTTGTTGGGTGGTTACTCGCCTGAGTCGAGTTTGGTCTAGGGCACGGGTGGGATTACTGACGGTTAAAGCGGATCAAAGTAACGGCTGAATAGACCGTGGAAATATGAGTAAAATCGGATTATGCATGGGCGCAATTAGCTCCAGAAATGACGAGGAGATTGCCCTGGGGCTGCCTGTCTATTTTTTTTCTTCTGTCCCTTCACTGTGATTCTGTGTGTGTGCGTGTTGTTGTTGGGGAGTATAGTGGGTATTGAGTGGAAAGGCACACCTGTAGATGGTGGAGTCGCTGGGTTTAAGGCGTGGAGTTCACCCCGAATGTGAGCCAGCCTGAGCGGGGAGCTCAGCCCCCAATCACCGGTCGAGACAGAGCGCTCCGAGACCGGTGCACGGTCCCTCAGAGCGGGGGTATGGGTTTCCTCGATGGGTTGTAACTCTACACCCTTGATTAGAATTTAATTGAACATGAAAATATTACACGGGGACTTTTTTGTGTGATCGTAGGCACGCTCGAAGCAAAAGCTCATTAACTGTCGCTGGGTCTTGAATAGCTGTTCTTGTACATTACAAAACCAGCATTAGCGGTTGATGGACTTATTCCAGATCTTGTTGAAATAATTATGCGATTCTATTCAAACTACAGACATACTAATGAGGTGAAGTATATTTCTAAGCCCCGTCGCCAAAATCCCTTAAATATCTTAAAGAATGGGGGGTGGGGGTGGGGGGGGGGGGGGGGGGGTGGACAACGATTTTTTTTCTTTCTTTCTTTTGCAACGTACGCTTATTCCAGCCCTCAGCTTTTTGATAAGAAGGAAGCAGATCGCTGAACCAGATGCCACAAAGACAAATAATAAATAGAAGATATATTTTCTCACAAAGGGTAGATTATCTTTCCCCCCTCTCCCTTTTATTTTCTTCTTTATTTATGCTAACTTGTTCCATTTGTTTCAGTCGTACCCATTTATCTTTGAAGACGAAATACATTGAGTGGCAATCATCGAAAACAAGTGTAATGATGAGTTAAAGTCCAAAAGCTCAATGATCACAAAGGTCACAATATCAAAGGTCATGCCTTCAAATGTCACACCTACAAAGGTCACACACTCAAAGGTAACACCATCAAAGGTCACGAAGTCAAAGGTCACACCTGCAAAGGTCACGAATTCAAAATGTCACATCATCAAAGGCCACACATTCAAAGGTCACACAATCAAATGTCACACCTCGAAAGGTCACCGATCAAAGGTCACCCATTTAAAGGTTATACATTCAAAGGTCACGTATTTAAAGCTCACACCATCAAAGGTCACACTTCCAAAGGTCATACTTTCAAAGGTCATGTTCACAACATTTTATAGAAAAAAATTTCCCTGCTATTTCTGAGCGTGCATAATAAAAATACAGTCTTCGGTCATTCGTTATCAATGCCGTCTAGCTCGCGAAACTCGCCTTGAAACAACTTCGTTTCTGCATCTCGTTCAAAATTCTTTAAAATAAAGCGTCTATGTTAAACATCTCCAGATCAGATTAGCAAGTGCCTACCTACAAAATCACCAATTACTGAATCACAAACTAGTGCATCTATCGGAACAAGCCGGTAAACCAACATGTACAAAATCCATGACAGAATCTAACATGTTTAGCCGTTATTTTGACTTAAACTTTACCACATAATTATTTGATGACAGTTCACAAGTTAGTTTGATTGATGCGTTTATTGAAACCGGGGGATGATTCCTGATCCGTTTACTCATCCCTTTCAATCCAGAATTTGAGGACCAACTTAGATACTGACAACCTTTTCAAAATATATACGACGATCCCAGTTCTGTGATGGCTGTAGATTTGTAGTCTCCTCGCACGGCCTTAAAACAAGACAATGATTTATCAGTTAATAAGTTGAGAGATAAACCCGAGACAACGTAGTGCAGGTACGTGCCACCCGGACTTAAAACCCCTCTTAAAATCGGTTCGCCTCAGAAAACGATCATGCTAAATTAAGTGAGTTCCCAATTTTAAGACAAAGCGTTCGAAATGGATCCACTCTCGTCCCATTCAGGTAACCATCGAATTAGATACATGCCCGTCAACCGTTCGGCATTAACCCGTCTTTTGGGCATGTCCATGCAAGTTTTAGAAGACGGATGATCTAATAAGCGTGAGGGGGTGAATGCTTATTTGTTGTGGATAAAACAAAAAAACAAAAAAAAACGACCGCAACTCTTCGACGTGAGTGATGAGGGCCGTAGCCGATTGGAGATCTCAGACATCTATAGTTAATCCTATGGCACTAACGCGCGTGCGTCTAACACCCACTTAGAATGGTGATTTTGGAGTAATGTGCACGCGTTTCTTCTCCGGCAATGTTGTAAACGATTGTTCGGATGTGGGTTAGGAAATAATGTGGAAGTGACCGCGACATTATGAGTGATATAATTATGTCAGATTTGAAAAATGGAGATCAAATGTCTGGAATGAAATTGCATGAATCTCTTTGCTAAAAACCGCTCATCTAGGAGAGAACACGGATTTGTGTTAGGTTATTGTGATACTGCAGAATGATTAAAGTTAGGTCTTATTCCCCGACTACTAGGTGTGTGCTATATGCCCAAAAAGGTGACCGGAATATTGTGCGGTGTTCCAAAGGGGGAAGTCTCGCTTTTAAATGAGAATGATTTTTAATTGTTGGAATGAATGAAAATGTTGCTACCTTTTTTTTTTCAAGCCAGGGAGAAGCCATTGGACCATAAGTAAATCTCACTGACGCTTTAAGCAAGTAAGCATAACAGCCTCACTTTCATCTAAAATACAGCGTCACTTGTACCTCAAATAAAACCGTACTTTCATCTCATACACAGCCTCGCTTTCATCTCATACACAGCCTCGGTTTGATCTCATACACAGCCTAGTTTTCATCTCAAAACAGCTTCAC
Organism: Leptasterias polaris; assembly: GCA_037783415.1. NCBI lineage: Eukaryota > Metazoa > Echinodermata > Asteroidea > Forcipulatida > Asteriidae > Leptasterias > Leptasterias polaris. The sequence continues at coordinate 101,847 of JAZGTN010000123.1, forward strand.
TTTCATCTCATACACAGCTTCACATTCATCTCAAAAACAGCCTCACTTTCATCTAATACACAGCCTCACTCTCATCTCAATTGGAGCCTCACTTTTATCTCAATTACAGCCTCACTTTCACGAGCTAATTCGTATTTCAGAGGGAATGCTGTGCAAACCTCACACAACATAAAGGTCCCTATGCATGACGCTTTCAGTGTTGTATAAAGGTTAAAGGTCACACCAAAATCACCGGCGATGGTTTTCGAATATTTTGAAAATGCAGTCTTCACACCCACCGTAATTTATAGCGTAATGTAGAAACAAAATGAGTGTATTTAAATAATGTTATACGCCGTGCGAAGTCGTGAAAACGTCTCTGAGTGTCATTACTGAAGCGTCAGATCGGTCGCCCGCCCCCATGCGGCCAGCAGACAAAAGAAACAAAAGGAAAACCTTGATGCTATCAAAATATTCCGTTGTTCGCTGATAATTAAGTCAACGGATCAATCCATTGACCTTTATAATAGCAATAATACAAGGGTACAATAGACATCCGTTCCAATGGTCAATCACACGAGTGCACGTTAACTATTCGTACTTAAAATAACAAACTTTACGAGTAGCTACAATTTTTTGAAAACACTAAAGCCTTATTGCCTCAAACGGTGGCCACTGACATGTGCTGACATGCTTTAATATTTCTATTGTCTTAACCACATTGTATCAAACCATTCAGCCATGATATCCTAAGCTGGACCATACGACATATCCTAGAGGGATTGTCAATCAACTGGGATCAGTGATTTGATCAAAAGGGGACAGGAACAAAAAACACCCTGCCAGCATCCTTTGTGTTAAATTGGTAAATGTCAATGGCTTGTAACCAAACGATATTTATTTATACAAACAAATAATCTGAAATTAACCCATTTCATTTCATTTATTCTGGTTGTGAAGCCAATGACTCCAAGAAAAGCGAACTTAATCACTATACTAGCCAAGAAACCAATGGAGAGAAGACAAGGAAGGAAGTTTCAGTTTAAATTGTGGGAGGAAAACCCCAGATAATTATTCCAATGAAAACCAACGCAGTGAGTTAGGGACTGAAATCCCAATCCACGTAGTTTCCCCGGCGTGATTCGAACCGGGATCCTAGAGGTGGAAGGCGAGGAAAGATACCTCTACACCAACCTGACCACCCAGGCACTACCTGGACGCTGGATACAAAAAGTGCTGAGGAAGTGCAAAAAAAAAAAACTCTTAGCGTTCGGACGGCGTTTGATCATGTGCTGACAAACGAAACGCGCATCCGTTTGTGACCAACGAGGTGGCGCGTTGAGGGTAGTGGGGCACGTCCAAGAATTCGCGCAGTTACGTATTGGACATTCAAAACGTTTAACTCTTTTTGAAAATCATTTAAGATGGTAATTGACTTCTCTCAGTGACTTTGATTCTAATGCTGGGCATCTGTCAGAACAATACCAAGAAGAGTTCAATGTGTGTTATTAATTAGTCGTTCGGGTGATTGAGTTATTTAAATAAAAACATGGTGCGTTTCATGTGGGAGTATAATTATTCGGGACATTTTAGTAGACTTGTGCAGTACAAAAACAAGCGTCGTCCGAAATGTTTTCGAATTTATTTATATACTGCTTTTTAAAAACCACTTGAACATAATGAGCCTTTTTTAGTTGCTCTTTTCCACAATGCAAAATGGTGATTGAGCATTTAAAGAAGAATATTATGACGATTATTTGTTATTTTATACATTTTTTTATTATTCACTTTCACACGCACGCTACATGTGCCCACCGTGCATAAGACTTAAAATGAAACATAACACTGCACCGTACAGTCACCATTGGCGAGGCTTATTTTCAATTCACGGAACACCATTCACACTCACTCGTTAAACCTGTGCTCTCTTTACTAAAAAAAAAAGTACTTCCCTCCTCCAATGCCTCAAAGGACCCATTGTAAATTAATTAAGATCCCGTTTTGCCATTGACTAAAGCTAATACAATAATTGTACAGTCCCCAAACCACCAATTCTCCCTTTCATTATTTAACTGAAACACTCTGCGAAGCGCCTAACAAGGGAGTGAAGGAGAAAATGCTGGGTAGACACAAAAGAGGGTAGCCGGTTTATAAACGAAGGAGGAAGAATGGGAAATTAGGCTAAATAGGTGAGCATACAGTCGGTTGCATTTACTCCACAGATCGAGTTTACTTGTCAAAAGCCCCCCTCGCTACAGAAAAGGTTGAAATCCGTAAAACAAACACGTGGCCAATGCATATCCTAGTCAGGTCCCCTCCCCACCCCCCCCCCCCCCCCCCCCTCCATCCCAGCATGTGCCACCCGTTTCGATTGGAGATCACAGTTTAAGCATAAACAATAGCAAGTTTTTCAGTCATTCATAGTCAAGAACCCTGGTTGAGATCCTATCACATATACGATGAATGCAAGCATCCTAATTAATTTGTCTACTCAATGCGTTAGATGCCCCGAAACAATCTGTGCGCGTAACGGCTGAGCGGTTCAGTGCATCGGACTCAAGTTCTAATGGCTGACCCATGGGTTCGAGTCCCTGTCATGACACTTGTGTCCTTTGTCTACACATTTAATTGCTTCTCTTCACCTAGGTGTGTTAATTGCAACCTACGATGGTGTTATTTTGGATGAACTTAAAGAGCTTGGGGTTGTGCTCTCCAGATATTAGGAAAGTTTGAGGAACTGTCTAAATAGTTGCCTGATGAAAGTGGGTAATAAATGTTTAAAGCGACTTGGTCTGCAGGACATTGTGTGCTTTTGTTTCTGGCATAGTCCAGCCAAATACTCAACGAAATTAAGTTTTCGAAGGAAACTATTAAGTTGTGTTTAAATACAAAGACATGTTTATACTCGGTATACTGATGACGCGAAAATAGACGGATCGAATCGACACCAACACATCCACCACAAAGAAAAGAGAGAAGAAAAAAACAATTCCTTCATGAAACTCTTGTGGCCTAGAACTTTGCCCACATTTACAGCCATTTTCTTTTCATCCACATTCAAATCATTGCAGCCAAAACGAGGCTGAAGGGGAAAACAGTCTGGCCGCCGTTTGGAGGAAACAAAACTATACACACCCCACTACAGTAAAACGCACAATGAGAACATGGCAACTATATTTTGTAGTTTTGAGTCGAGCAGAACGTTGTATCATTCTCAGAGTTTTGTTGTGAGATGACTTCAAGCTTTTTCGTGGACCTACACCCCCGGTCATAAAAAGACAAACAAAATCGAAAACGCTGTGACTTCTGTGTGGCATTTAAACATAATAATAACGTGTGTACTTCAACAGCAAGTGTTCCTTTTTCGCTCTCAGTGAGATGAAGAACTGAATTATCAGTTTATCGTAACAAGGCATAGAGGAGACACTCCAATAAACCAAACAAGCACTAGTGAGCTTTTAAGCGAAGATATACACTTCAAAGGCATTTTATTCGCTGTGCTTCGAAAAAAAAGAGAAAAAAGCAGTTGGAAAAGAGTAGGGGAGCAACATTTCAAGTGCCGCTTCTGGGCCGCTCTTTGCGACTGCCGCGCGGCATGAAAGAAGAAAATCAATTTAGTATGGTCGAGGAAACTGCGTTTTCGTAATGGTTGCTTTGAAGTGAAGTGGCTTATGCAGTCAAGTCGTCATGATAACATTATGGGACGAAGGTGTATGATTAATGTAAACTTTGGTCGCATGATGGTTATCGGCTTCTGGTAAACAAGAAAAACCTTTCCGAATTTTTGAATAATGACATTTGCAAACATAACTTCTGAAAGTTGGATCGTATTGACAATTATTCTACATGAAGCTTACATTGTTTTTCTTCAATTTCAGTAGATTAGGGGTTTGGGTGACGCCGTGAGTGAAACTGTAATATATGTTTAGAACAAAATGTGAAATAATTTTGGTAGATTTTGCTCCGTTTTATATTTTTGAAACAGGTTGAGTTTTTTATAAACCGTCAAGGATTGATATAAAATGGAACAAATGTCTTTCTGGTCACTTTTTTAAAATCCAGCCTACAAACTTCTGGATCATCATGATCAAGTCATCTATAAAATTTAAATTACAGTATACAATTGTAAAGTGAATCATTGGTTGGAAATGCATTGGCCACGATGTACACAACAAGCCATTATTGTTCCGTGAATGAGGTCAAAAGCGCCCTCAAGAGACATATAGTTGCCAAATTAATACTCACATGTGCCGTCGGACGCTGCTGCAATCGAGATGTCAATGGTTTACAGCACAAGAATAAAAATTCTGCCTTTAAAAAAAAGTTAAGGATTGGTTGGTTTCAATCAAGAAGCTTAGCTGTATGAAATGTAGAGCGCACTGTTCAAATCCTCCAGAGAAATACTCTAATTTGGATAATTGCCAAACTGAACAATAAGAGCATTTTGAAGATCCATGACCATTGGTTATTTCGATTGCAAAAATTGCAATAACCCCGGTATGAATGTGCACAGAATCCCAAGCCAAGCATAAACTGAACTATCTCTTGGTGTTTTCGCTAGAAACGCCGCCAGAATTGAATGCATTTTCACAGAATGGTTGTGTGGTGTATTCATAAAAATAAAAAATAAATCTTTGACTTTATCCCCCAAAATGTTGGTCTTTCCAATTAAACAGTGTTTACCCCAAACTGAGGTTGTGAGGTTTAATTCTAATAGTCTCTTAACGTTTTGAAATCAGTGTTTTTTGTTGTTCTAGAAGGGAATACCATCTTGAATCAGATTTTGCTCCGTTTTTCCACCGGTTGTTAAAGGCACTGGACACGTTTGGTAATTGTCAAAGACCAGTATTCTCACTTGGTGTATCCCAACATATCCATAAAATAACAAACCTGTGAAAATTTGAGCTGAATTGGTCATCGAAGTTGCAAGAAAATAATGAAAGAAAAAACACCCTTGTTGCACAAATTTGTGTGCTTTCAGATGCCAATAATAAAAGGCTTCGCTGAAGTCTTTTATTATTAATTGAGTGAGAAATTATCTTTTCCTCAACAACACGTTACTTCAGAGGGAGTCGTTTCTCACAATGTTTTATACTATCAACAGCTCTCCATTGCTCGTTACCAAGTCAGTTTTTATGCTAACAATTATTTTGAGTAATTACCAATAGTGTAATAGTGTCCAGTGCCTTTAATGCAGGGATTGGTTTAAGAGCTACATCCTGCAGAGGACATGTTCAGTACTTAGTCGGGAGCTTACATAATGCTTGCTAGCTCTGTGCAATTTATTATGAATCACCGTTTACTTTAATTTCCTTTAATTTCAATGATTTGTAATTTTACATTAATCAGTAATGTCTATTTTTGTTTGTGAGATGTTAATGTTGTTAATCTTATGTACATGACCCATAATTCGGTTTTCCCAATTGGTTTTCAAATAAACATGAAATGAAATTAAGACACAAAACCAAACAAACAAACAAACAAACAAACAACAAACAAACATCAACAACAACAACAATAACAACAAACGGACAATAATCTCATTTCATAAGTCTAAACCTGAAAGTACTGACGAATAGGGAAGTTTTGTCGCCATTATTTTAAGTGATTCGCAGGAAACTCAAATATTCAGAATCGAGCCAAAAAGGTAACTTGAAGAAATTAGGACTAACGCTGGATCAATTCACAAGACAGTTCTCGCAAACTCGGAACGAAGACACGATATTGACTCTTACAAATACGGCGAAGAAGGCATTTAGTACGGCATATAGTGGTGGGAGTGTGCCTATGGTGATGATATACAAACATGGAATTTAGTACATAGTGAGAGTCTATCATGAAAAAGATGTTTTGCTATAAGACCATCGCAGATTTGTCCTTAAAAAAAACCCAAGCAATGACAGCCACTTTGAAAGTTTTGAAAATGTCTTCCCCTGACATACTCTGAATGTGCGCCAAATGTAATTTGTTTCATTATTAGGCACAAATTCCCCCAAATGTATCCTATATTTGCCCCTGCCAACTGTATTGAAACTAATAAGTTGTTTGACAGTTCGTTAAGTAACACTATTTTCTGGCAGATATATTTTCTTAGTATGAATTTCATGATGTATTGGTGATCATTCATGATTGTCATAGGTTTGTTATGGGGAATGTTTAACAATAAGTTAAAAGGGTTGGCCGTTTACATTCTCAATTGGGCGATTCACTTTGGGGTACAAGGGATACCTCAATTAGGGTAGTTTAGGTGGTAGCCCTACGTGTTGGTTAATGCAATGATATGTATGATTGCCAGTCACTGATCCCTCCCTTGGTGCCCATTAATGTTACCATTTTAAGGGAGAAGGTTTCGTTTGGGGTGCATATCCCAAATGTGGTAGTTTCAGGTGAGATGGTATTGATGCCAGCTAATGATTCCACGACTGCTGCCCATGTTTATTCTCAGTTGGTGCAAAGGGTTTTACTTGGGGTAAAAGTACATCTCGGTTGTAGTGACATTGACTCTGTTTTCTGTTTACCCAAAAAATTAATAAATAAATAAATAAAGACAAATATGCAACAACAATAAAGCTCATGTCATGTTTGTAGTCATGAAACCCAGCCCAGCGTAAAAATTCATGTTTCACTTGGTTGTCAGTCCGGAAGTTCAGCGTCGACTCCGTTGTGTGTAATTAAGGCAGACCTGCTGCACAGAGTCTATACGCTTACACAGTAGCGGACAATAGAGCACTAGCAGTAGCCCCGCCCCGCTATCACCCCGTCATCGGATGACTGCGAGAACTAAGTACAAGGACGGCTAAGCACTCGTTTTGTAACATCAATACGCGCGCCGTCAGATGCTAGTCACAGAGTGTTAATGTACTGGGAGAGTTCAGCGTCAGGATTCACCGGTGCGGACGAGTGAGGGCATACTCATGATCGACTGAAATACCCCAGCATTCTGTCACTCTGTAGTCGTGTAAGAGGGTCAGCCAAGCTTTGGTCCACGGGGCCGGCTTTCTAAATACAAGCTCTTATTTTATTTATAACCCGACCCGTACTCAGTGTCCAGCAACCTGACGACTTCGCTTCGGTAATCGTAACAACTTTTGCCGCACGCGGGAAAGAAACAAACCTGAGCTATTTTGGGATCGAAACTCTCGTAACTGCAAGTGGAAGTCTCATTTCTACGTCAAAGCCAGGAAATTCAAGTTGTCGACCGAAACAATTTTGGAGTATTGGACTTTTTGTGTTGGAATCGGCGCGGTTTGGCACGGATTTGTTTCCAGTTTTTCTTTGAAGGTAGGTTTGTGTTTGTTTTGTGTTTCCAACTAGATGGACCGTTAAAAAACTTGTCTTATTTTCTAGTTTCATTTTCGCCTTTTCGAATAAGTATTCAAAGTAGTAAAGATTATTACGGCATCAAAGTTTCACGAACTATTTTAAGCCATGTTAGTAGGAATAGTTTGTTATTTTTATTTTTATTTAATTTTTTTTTACAATTTGACTAACTGATCAACTCAGAATAAGTTTTAGACGAAATGCTCATGTTGCATGGTAACTTCGTTTCAATTTTACCGATGAGCCACTAAAGGTTATAAGACCAGCAACATGCATGTAGCCTTAATCAATATTATAACATAATCCCAATTATCAAAATCAACAAACAAACAAACAAACAAGCACAAAAGACAACAAGGAAGAACAGAGAGAAAAAACACACAGGTTTTCCTATGGGTAATACAAATGTTGTGACTTTTCACCTTGTAACGTTTTCCGGCATTTTGAATCATTATCTCTTGGAATGTGGTTTAAGAATGAACTGTAATTATTTTGCAGTCCTGAAACTTTCATGTGCCTTGCCATAGCAAGATTTTCTTTCCTTCAAAACCTCTTTTGTGCTGAATTCATTTATTTTTAGAAAGTCATTCAAAGCCAGTTATAAAATCAGTCTGAAGGCGTCATCAATCAAAAGTATTCGCGAATATGTATATTACTTAATTAAAAGTTACATTGCTGTGAATGATGAAACACTTTCTGCAAACCATAACTATCAGCAAGTAGCTTTTTTCGTTAAAAGACAGCTACATTTCGTTAAAATAAATTCTCAGAACGCAAGATGTACAGACATTTGTCAAGTGCGTTGAGTCACATGGGGAGGTCGAGTGGAAAGTCCGTCTTTACCATCTCACTGCCGCATTCTTAGGGGACTAACGGCCGGGCGCGAACGCCGTTTCCCCCCGGGGTCGGGTCACGCACCTTCGCCTAAGTCAAACAAAGCTTTCACTCCCTTGTTGTAATTACTTTTAGCAGCAGTTTTGTCGACTGTTACAATTGTACAGTTGTAGAATAAAATCCTTAAGTATTTTCTTGGTTAAATGTTTTAACCATTACTTGGCGCCCGTGAAAACAACAATTTTAAAAGTAGTAGGCCTATTTGAGATAAATTTCTTTCAACCCAAACCAATGATACTTAACTGTACGGCAGCCAAAACAAGCTTGTGTAACGTTAACACACACAGCGCAAACCCTGGTAAGCGCAGTGCACACAAAACCCTGTGGAATTGTTCAATCAAAACTTCAACTCTTAAATCTTAAAAACATTTTTTTGTTTTGTCATCAACTCCTCAAAACAGTAAGACAGAGCTTAAGCAATAAAATAAATAAGACATGGATATAGAAAAGTGCATAAAAAATAACATTGCAAACAAAGAACAGAACGATTGTGTGGCGAAACAGCTCAAACTTATGGTTTATCTTTTAAAATGTTATGCGGGAACAGTTTTAGCAAATTTAATCAGCAGGTAAAAAGTGCTTCGTTATTATCTTAAAGAGTTTTAGATGCTTAAAGTGGACAAGCCGTTTAAACTTATTCTGTGATTATTAAAGACAATCCTTAAATAATTGCAAAGTTAGTCAAACTAAAAAGATGGAGTGAAAACACCATGTGTGACGAAGCCCTTCGTCAGCCACCCACGGAGGCGTCAAGTTGAAGGAACTTGTAAATAAGTTTTTTCTTGCCTAATCAAAGAAAACGTAACACGGTATTATTTTATTTTCGGACTCATTGTTAATCATCCATTACTCAATTTATGAATTTGTATTTTTATGAGAGATTTGATGTTCTGTAATGATTTCATTAGATTCTTCAATTTGCTTTAGCTCCCCCCCCCCCCTCCCTAAAACTTAAACTGACGGAATTAATGTCATTGATGTTATGAGTTAAAGAAGCAATTTTCGAAAAATAATGTCAACGCCCTGAAAAATGGGAAGTTTTTGTTGCGGTAAGCTGTGGTTTAAAAAAAGAATCGTCAATATATCTGAGATGGTTAATTCTAAAGAGATCAGTAATTTAACTAATGTTTAAAGAAGTCGACGAGCAAACATTTCCGGAAGGCTATATATAGTCTTTAAACATCAGCCGTTCGCGATTAATAGAAAACTGTTAAATATTCCTATCTTTGTTGGAATGTTGTTATCTGTTTTAACAGAATTAGCACCAAAGCTCAGCGGACGAATCATTCCGCCTGTCGCAATAATAAACTTCTGGAAACAAGACTAATCGTCCTGATTCTGTTTTTTATTTTAATTTTTAATTTTAGAAATAGACGCTGAAGAGCGTGCAGAATTTCTAGCGATAATTGAATCAAATCACAGGCTATAACAGAAACAGACTGTTATTCTAAAACTCCCAAAGCACAACAAATCTGGAGCGAGTCATATCATTGTTTATTTTTTTAAAAGTGATTGAACTTCTAAGTTAATTATCACCATTAACGTCACTTGACCTGTTTAAGGTTCCCATTATCTCGTGCGATCGACTTGGAAGAAAACAAGAAAGAAGATAGAAAGCCTGACGAGCGTAACCTTCTAATCTTGTAAACCTCTTTCATATGATCAGCCACAAATGAATTTCATTTGTCCATCCATTACGGTCGTATACCTAGATTAAAGCACCCCATCACTTCCACAAGAAGAAGAACAAACTGGTATTGTGATTTTGGTTCTATTAATGTAATCATATCACTCCAAAGTGAAAAGATTCATAAAATCCGCCAGTACGACAATCACACGGTAGAGTATAACAAGACATGTGTAATCCGTTTTTCCATCCAAATTTTCAATTAGGCAGTTTAAACAGTTTAGCACCGTGGTCTACGTGAAACGTACGAACTAATAGGTCCCAACTGCTTGCACAAAAACCGCCTTATAATCCGTACAGTATTTCATGCCATATGGTAACAACCAACGGCCCCTGCTGTTTTTTATATTGTTCAATGCACATATCGCCCTTGGCTTTGGTTTTAACCACATCGCTGTCGTCTGCTTTTTTTCCCCCGTCGAAATGATCTATGCTAGATCCTTAAGGAAAAAGGGGGGGAACACACTATACCGTCTTGTCCACTTTAAAAGCTCGCTTAATCGTGTAACGTAAACAATCACTGGTTATTTTCTTTTGATAAAACATGGGGTTACAGCTTGCACTTCTAATACCAGTGCAGATTGGCTATCCAAAATACACCACAGGCTCCGTCTGCTTACTTTTCTAAGGTTCCACACACAGAAAATTGAATAAAAATACGAAAGGTAGAAAAGAGTGTGGTCCTTTTTGGTAGCCTGAGTAGACAAAGAACAGTTTTCAGTTTGGAGTCTGCGACTTTTAGAATACTGCCGGGTATGTTACCGACTGCGATCTCGAGCTACAAGCCCCGAGTCGTTCGTAGTTTAAGTAAAGACCGAGTTTGATGTTTCCACACCGAGGCGATACTGACATGACATCGGGGGAAAGAGAGGGGAAGAACGGTCGCACATGCCGTGCTGATCACGGCCACGGCAAGAATTCCAATCAACATTTTTGCACGAACAAAACAGCAACTCAACAAACAGCCCCAATACGCTAAAAACAAGCTTTGACTTAGAACATGCAAAGTTAACTCAACAATAATACACCTGTTCGTCAGAATTAACTTTTTCAAAAATAAAGCATTCGTTAAAATTCGTTCGCTGATCCAGTTAGTATAATTTCGCAGATGGGCATTTTAGTGACAAAGCCTGAATTTTCCTGTATGGCGGAAGACAGACGAAAGCTTTTATTAACTTTTTTGTTCGCGGATAAATATTTCCTGTTTCTAATCCAAATATTCTTCGGTCTTCTGATTTTCAGTGTCGGATGAGCTTGGTAGCATTTAAACTTATAAAAATTAACAACAAAAAACAACATAAAAACACAATTTTGGCATTCAGCTTTTAATTAAAATTTTCACATTATTTGAAAAAAGGGAAAACAATATTTCTTTCTTTTCATGATATCCTAAACTTTGAATGCATGCCATTTGTCTGTTAAAAGTAAGTTGACCAGCAAATATCGTGTTTCAAATCTTCCTAATACTTTTTTGCGTATCTGGCATGTCCAATGTTCTCAAATTAATTGATTGAATGAGGAACACAAAGGAAAGCCACGACAAAAAAAGGAGAAGACGGGAATCAAAAAAACTAGAAAACTAAAAGGCTCGTCCCAGCTCATCTAATTTAACAAAAACACGAAGATAAACGAATTAACTCACTCAGCCCCGGACACCCAAGTAATAAACTGATTAGTTAATTGCGAAATAACAAATTAAAATACCAATTTTAAACGGTGCACTCGGGGAAAATGAGATGATGAGAACAAACAACAAAAACCTTCCATTTTAACTATTTTAACAGAATCACTTAATTATCAAAACAAAATTGCCAAAGCGGTTGTAAAGGTCTTTTTCGGGGGGGGGGGGGGCACGATAGGGGCAGTCTGATCAGGTTGCCGTATAGTAAAGATTCAATATCAATCATATCACATTACAGATAGTAAGTGAGGACTAGATTGTTCGTCAACTCTAACCGAGACCTGTCCATCCACCCTGCCAACCAGTCTGATCCCCATAATAGGCACGTCTCTCCAGAATGACACAACCCCCTTTTATTTGATCTGATTAATGCATCCACCTCGCTTATAATCTGTCAACATACAAATTTTTGTTCCTTTTTTGTATTTCAATTTTTTTTTCCACGCAAAATGGGCTGTGGTCTCCCGCACTTAATGTGTTGTGGACCGTCATCAGTCAAAATACGCCACCCGCCCATCCCACCGACTGGTCCCGTCGCCTGACCCGCGCCCTACACGCTGAATTTCTTTCCAATCGCTCTGGTCTCGATTCACGATAGGAGAGAAGAGAGACAGAAAGAAAGAGAGAGAGGTGGGGGGGGGGGGGGCAGACAAGAAAGAGATTCAGCCAAATTGAATTGTTTCTTCTTTCACACTGCAATTGACAACGTCTGTTCCATCCAGCCCGAGTATGACTTGCAGTCATGTTCAATGAGTCTTAGTGGAAACCACCCGTTCGTTTTCTGGTGGAGGGACTTCAAACCAGCGTTTAAATCAACTCACACCATCTGTCACGCTATCAGTGTGTGCGGTAGCAAGAGTGTGTCTGCGTTGTATCTTAACTGAACGTCCACTGCCCGTCAGGCCTCCATATCGAGTTCACCAACTGGGAGTACCCGATTTGTAAAAGCTGGAGGCCTGTCGAGCAATTGTACAATATTATATATATCAGTCTATTCTATAAAAAGTAAATATTTGACTACGCATAATGCTGACTGATCCATTTATAAGAGTGGTGTGCGGTCGTACGCCGCAGACTTGGTCAATATGGAACGGCAAACTCCAGTGAATAAATTCCAAATCTGGTTTTGTTTTCAATGTCACAAAATTCACAATTTTTTTGCAACTTCACCCCGCAAGGTAGAGTTTCGTTTGTCTGAATTCCTTCAACTCTTAGATTTGCAAACACTAACAAGTTCAAATAATTCACGTGGCGATTTCTTCAACAATAAATTATCTATTTCACCGAGACCCGTTAAGAAGTCCAAAAGGGGCCCTCATATCGTATTTGTCACTTTTAAAATAAGTCAGCATAAATAAATAAAAAAAGGACTACATATTAAGAAATAAAAATTCACAAAAATAGGACTACAAAATAATACCTTTAAAAATCCCGCAAAACACGGGTTATAACTATAACTCGTACCTCGGGTAATAATGAATGTTTGTTTCGAGTTGAAAAAAATAAAAATAAAATAAAAATTACCGTAAGAAAACACTATTAGTTTTGTACTTTCTATTTTAACCTGAAATTGATTTGTAAGACATGGACAATTATCAATTCGTTTAGTATTATACAGTTTTGTTCGGCAATAACTTTGTAAATATTGTTTGCCAAAAACTTTATTCCCTCTTTGGTTTTAACGCATCCTTCGTACGACAATTGCCGATTTGGTTGAGTTGAATGAAGCTAACTATAGCAGGTTATTTCGAATTTTTTTTAAAAGTTGTATCCGACCGAACACACGATTCCAATATTGTTGTATTCGAATACGTTTCCGGTGTGTTTTAAACAGGACTTAACCTATTCGTTCCCGTGTCGGTTTCCGAATACATACGAGCCATCGATTACAATGTCATTTTATTTTTAGATTTACTGTTATGTATGTTTTTACTTCACGTCATCGAACAGCTGATTCTTGCTGATGTGTTTGATCATTTTGTATAGTTTCATGCCATCACACACCCGGGCAATCGACGCGATTGCCCCGCGATGCTAGAGCCCCGAACACCCACATCTGGGACCCGCTCCCCGGTCTTTTGTCCCATTTACCTTCATTCATTCGTACCGATATGCCATTATCTAATGAAGAGGCATGTTGTTGCAAGAGCTATTAATTTCTTGCTTTTTCAAATGAAACTGTAACCGGACTTCTGAAGTCCCTCTCCCGAAAAGATCTCAATTATAATGGATGCCAGCAGTAAACAATGACTTTGTCATTGAACGGCAGTCGGGCATTCAAACTCTCACAGATAATCTAATCTGATCATTTGCTTGAACGGCCATTTTGTGGTTGTCTTTTTCTTTCAATTATCGGCTACTTTAGGATTGCTCTGACATGAACACAAAGGGGTTGAAATCTATTAGTGAACGTCGGGCTCCTTTGATGATCGAACAGGAGGCTCTCGTTCTGGGACACGCCCAGATCAGTGCTCGGGTTCCAAGTTGGGCACAAGTTGACTATACTCAATTGACGGCATACCACGCCTAACGTGGATGGGGTTCCACCCTAAAGTTGGTCTCATTACTATCACATTGTTTCATTTGTTCCTCTTAGTAACCTTTCTTCCGGACAGAAAAACTCCCAACTATTTCACATGTAACGTTACTAAGCATAAATTCTTATTTATACTAGTTATTTAAATCAAATTCAAACTACTGTTTGATTGAAATGTTAAAGGGGCGGGGTTCGTGAGTGGGGAGCAAAACAATTTTCAAGTTTTAGCAGACCAGTTTCGACTTCGTTTTAGCATAAAAATTTACTTAATAAATTTCACATTGTTTTTTACTTTTGCAGACCTTTCAGCCAGCTCGGCGCACTAAGAGATGATGCAGCACTTTAACGGCTACAATCCCGCCACATTGGGCGCCATGGGCGCTATGTACAGTATGCACCAGCAGGCTCTACAAATACACCCGGGATATCGACCTTCCACACACGCACTCTCATTGGCTGAGAGACTAGCAGGTAAGCCGCCATTTTGATTTTGTTTCCCCTGCAATTGTTACCTTCAATTGGCTTTGACCATTGACGTCATATCACGCCGCCATCTTAGAGGATGATGAAACAATAATTGAAACACATATCTTTGTACGCGCAACGCACAGAATGGACCAATGAGCAATCTTATATTGACCTCTGAGGGAGGCCTGTACAAATGACGTCATGCTTCTGAGTCTAAAACACTCAGATAAACAAAATTATGAAAATTCGGTCCTTCAAATGTATTTAAAATTACTTTAAAATGTAAGATTTGATCAGTTGGGACCTTTTTGGATTTAGGTTCAATTTACTTCCCTATTGCCACCAATAGCTCATTTTATTTTGTACAAACTCATTTTGCATCTCAGTGGCGCTATTCTTTGCAGCCGATGTTCGTTGTGCACACCAAACCCGTCCGTAGTCACAAAAATGTTCACCGCAAAGACAATACCCCAATATTTTCTGTGATTTTCTTCACGTAGAGCAACGGCAAAAAAAAATTCCCCATTCCTCGCTGATCTTTGAAATGCGTTCACTTAAATTCACACTCACTTGTCACTTGTGAAAGGAAACGTAATAATAAAATGATCAAATTTCATCTTGAAGGGTATATTTTATAGAATGTTCAGGATTTTGGGGGTGATTTTTAGGGCTGGTTTCTGAAGTACTGTATTCTAATACTATAGACCCTACGGGCCATGCCACATCAAAGCAGTATGTATACTGAGCTCTAAGGTGACTGTACATCGCCTCTGGTACATTACAGTATATGCCTTTCTTTTCTTTCTTTTTTTTCTTTTCCTTTTTTTGTCAGACCTCGTCGAAAAAATATCAATTTACCCAGTGTCCCTTGCTCCCGTGCTGGGGGACCACGTGAACAATCGACCATGCTCACCGTTTGTTTTCACACAGCTTGCCCCGCGTATACGCCAAACAAGCACCAAATGCCACTCCATTCAAGCGAAATGTTTGGATTTCCCGAAGAGCGCGCTAATCCGAACAGTAGACCCTTCACACGCCATTTTCTTACTGTCTAAAAATCTGTGTGGTTTAAGATTCTCAAAACCAAATCCCCCTACCTACCACCCTTTAGTCATTTCACACAATCCCCTCGTTGCCACCTGCATATTTTTTCAGCCAATGTTTGCCGGAAAAAAAAAGTAATGCAAAATACACTAGTATGGTATAGATACGTTTGCAGGGTCGCCATTCTCTCTCTTGGCAGCTTTAACCGAAACCGCGCTAAAGCCCGGATTTAAAATTGTAACTTGAGTCAAGCTTTTGTTGGGAAATAGGCAGATTGTATTGGGAAACGTACACTGGGAAAGGGGCTGGCTATGAGATTTGTGAGGGCCGTCCCACAGTATTATTGAAGCGAGTCAATGCACTTGATAAACAATGACTCTAGGTCACACACCTACGGGTCTAATTTGGAGAAGACAATGGGTGAAGGGGGGGGGGGGGGGGGGTCAGGCTGCATGAGAACCACCTGTGTCCATCTCTAGTGGGTTATTTTCCCCAAGCCTTAATTGTCAGGTTGAATTTGTTTCTTCTTCAATATCTGCATTATTTGGTATGTCACGTTATAACAGTTGCAAAGTCAATTTAATTGAAATTACTTTTATTGTGTACAAATGAAGGCAAAATTGTTATAAAAGTCACCCAATCCTCAGGTTTTCCATCGAAGAGAAGTCACAACTATTGGCTTCATCGGGAATACAACAATTTCAATCTACGTGCCAATAGCACATGGGGGTGGTACATCAATATTGAACTTCCTTTTCATTGTTTCTTTCATTTTTGAGAGATTTCTTAATACAGGACACGTATTGTTATATAAACTTCATTTATTCACTTCTTCTAATTTTCTTTAAATCCCCGTTTAAATTGTTTGTGTTCGGAGATGTCTTGTGAATGTTTGTTTGTTTGTTTCTTGTTTCTTGTTTGTGGATAACAACATAATTTTATTTATTATCTTTGAATCAGTTATGACCTGTGTTATCTTGTTGAAAAGGTGACCGTGATTAAAAATTAACAATTATATTGTTAAAATGGATTATTATTAATTTATTTATTTATTTATTTATTATCTATTTTCATGTATTTATTTATTTTCTTGCTATTATTTTTGGTTATACATTTGTCTGTTATTATTGTTATTTTTTAATAAACCTAAACTTATTGGTCTTTTTATTGTGTACACAGATATCATACTGGAAGCTCGTTATGGCGCGCACAGGAAGCAACGGCGCAGTCGCACTGCGTTCACCAATCAGCAGCTCGCCGCACTGGAGAAAACATTCTCCAAGACACACTACCCGGATGTTGTCATGCGAGAGAGACTGGCAATGTGCACAAACCTACCGGAGGCACGAATTCAGGTATGCACTTTGAGTTTAATTCGCAAACATATTGTTGATAAAATAAATATAAACAAATATTTGGATCGTTGCGCCAGCGTCATGTGTCGTGTTGGTTACTCATAACTGATATAAAGGAAACTTTACTAAAATCATGTAGATTTGGGGTTCAACAAAGAAGAATTTACTAGAGCGGGATTTGAACCAACAACCTCCGGATAAACGTGCCGGCGCTCTACCAACTGAGCTATCTAGCCCTAGTTGGCAGTCTTCCTGTCATTAACAATTTACCAAGTCAGTTTCCCTTGTGGTTTATTATTTGATAAAATTATGTAGAGTGTAACATTGAACATCAACTGTAAATCAAAACAGTTTATAATGACCATGCTGGTCAACAGAGGTAAATAAAGGTATATCGTATCAGTCTCAAGTTTATGGGTTCGAGTCCCGGTCGTGGCAATAGTTTCCTTCAGCGAGATACTTCACCATAATTGATTCTCATCACCCAGGAGTGGTTATATTGTTGACGTGAATGGTTTATCAACCTGTGTAACCATTATTGGTTGACGGTGCTGACACCTTTTTATTTAAAGGTATTATACAGGATTGGCAGAGCTGACAAAATAATCACAGACAGTGTTCATGTTTTGTGTAATCAACCACATACATGAAATAACAAACCTGTGAAAATTTGAGCTCAATTGGTCATCGAGGTCACGAGAAAATAGTGAAAAGAGACCTTATGTGTTTTCTGTTTTTCAAACATCGAGTTTATTATCGCGCGCGATAAAAACTATTGTTTTACTCATTTCTCAGAAACGATAGCATTTAAGGCAGAAATATTTTAAGGAACCCTTTCTACCATTACTTACTTCAAATCATGTAAGTCATGTAAGTTGTGTTTTTCGATCTTACCAATAGTGTACAGGGCCTTTAAGAGGCGCGGTGATTTCTGGAGCCCTGAAGAACTGTGGGCAATACTAGTATAAAGGCCGTTGATGTTGTTCCAATGTGACTGAATTACTACGCATAACTAGCCTTGAGGTTATGAAGTTGAGTTTTTATTTTTGGATTTTGATTTTAGGTGTGGTTTAAAAACAGACGTGCCAAGTTCCGAAAGCAGCAGCGAAACAAGGCGATAGCCGAAAAGGATTCTGACGACAAGGGTGACAATGATGATGAGGATCATGATCCTCAGGAGGGCAACAGGAGTACCTCATCGCCTCTCATGGACTACAAGGAGGCACGCAGAACCAAGAAGGATCGAGATGAAACTGACGAGCAAGATATTGATGATGATGAGGATGAGGAGATCGATGCTGATGTGGACGAGAGCTCAAGCGAGAGGTGCCCGTCGGCGAGTGAGGAGCACCTCACGGTGGACTGTGAGGTACCGGAACCGTCGCCTCTGAGGGAACTTGAGAACAATAACACGGACAAGTCAGAGGGTTCTATCACGGTAAACCACAGGTTGTCCGAGTCCAGGCATAGAGAGAGTCCAGTGGTTATAACAAGAGGCGGGGCAGCCATTGAGGAGTACGGCAGGAAACAAGAGATGGAGACTGAGAAGGAACCCGGAGAAAAACCCTCACCCGTCTCCTCACCGTTGATGGTGCACTCAGAGGACGCTCAAAAATCGGCACCATCACCTCTCAGGCCGTCTGTTTCAATCACAACGCTTCAGAGTGAGTACAATTTTATTTAACTCTTTCAGTAACAGTATTTTTAATTTGCTGTCTTTGATTAAAAACCCTTGTGTTCGATCTCGTTTGTAATTGTACTGGTTTCTAACAAAATTCCCTTCTTCTTCTTCTTCTTTATTGTCACTATTAGATCCTCTGAGCGGGTTTCTTGGAGGCTCCCACATCACAACCGCCTTCCCAGATGCCATGGGCTTCCCTCCCTTCCGTGGTGCGGGACAGTTCCCCTGCTTTGACCCAAGCTCCGCGGCACTACTCGCCGCCCGGTCTGGCATGCCACCGGCCTTCGGACACTTCGCCGGTCTCTCCAGCGAGAGACAGCCCGGTGCAGCCGCCGCGGCCCTGTCTGGATTCTACTCCCCTCATATGGCCGGTTTTGCGGCCTGGCCACCGGCCCATCTTCTCCCTCACGTGTCGCCCACCGGGATACCGACTTTGACGATGCCGCCGCACAATATGCAGAGTAGCAGTATTGAGAGTCTGCGCATTAGAGCTAAGCAACACGCAGCCGCATTGGGCGTCAACATTGGTGATTGACGAACGCGGACACCGTACATTAACTCATGAACATTATCTCGATAAGCGGCATGACACTTCTGGCACTCCGTACATTGATATGATTCTGTAAAGGAGTTTTGAACAGCAACTCTCAACTTTTTAAATTCACCTTGAAAAAAATAAGGAAAATATTAAAAGAAAACAGGCTTATAATGGTCAATGGAAGACAAAGTGATTTCCTGAAAAATTCGTTTCTTCACCAGACCCCACCCCGGCACTACCTTATTCAAGAGATTTCGTGAAAAAGGAACATCCATAGGGGTGGATGTATTTTGATCTGGTGTTAAAGAACCTAATTGTTTTTTTGTTTTGTATTTTTCCCCCCAAAACAGATTTTCTCTTTGGGTAGTTTTATTCAGGTTTCATTTCGCTGAAAGTGATCGAACGATTTGGATCCGTCATTCAAGCTACACGATCATATTTCCTTTTGACACCATCTGCCGTGCTTAGTTTATTTACCAATATTGTTGCATCATTAGTTTTTGGGAAAAAAGAAAAAGATAAAAAGGTATTAAAACATTAAAACAAAGTTCAGGAAATCAAGGATTTTTCATGCTATTGTTATTTGCCTGTTGTTACTTATCGGGTGTTTTGAATTCAACAACATATATATATAATGGCTATGGCACCCTGACTCCAATGGGTGCTAAAATACATCCAGCCAACAAAAGCAGACTATAATAATGGCTATGGCACCCTGACTCCAATGGGTGCTAAAATACATCCAGCCAACAAAAGCAGACTATAATAATGGTATCCTCACTTTTTATGGTATGTTAAAAGAGTATTCAGCAAAAATAAGTAGACAACGGTATAGTAGCCTGACTCCATATTTTTACTTTGAGTGTTACAGTACAATCAGTCAACATAGGCAGACTAAGGTATGATACCCCGACTTCATACTGCTACAATGAGTGTTAAAATACTAGACTGCTAACTGTCACCATTCTGTAAATATAAAGTTTAAACAATTCGTGTAAGGAGGGAAACAATTATGAATTATTCAGTATTCGATTCTTCCCAGACGTAAATGTGATTAGAAATTGCGAAGGGAAATTGTGGATGAAATTTGAGCTTACTGCGTCTTCCTTGGATGCAATGTTACAGTAAAACTATCAAATGTACAAAGAATATTGTAAGAAATTGTAAACATTTTATGTGTATATTGAATGATCTTGTACAAAGGTTAGATATAAATACTTAGTATTCCGACGTCCGTGTACAATTGACGGATTGGTTATTTAAAACTAGAACGTTATGACGTTTTAGTTACAACAATTTTTTCAATGTCAGCGCAAGATTTGAAAGGAAAAAATGCAAAATAAATTAGTGTTTGTTTTTTAATTGGATGCATTTCTAAATGATTCAAAAAATACTTCGACTTTTAACTGCGCTGATTTTGTTTTACCTAAAATAAAACTTTAATATAGAATGGATTGTTGAAAATGTGGAACAGCCTTTCGCTTGAAAGACTTGTACTTGTGAAAAGGCGTCTGTGTCGAAAAATGTTTCCAATTCTCTAGTTTTCGCTCAACTAAGTAATTTTTCATATATAGTCTCGAAAAGAGTATGTTCATTCCAAATCTCTAGTTGTTAAAAAACATATCATAATGGGATGGTACATAATTAGTGTTTGGAAGAATTCATTCATTCCGATCCTCTTTATAGTTATCAAGAAACATCTTATAAAGGGATGGTACATCATTGGTTTATTGGAAGAATACATTCATTGCAAATATCTAGTTTTCAAGAATCATATCATAAATAGAAGGTACATCATTGGTTTGGGAAGAGTACATTCATTCCAATCCTCTAGTTTACATGAAACATATCACAAAGGGATGGTGCATCAATGGTTTTTGGAAGAGTGCATTCATTCTACTCCCCTAGTGTTCAGGAAAAATGTCATAAAGGGATTGTGTATCATTGGTTTTGGAAGAGTACATTCATTCTAATCCTCTAGTTTTTAAGAAACAAATCATAAAGGGATGATACATCATTGGTGTTTGGAAGAGTACATTCATTGCAGTCCTCTAATTTTCAGGAAACATATCATAAATGGAAGGTACATCAATGGTTTTTGGAAGAGTGCATTCATTCTACTCCCCTAGTGTTCAGGAAAAATGTCATAAAGGGATTGTGCATCATTGGTTTTGGAAGAGTACATTCATTCCAATCCTCTAGTTATCAAGGAGCAAATGAAACCAATGTGGTTTCTTCTTCTTCAAAGGTGACAGAATTCCGATGAAAAAACCTGAGTATTCAAGGAGGATGGGTAGAAGTATCAACTTATTTATACGATATTAACAATGTTACAGATTGGGAAATGTCTTTTCTTCAAAAAATATCACCAAAACAGCTTTTTCTTACGACCTAATCACGAAGATAATGGAACAGTATTTTTCGTAAACCAAAGATGTTAGCAAAATGATCCAGTAACACTAACAGTAATCATTAAACTCTTATAGCAAAACTTCTAAGTCGGTGATTTGAGTCAATGTGTTCATTAAATATTAAACAGAGACTGAATAAATGATTTTAAAAGAAAATTGTCTCCTTTCAGGTATTTTTTTGTCGTTGTTGTTGTTGTTGTTGTTGTCATTGTTGGTTTTTGTTGTTCTTGTTGTTTGTGTTGTTGTTGTGGTTTTTCGTTTTTTTGGTTGTTTTTTCTTTTTCTTTTATTTATTTTATTATTATATTTTTTTAAGGCAAAATACTCACTCTACTAAACGTAATGGATTGGATTTGTGTATCTCACATTCAGGGACCATTGGGGACAGACCGATGCATACATGCACTGGGGGCGATTTTTTTTACTGCAGCATACTCGGGCTATGGAGTCAACAGTTAAGGGATAGGCTGTTCTTCCCTATCCCTTAACTGTTGACTCCATAGCCAGCGTGTGCTGCAGAACAAAATTGCGCACCAGGGTTGTTGCGGAGTGTCATGGCCGAGAAGTCTAGTGCACCGGCCTCAAGTTCTGGTGTTGTCTGAGTGTGGGTTCGCGTCCTGTGAAAGACACCATTGTGTCCATGAGCAAGACACTTAACCATAATTGCTTCATCCTTCGGATGGGAGGCAAAGCCGTAGGTCCCGTGTCTTGTGTAAGGCACATAGAAGAACCTCGTAAATGTTCCAGAATGAGTTCGCACCTATGTTTGGCAGCTGACCTCCCACCTTTAAGTTTTCACAAAACATTCAACAGAGCTGTGAGTATTTCATCCAATTTGGTTGCCACGTTTAAGTGAAAATCTACAAAAAAATCAGTTTGTGATTTTCCGGAGATTCATTTGCACGTTTAAATCTGAACGCGAACAGAAATCTTGCGTACACTCCATGTCAGATACTAGAATTACTCAAGTTGCAATCAAGCAGTTGGTACTGCAAACCTACTCCCAAATCAATTGGTATACCAGTGTTCCGATATTTAAATGTTGAGTTGGCAGTGAGCTCTAATATCATAGATATATTTTATGAAATTGGATCAACGCTAGTTCAGAGGAGTCTCCAATTTACGGTTGGGATTAATTAATTGCATTACAAAGTGGTTCTCGAAACAAATCATTTACTTCAAAGATGGGCTTGTAAAGATTTATAAAAAAAAATTAAAAAAAGACTACCACTACAGCAGGTGGTTAAATATGTATTTTTTGTCATCTGAAGTTTTAGAAATCTTCCAGAAGATCACTATATTATCCCGGTGATGTTTTTAAAGATTAAGTGATGCAATCCATTTAGTGGAAATGTGCTTGTTTCCCATCCACATTGCATCCTGTATCTATACACGGCGACCGAGCACTTCCTCTCTCCTCTCCAATCAATCTTGGCGGGGAATATTCCTTGGGTATGATTAATGACTTAAACGACTGTTTGCCCGCCAAAAAGTGATCATGTAACAACTTAACAATCACCCTAAAAAGCCCGCCAAAAATCGTGACTAGAATAATTAACGGTGGATCACTCCGCGCCGCGGCGAACCATCCGTTTGCTTAAACACACTAAGAGAACAAACCACGGAGGTCCCTCTATGAATATTAATGCGCTCTCCTGTCTAGCTTTACCCGGGTGTACGTAAAAAGTGACAATTCCTTAAGCATTACCATCAACCAGTTAAAGCCCGCGAATTTTCGAACTGGTACACCGTTCAGACGGCCCGTTAGTCGGTGAGTATATTTGCCTTGTACACGCCGGCCGGCAGACGATCCCGTAGAATTGGGTTGATCTCGAATGTGTTGAATTTTCCAGCACTTAGTGGCACGTTTGTTTAACCGTCTGCTATCATTTGATGAAGAAAAAAAGTAGAAAGAACAAAAAAAAGGAAGACAACAAGCGGGGATGGACTGAGAGCTGGTTTTTTGTCTCTTCGTGATGAGTGGCTGTCAAACGAAGATGGATTCGGGAGTGATGGAGAGGAGGAAAGTGGAACGGTAAACTCTAGCGGGGCTGACGGCAGCGAAGATGGGGGCTACGGGCCACCGCTCTCGGGCTTTGACGACCACCGGGAAACAGGTTTAAAGGGGAGTCGTTGACGTGATCCAATTCTACTCTGACATTAAGTTGTTCGGCCAACATTGCTTCTTTACCCGGCTAGTCGATTGCATGAAACCTCTATGCGTGTTGAGTCAATATACATTCATAGATTAAAAACTGTCCGGAATAAAGGAAAGTATTTAATGGCAATGAAATGTTACATTGAAAAAAATACGACAAAGGTAGGATATGGGTAGGCAAAAGAAAACAACTAAAATTGCTGGTTTATTTCTTAGTAACATTGGCTTTTGTCAAAGCATTGCTGAAGTTTAGGCCAAATTGTCAAGTGCTAGTTTCAGCTGAATACAGTGTTGACTTGTTGAGAAAACAAATAACAAACCATTACGATATGTTCAACAAGAACGTCGAATCCGTCCACATTCAGCGAGGTATAAGCGGGTACCAGCCGCTTCTCTGGCCGCAGCGTTTTAAAAAAAGGACACCAAGGAAATTTGAAAAGGGTGGCTATAAGTCGATCTTTGGAGATTGAAATTGTCAACATAATGTTATTGAATTATAATCAACGGGGACATTTCGGAGGAATTTACTTTTGCAGGAGGCTCTCACTATATACAATTACCATCTTTAAAACAAAGAGGCTTTTTGATTAAAGTTGCACAATTTGTCAATGTCATTACAAAAGTATGAACCTTCTTAACTTTAAAAGAGTCAATTCATCAACAACCTAAAGTTTTGAGGAGGGAAAAAAGAAGAAAGAAACAAAAAAAATAAAACAAAACATCCGACCATCTTCTATTTAATATGAAGATTAGTTTATTTTGTTTTCTTTCGAGTACAGCACGATGAACAAAATCTCTCAAGTAGACTTGTCTACTCTGAGTATGGCTGGCTGGTTACTCTCAACGTTTCGACAAGTGTCCTCTAATGGTCAGCAAGAGGCTGGAAACTTAGTCAAGAGTTAATGTTTAACTTGGTATAGCCATAGAGCAAGGACGGTATAGCTCAGTTCAGAGATGTTCACTACAGTGTTATGAACACTCGGTCGAGAACTCTGTCTAAAAAGTACTTCAATCCCCCCCCCCTTTCCCTTAAAGACCCACAGGGTCTCAAAGATGTAATCGAATTTTGTTTTTTTATCTGGTTCTGAAAAGCAGGATGTTTCATTCGGAGATTGTATCCACAAGCTATTTCTTATTGAGGCAGCAGAAGGGGGAGGGACAAGATGGTGTTTTGATCGGCGGGACGCCCGCGGGAAGGTAAATAGTAGCACCGTTCGGGGTTTCAGACTTCTCCACCGTTCGTGATCAGCACCCAATTTTACAGGGGGTTTCTGAAACTCCAAAATATGCTTACGTGCGGAAAGGTTCTTCTTGAGCTGAAAAAGTTTGGAGATTGTAAAAGATCGAATTTAAAAAATAAAAATGTAAAGTCCATGTGACCGGACGTGCACTGCCTACATTAGCTGCAGCTCAAAGGGTGTGTACAACACTGGTTATATTGAAAATATATATTTTCACAAATTTGCACATAACTTACATGGTATAAAGATGGTCATGGTGGAAAACTTCCTTGGAAGTAGTTTTGCTTGAAATGCTATAGTTTATAGGAAATGAGTCAAACAATTAGTCTTTATCACGCGTGTCCAAAACCAAATGTTTGAAAATAGTGAAAACATATATTATAATGGGGTTTTTCACTGTTTTCTCATGACTACGAAGACCGATTTAGCTTAAACTTTCACAGGTTTCTTATTTCATGTATATGTTGGGTCACATCAACAGTGGATACTGGTCTTTGACAATTACCAATGCCGTACATGTCAACATACCATCCGAAGGACAAAACAATTGTGGTAAACAAATATCTTGCTCTCGGACACGAGTGTCTTGTCCAGCCAGGCCGGGATTCGAACTCACACTGTCGGAATGACATACCTTGAATACGGAGCGCTAGAATGCTCGGCCACGACACCCCATCCTGCCGCGAAATGATTTGATTGACCGCCGAACAATGAGCTGGTGATGGTCATTACACCAGTCCGTTAATTTGGCCCTGCCGCCAGTTGGCCATGACTAATTACAGGCCACGGCTTTATTGCGCCGTTGAGTGTATTGACCTTTCTAACAAGAGTAGGGGTTGTCAATCATTTCGTGTGTTTGAGCTGCGCTTTGTTGTATTATTCCAATTGTTTTAATTAATCCTATTGTAATGAGAAATTCCCATTCAACACATCTACGGTTTGGGAAAGATTAAAATTTATTTCATACTGTACCTTTTAACAAACACATTGTCCCTTAAAGGTATTATACAGGATTGGCAGAGCTGACAAAATAATCACAGACAGTGTTCATGTTTTGTGTAATCAACCACATACATGAAATAACAAACCTGTGAAAATTTGAGCTCAATTGGTCATCGAGGTCACGAGAAAATAGTGAAAAGAGACCTTATGTGTTTTCTGTTTTTCAAACATCGAGTTTATTATCACGCGTGATAAAAACTATTGTTTTACTAATTTCTCAGAAACGATAGCATTTTAGGCAGAAATATTTTAAGGAACCCTTTCTACCATTACTTACTTTAAATCATGTAAGTTACATGTGAATCTGTGAACATTTGTGTTTTTCGATCTTACCAGGGCCTTTAAATTGTGACAATGTCATCAACTGGCAGTCAAATTTGAGTGAAAATGCTGATTATTAGTTATCTGGGGCTTGTAAATCATTGTATACCATACATGCTTATTTCGATGGCGGCCGCGGATAGAAATAATGGTGGTATGAATGAATGAATGAACATATTTCACCACATTTCACTCATTACAAACGGTCATGAACATTCATCATTGGGTATCGAAGAGTATTTTAACAAATTGCTTTCGAAGCCAGTCCCCCTTTCAGTGGTCAAGCGACTTTAGGTATTTCACCTACTGACTATACTAAAAACGGTGAAACAGAAAAGTCTACAAATAACTGATGAAACTACAGTGAACATATTGAGAAACACAAGGTACAGATGTGAACAAAACTATATCTGACAAATATAAATCAATTTTAATAAACCACAAGGGAAACTGACCGACTAAATTTTAAATGATTTTTCGGTTGAACACACAGAAACAAATGACTAGAGTGGGACTTTGAAGGTACAGACTGAGGTGACTAGAAATATGACAACAAAGTAATATTTAAATAATAATACACCACAAGGGAAACTGACGGGGTAAATTTTAAATAATCTTTTGTTTAGCAGAGAAAATTTTGCTAGAGTGAGACTTCAACCTGCGTTTACCGTGCCGACGCTATCAATTTTAAAATATGAAGATAGATAAATAATTGAGTGCGAGTGGGTCTTTTTATTCTTCTTGATAAAGGGTGTCTTTTTAGGTTTCCAGTTGTGACCTTATTTTAAATGTACATAATTTACTAGGCGTTTGTTACAATAGTGCATTTAAACGTTTTTATAATCAGTGAGCTCTCAGATTGATAGTGATTCATTATCGATTATGAACAAACATGCTGTTGTAGTTTTTATTCGGCTTTTTAAAAAGGTAACAAATTGCGGTTGTTTGAAAAAACAAAACATCGTTTGTTTTTTTCTTCTCTCCCTGTAATGATTATCTCTGCCTTTGTATTCTTCTTGTCTGATTTAATGGCGCAGGCTCGATGCTTTGGAGCTAGGCTGGCGAAACAAACCTCAGCTGGTCTAGAGACTCTGAGTTGAGATAAATGAAATTAATCTCTAGCTGTGTATTGCTTGTTGCTTAACCGCGTCTGCATTTGCCAAGCCTCGGTCGATCGTTTAATGCTCTACGGCCGGACTATATGCCGAGGAGTTGATCGAATCAGCGTGTTATCGTAGTACGACGGGGGCTGAGGCTGACAAAATTGGAACGGGGAAAAGAAGAAGAAAGAGGAAGGGGAGACTATAGAGAGAGAAAATTAGAGTTGATTTGTTTTAGGGTTTCAGGTGGTTTTTGAGATGGATTGTTTTGGAAGATTGGCTTAAAGCTATGGGTCTCTCCTTGGCGATTGTGCAAAGTAGGAAGCGTGGATTGTATTTTTGGCGATTTGGCGATGGCTGTGGCGACAGGAGTGTTGGCGATGACGGGGACCTCCTGATATCGATATAGTTGTGATGGTTAGAGAGTCAACGGCGGAGGGGAAGTCGCAGGAATCGAGTCTCTCCCGAGTGCGGAGAGGAAATTGCAAGAAATAACCAGATGTAGCCAGAAAACATTCTCTTAGAGGACGGGATAGGATCGAATAAAAAACCCGGCAGATAAAATAAAATCGTGTTTGAAATGCTGGCTGTAAAATTTAAAATCTACCACCATAGGGTGTTTTTCTTCTTCTTCATTTTAGTTTAATAAAAATTGATCATTTCAATAAATGTTACTTCAGTGTCGCTAAACAATGCAAATAATAAGTGAAGTATGAAGCCCAATAGCGGCATTTATTGGAAGGGGGTTTTCTAAAATTAATAACACGGTGGCAATTGTTAACCCTAGTTTAAAAACTTTCATGTAAAGTGTCAAATCAATGGCAATGCTCCGTGGGGTGTTCCAAATTCTAATTTAAAGTTTTACATTATAGTGCAATAGGGTCATGGATTAGAGTTAGGGTTTAGGTTACGATTGGGGGTTTCGGTTAAGGGTTGGGTGTGTAATCAATCTTCTTGGGTCATATTTTAATGATACGGGACAAGACAGCGTGCATACGGTCTACTGGGTGCGGGTGCGTCTGAATGTTGCCCGAAAGTGGCCTGAATGCGGGCGATGCATCGGTTCTGTCTTCTTAGAGAAGTCCCATCTCCATGCAGGAATTTGTCATGGTAGATATGTGGAGTATCAATGGAAAAATGCTGTTTGAGATTTGTGTAGTCAAGAATTGTTATCGTGCAGAAAGAAAATGTTGATGAAAAACTACCTAAAGCTTGATTTATCACCGTGAGTTGACAACTGTGTTGTAGCCGAGACCAAGACTCCAAACCAGCAGGTCCAAGACCAAGACCAAAACCAGCAATCCAAGACTAACAACAAGATCAGAACCAGCAATCCAAGACCAAAACCAGCAATCCAAGAGCAAGAACAAGACCAGCAATCCAAGAGCAAGACCAAAACCAGCAATCCAAGAGCAAGAACAAGACCAAAACCAGCAATCCAAGAGCAAGAACAAGACCAAAACCAGCAATCCAAGAGCAAGAACAAGACCAAAACCAGCAATCCAAGAGCAAGAACAAGACCAAAAACCAGCAATCCAAGAGCAAGAACAAGACAAAAACCAGCAATCCAAGAGTAAGAACAAGACCAAAACCAGCAATCCAAGACTAACACCAGCAATCCAAGAGCAAGAACAAGACCAAAAACCAGCAATCCAAGAGCAAGACAAAAACCAGCAATCCAAGAGCAAGAACAAGACAAAAACCAGCAATCCAAGAGTAAGAACAAGACCAAAACCAGCAATCCAAGACCAAAACCAGCAATCCAAGAGCAAGACCAAGACAAAACCAGCAATCCAAGAGCAAGAACAAGACCAAAACCAACAATCCAAGAGCAAGAACAAGACCAAAACCAGCAATCCAAGAGCAAGAACAAGACCAAAACCAGCGATCCAAGAGCAAGAACAAGACAAAAACCAGCAATCCAGGACTAACACCAGCAATCCAAGAGCAAGAACAATACAAAAACCAGCAATCCAAGAGCAAGAACAAGACCAAAACCAGCAATCCAAGAGCAAGAACAAGACCAAAACCAGCAATCCAAGAGTAAGAACAAGACCAAAACCAGCAATCCAAGACTAACACCAGCAATCCAAGAGCAACAACAAGACCAAAAACCAGCAATCCAAGAGCAAGAACAAGACCAAAACCAGCAATCCAAGAGTAAGAACAAGACCAAAACCAGCAATCCAAGACCAAAACCAGCAATCCAAGAGCAAGAACAAGACCAAAACCAGCAATCCAAGAGCAAGAACAAGACCAAAACCAGCAATCCAGGACCAAAACCAGCAATCCAAGAGCAAGACCAAGACAAAAACCAGCAATCCAAGAGCAAGAACAAGACCAAAACCAGCAATCCAAGAGCAAGAACAAGACCAAACCAGCAATCCAAGAGCAAGAACAAGACCAAAACCAGCAATCCAAGAGCAAGAACAAGACCAAAACCAGCAATCCAAGAGTAAGAACAAGACAAAAACCAGCAATCCAAGACCAAAACCAGCAATCCAAGAGTAAGAACAAGACCAAAACCAGCAATCCAAGAGCAAGACCAAGACAAAAACCAGCAATCCAAGAGCAAGAACAAGACCAAAACCAGCAATCCAAGAGCAAGAACAAGACCAAACCAGCAATCCAAGAGCAAGAACAAGACCAAAACCAGCAATCCAAGAGCAAGAACAAGACCAAAACCAGCAATCCAAGAGCAAGAACAAGACCAAAACCAGCAATCCAAGAGTAAGAACAAGACCAAAACCAGCAATCCAAGAGCAAGAACAAGACCAAAACCAGCAATCCAAGAGCAAGAACAAGACCAAAACCAGCAATCCAAGACCAAAACCAGCAATCCAAGAGCAAGAACAAGACAAAACCAGCAATCCAAGAGCAAGAACAAGACCAAAACCAGCAGGTCCAAAACAAAGACCAAGACCAAACCCAGCAGATCAAGACCAAGACCAAAACATTCAGGTCTGAGATCAAGACCGGCATGTCCGGGGCAAGAGGGCGAGACAAGTTTTAACCACAATTGGAATGTATAATGTATCTTCACAAATAAATGTGTTTGGACTCAATTTTATTTTACTATTTTCGATTTATTTGATTTCCATATAGCCCAGGAGCACCGGGGGGCATTTTTTTTTTTTTACACCTTAGCGAGGGGTTTTGTACTGTAATACTGCCAATTCCTGTCTTGAGATGAGACTACAAACATTTATGCCTATAGGGGATTAGGGTTAGGATTAGAGTTGGGGTAAGGGTTAGGGTTAGGGTAAGGGTTAGGGTCAGGGTTAGGGTTAGGGTTGGGTTAGGGTTAGGGTTAGGGTTAGGGTTTAGGGTGAACCGTAGTCTCCTATCTCAAGACGGAATTGACAGTGTTACAGTACAAAACCCCTCGCTGCGGTGTAAAAAAAAAAATACGCCACCGGGGGCTACCGCGTTGCTTCAAAAGTCAACTCCAACACAATTCCGTAAAAGATAATCAGCTTTGGTCACTATAGCGTCTTAAGTTTACCCAGCCTTTGGAAAGCTTTTTGGTAGCTATGTCATCTCAATAGAGCTTAAGCGAGGAACCAATTATACCATTCGATTGAAATGTGCGCTCTTGTCTGAACGAAGAGGGATAATATTTGTGTTTAGTCTGCAATCTTGTCATATTTAATCGCTTGATGGGCTTTTGGACATGAAAGAAACTCTTTGAAGAGTCGAACAGGACGGGGTTTGTTGTCTTTCCACGGGACCGTGGAAAATGTTGTTTGTATGGTGAAGAAGTCCACATGATAGTTTAAGCTTTTAAACACACCACACTGTGCTAAATGTATTATGGAACACCAATCTAATTCGGAAAACCTTTTTTATAACACCTTCTGCGATTTTGTTTTATCGCTGGGCAAGATAATTTACAAACATTACTACACGAGGAAGGCTCATAATACTCCAATCGTTTTTAGAAGCTTCGTGTTTCAAAAGAAAAACAATTATCGACAAGAGAACTGGCTATTGCGCCCCTTAACAAAAACAAATTAAAAAACATATATTTTTGGGAAAAATTGTGGAATTCTCAGTCATTTATGATAGCTGAGAAATCAGACTCATAGAGCTCAACATAATTCCAGTAGAAAACTCTCTATCAAATAGAAAAGTTAAGACACACAAAAGTAGTTTCTAAATGCCATAGCAGCGATTGGAATTCAGGCCAGGCATTCAGGTTGTGATTAGGATTACTCTTCCGTAATTTCAGAAAATTGCAAACATGAAGTAGACGATGTGAGAGGTTTTCAATGAACAATAACTTGTACTTCCTGTGACTTTCATCAGTTGCGATTATAATTTGTTGCCCATTATATGACGCGCCCTTTCACTGTTTGCGTTTCGGGAGAGGAAAAAAAGGGCAGCCGGCGGTGCCGTAACGTGGATTAGCATCTCGAGAGAGATTGGGGTTCGTGTTGGTTTAGCGGGGATGTGTTTTGACGATGCCGTGCTTTTGAAGCCAGGTGCGGTGAACAAATATTGACAAAAATGGGACCTTCTTTTTATGAGTGATGTGAGTAGTCCCCGAACCCTACCCCCCCCCCCCCCAAAATCTGACCCCACCCCTCGCTTATGTACTAGGATCATATACGCTTAACTCAACCTCAAACTAAACCAATGCCTTACTGTCGTGTTTGTGTTGAATCCTCCCTCACTACTAATAGGTTAAGTACAAAAAACATACTCTGCTTATAGTTAAAAGTACAATATTGGTTATAACAGAGTTCATGGATTCATTACCTAAGCACACACCACTCATCCAGCCTGTGTACACTTCAGCAAATTAGATGGTAATGTTTTAAGACTTCCCACCACCCAGAGCCTCTCTTGCATAACTAAAGATGGGGGGGGGGGGGGGGGGGGGTACGTGCAACCCAATTGGCGAACGTGCCCACCTTTCATTTCAGATCTTGACTTTTGATATACTACCAAAATAAAACGTTGCATTTCATAAGCCTTTTGTATGTTTTCGTGCTGTTGCCCTGGTTCTAGTTACTACTAGTACGCAAGGACAACAGCACATAGCGTATTAAAGGAAAGGTACGGTAATCACTCTAAAACCTAATGGCATTAAGAAACGTATTGCTTATAAATACGGAAGCTTTGGATAGTATAAAGCATTTTCGAATGCATTTCACTTCGAAGTAAATGTGGTTATGCGAAAAGATACCAGATTTTATGCCCCGAAATTTGAGTCTGAGAAACGTTACTGTCAGAAACGTTTCCTGGATTGTATATTCCTATCCTGCGTGGACAAATTCGCTCCATATTTTGGGCAATATCTCAAAAACGCGACCACCTTTTGAAATGGAATTGTGACTGGTTAGTTTTGTGGTACATTCTACATTTATATAGGATTAAAACAACCGAACGGTTCCAAATACAGGGTATAAATTGCCTTTAAAGCACGGTAAAAAAGTATACTATTATTTACTATTTTTGAGGGCCTAACTTCAATGGTGTTACAATTATTTTTCTATTTACGCGCAGGCAATGTATTTGTTTTTACCTCCATGCCAGATTATCGTACACAAAAATGACACATCAAAGGGGCTAAAAGGGGGCTTTTTGAGAGAGAGTAAATGCAAAGGAAAGTACAGTTTAAAGTGAACAAAAGTGCATTTTCGACTCTGATCTTAATGTTTGTCTAGGTTGAGGGAAGTATGTATAAACAAAAAATGTTAACCTTTGACCCCCAGCAGAGTTTTTCTGAAACTCTAAATCGCATAAAGTATTGTACAAAGTGATTTTGTTTCGCCCAATACCGTATTGTTACAAATATTGTTGGAAGGTTGTTTCGAATAAAGTTGATTACTCTAACAAAAGGGGAAGTACGTTAGTCAATAATTGGAGCGATTTATATAAACAAGCGGTGCGTGGGAAATTTGCCGTTAACCAAAGATAACGAAAGGGAATTATGTGCTGGAAGAGGACAAACAAAACAGGTATGAAAACAAACACGGTGTAATACTGATAAATAAATAAATGAAAAGCCCGTGAGGAAGACAAGTTGATGAGTATAGAGTCTAAAAATAAAATTATTTGGCTTACTCGATATGGGTTTATATAAACTCATACTTGACATTTGTATAAGCGTGTTTTTATAAACAGTTAACTTTTTAAACCGTAAAAACTATTTGTTTTTGTATAATAGTATTGTATTGTATATATATGTAATGTTTGTCTTTTAGTCTGTGTTGTACTTGTAAGCTTGTTGTGCACACCAATTTCACTTTTTACTTTTGTGATGAAATAAATGAAATTGAATTGAATGGAATTGAATTGTTGTTCACTGTTTATAATCAACTTAGGCAAGGTTTTGAAAATGGAGAAGTTTGGGTAACTATAGACAATTTTCTTGTTAGCTTTAATGTGAGAGATCTTATCTCCATCAGAGAATTATCCGTCTGATGATGAAGTCAATGTCATGGAAATAGCATATAGAGACTCCCCGATTCACAACAGCTTATTACAGTCCCTTCAGATTTCCGGGTCAGAACTGACCTGGATTTCGGGTCAAAACTGACCTGGATTTCGGGTCAAAACTGACCTGGATTTCGGGTCAGAACTGACCTGGATTCCGGGTCAGAATTGACCTGGATTCTGAGTCAGAACTGACCTGGATTCCGGGTAAGAACTGACCTGGATTCCGGGTAAAGAACTGACCTGGATTCCGGGTAAGAACTGACCTGGATTCCGGGTCAAGAACTGACCTGATTCCGGGTCAGAACTGACCTGGATTCCGGGTTAGAGCTGACCTGGAATCCGGGTCAAGACTGACCCGGATTCCGGGTCACGACTGACCTGGATTCCGGGTCAGAGCTGACCTGGATTCTGGGTCACGACTGACCTGGATTCCGGGTCAGAGCTGACCTGGATTCTGGGTCACGACTGTCATGGATTCCGGCTCAGAGCTGACCTGGATTCCGGGTTTCAGCGGACCTGGCCCATTTATGACCCGGAAACGGGCCAAAAGTTGACATGTTGACTCCGGATTATGGGTTAGTTTGACATGGTCTTGGGATGGTTTGACAAAGAATCCCGGTTTTATTGACCCGGAAATGAAGAGGCCCTTAATCCGGGTAATTTTTGATCCCGGTGTTTTTTGGAATGTAGACATAAACGTGATCAGCGAAAATGGTGAATCTTTCAAAGGTTGGTTTTAAGGTGTGTCGATATTGAAAGGTAACAAATGACAAAGTTGAAGATTATCCTCCCCAAACCAAAGATG
The DNA here is from genome assembly GCA_037783415.1 of Leptasterias polaris. Classification (NCBI taxonomy): domain Eukaryota; kingdom Metazoa; phylum Echinodermata; class Asteroidea; order Forcipulatida; family Asteriidae; genus Leptasterias; species Leptasterias polaris. Next base: position 136,514 of record JAZGTN010000123.1, read on the forward strand.
TACTTAACTTTAAACTGGTTTTGTTCGTTTAATTGTTTGTAACTTTGTTTTGTTGTTGTTGTTTTGGGGTTCTTTTTCTTTTCTTTTTTAGCTTAAATGTTAGTTTTTTGTTTGTTTGTTTCTTTGTTTGTTTGTTTATTGGGTTGTTTGGTTGTTTGTTTGTTGGGGTGTTCGTTTAAGATGGCGCGTTTGTTTTTCTGTCTGCACTTCTTATCAAGTAAGATTTTAGGGTCATTAACTTTTGGAGTAATTACCAAAGGTACAACCTCGCTTTAAGCAATGTATACACCTCGCAGTGTTTGCTGAGTCATAAACGGGAACAACAAAATGGAAACATCAGTAGTTTCTTTTTATAATATGCATGTTTTCGCAGTCGTTCTGAGCCGCCTGTGTAACATCCTCGTGTTTGACGTTTCGTCAGCCTACGATTACGGTCCCACTCCCATATTTATTTTTATCGGTGAATGTTGCAGAGCTAAATCAAATAAATACTGTTTCACTTTTCCCACGTTGCTCCAGCACCAATTGGTCCTAAACCAACATTTACTCAGAACTAGACCAAGGAGGATTGCGACTGGATTGATGGACGGGGAGTAAGAGGGACGTTGGGGTTGGTCGTGATTTCAGGCACAATGGCGATCGTTTGCGCGTGGATTCCCCCGAACTGTGCCATCTCGGTACGCGTCACTAGCCCCATTGGCGCGGCCGTCTCACCGTGACAATGGGCTCCTCTGCCGGGGTGATGGTAGCCAAGAACGGGATCTATTGAAACAGGCAGACAAACCAAGGCAGGGGGCCTTGGACTAGGGTGGTATCAGAAGGACTTCTGGCAGGTTTGAGGGTGCCAACAACGGGTGTTGCGACTACCGTAGGTCACACAGGGCTCCAGTTAATCGCATTTTCCCTAGGGAAGAAAGGGCCCGTGCCGCATTGCCAAATCTCAAAGTTAAAATGAAATGTAAAATCTTTTCTTTTTTATAAGACCACTATTCTATCTTCCGCACGTGCACGGGGGTCTGTAAGTTGATCATCACCCCGTAGTTATAGACAATGAAGGAAAAGATTTGACATTGACCCACAATACAGTGAAAACATTGCAGGAAACAGCTCATTTAGAATAGGCGGACTCGGACATGTTCACGCTGTACGCACGTTCATCTGCGCAGCGATTGCAGCGTGCGCAAAGATTGTTGGGTTACTGACAAACATGAGTAATTAATTAGGATAATAAAATCAATATTTCTTTGTTTTGGTTATCTGAACCAGTGCAAAGCACAGTTGTTGTATGTAACCTTGATCATGTTGCAATAGAGCAGTGTCCTTCATTTACATGATTTGCTTTTTTCTGTCTCTAAGAAAACATACACCTAATCATTGTTCAACCTTTAATTAATGAAATCACAAATTAAAGAAGGATGGTTAATGTTTGAGATGATGGCAGTATGTCCCCCGCTCGGCATTAGTCAAGGTTCACATGCTACACATTGTTATACCTTAACATGGCCTTGCGGTAGGTACAGATCATCAATTGTCATTATTTTTCTGGTAATGAAACCAAGGATGCCTCATAAGTTAACTTAATCACTGTAGCTCACAAGCCTGAGGAAACCTGTAAACAAGGGTGCTTGCTATGTGAACCAGAAACACCGGGGTTAACCCCTACTCTTCCACGATAAGTTCTTAATTGGTTCTTTTACGCGCGCTACTATGAGGCCTACGGCTTAATGTCCCATCCGAAGGACGATTCAATTATGGTAAAGTATCTTGCTCAATGACAAAAGTGTCACGACCGGGACACGAACCAGCACTCTGCTGATCAGAAATAATGTAATACTTTAAACTCGTGACGCGATCGGGCGCTATGTGTTATGTTGGTGTTAACCATATCGGTGCAGTTTACATTCATGCACTTGGTTTTACATCAAAATCCAATTCACAGCCGAATCCTTATCACGACTTGAGAGAAGACCACTTCAAGCTGCCACCTCAAAAGGTAGTGTCCGCTACACACTGTCCCAACCCCTCCCATCATCTTGTAGCCCCGCCCCTCACATCATCCCAACCACCCCCCCCCCCCAACACACACACACAACAAATGACATCAAACACACTGATCGATTTCCACAAGAAAAGCTATGTTTCTTTTCTCCCGCCTCCATCCTCTGCTAATGCTCATCCGATTTCTGTAGTACGTGCCTTGCACAAAGTTTTCCCGCCAACACCGATCAGTCAAGAACGGAAGGCGCGATAAGATTGATACACAGCCGTGTGTATTTTTTTTTTTTTTTAATATGCCGGTTCAGAGTTAAAGGAGGAACCCGACACAAAAGATGAGCACCTCATTATCTGATCCGGTTGCAGAATCTTCTGCCGTGGATCGAGCCGTTACCATGGCGACGCATCCGTCTTCTCCCGGCGCATCCTTCAGCGAAGCGTCAAAACTATACGGGGGGAATTATCGCATTGTGTGGACATAAACAATACGCGTCCTCTGCTACGGTTAATTACCGACGCTTGTGTGGTGGGCTGCGGGGAGAAGACGGGGCGATTTGCACATCTTAATCTTCACTGTGTAACGTGATGATTGTTAGAAGCACGCGTGAAGCCAAGCTCTCTCTCTCTCTCACTCTCTCTCCACTACTTACCTTAACGATCGACTGTTGACTCTACGAACAAAATCGTTTTCCTCACGTATGGGACATAACAGCTTGACAGTCAGAGCTGTCTCACTGTATACCTAAAAGCAGGAGTAACAGAAAAATTATAGGAGGGTTAATTTATATAAAATTTCTCTCTCTTTTTAGTGCCTTCATTATATTTTGTGTACAACAAAAGAGAATAACTTTGTGTCACGCGCTTTGGTTACTGTGATGGATATACTCATAATAATCAATGCTTTCTGAGTCATACCATAATATAACATGTCACAGTCTGTTTGGTTGGGATTCGAACCAACGATCCCCGCATTCCGAAGCATACGTCCCCACAGCTAGACCACCGAGCGTGCCTTTCGACGCGAGGTCAGTTCGAATCCGCTAAATGCAATTGGTATAAATTCTGTTAGAGTCTGTTAGAGCTATTATTACACATTCCTGGTATGGAAACCAACGATGCCTCCTAGGTGAGCTTAATCACTGTAGCTCGCAAGCCTGAGGAAACATGTAACAATGGTGTTTGCTATGTGAACCAGAAACACCGGGGTTAACCCCTACTCTTCCATGATAAGTGTTCTTGGATTATTTTCGTACTGTTATCGCCAACCCCACTGGAACATTGAATGACAAAACCTCCCACTCGGGCAGAAAAAAGAATAGTGTTTTGATCTTTTTGATTTTTCTGATGAAGACTTCGAGTTGTTCCACTATAGATTCTTTGCAGAACCACAACCTCTCTTGGAGATTATCTTCGTGGTCTTACCGCAAAACCAACTAGAATGTGGAATGTTCAAAACCCAACACTCGGTGAGAAAAGAAAACTTGTTTCCTAATGTCTTTTTTTTTTTTTTTTTTTTTCACTTATTCCTGAAGACCATCTGAGCACACTCATTGAAACGTCGAGATCTTTTCAGAACCCTTCAAATTAATAGAGTATTTCCACAGTGTTATAACGCAAACCCCATAGTAGAATGTTTGAATCACAAAATATCACAATCAGTGAGAAAGTTGTTTTCTCCTGAAGACATGCAGAGTATACTTCTCGAAACGTCGTGTTGTTACATCACCTACACTATGAACCACCACATCTCGTAGAGTGATTATTTCCATGGTGTGTTGCAAACTCAACTATAGTATATATTCATACGATATAAAGTTTATCAACCATACCGTTTCAACACTGCATTTCTCAGCTGCACACCAAACCGTCCGACTTTAAAATATTGCTTAATCAACTTTTATTAGAAGGACAAATTAAGCGGGGATTCAGTCACAAACAGTACACATGACATGTATCTGTTTTTCGCCGGTAAGCTTTCTGTGGTAAGCAAAATTGTCTTGTGCTTAGCTATTTGTGTGCCTTTGTGCTTAGCTATTTGTGTGCCTTTGTGCAGCTCTATACGAAATGGGTCCCAGGTGAACAATTTGAAAACTAATGTGATCATTTGGAATGCTGTCAACGATGTATCATCAGAGGTTTTGACAATAAATACGGGTGACATCACCGCTGTAGTCTCTTTAGTCAGTCTGCCTTTAAAACTAGTCGGCGGTAATTTCATAGCCCCGAAAATAATGGATGACACCCATCCGTCTACGAGAAATAAAAGCGGCTCGTCAGCAGACTATACGTCTCCGTAGTGCCGTGTTATCATAGTGGATAAGTGGCCATTCGCTACAGACTCGGGCAAGATTAGGGAATTAGATTGCAGGTTTAGGGGTTGTAGTCAGGTGCTTGAGTCGTCAGGATTGCGGTGACTGAGCGTCTCTTGTAAGACACACCACCGTGCTGAGGTCTTGAGGAGGCAGGATTGGATCTGGAAGCAAGAGGAGGACGGCTTTGTTTATGCACTTGGGCGAACTCGGCCAGCTCTCTGCCCACTTGTGCCTTTATGCCTACTTATTCTGTTTTCATCTATTTTTTCCTGCTGTTTGTCATAATGAAGGCAGTAGCGCAGTCCAAGACTCGGTTGGAAAAAACTGAAATTGACTACTCCAGCAACAACAACGATGGCGTGACGCTGACAACAGCCAGTTATCACAACTCAACGAGAGATGGCGTTACATGGCGTTATGGCAAACCTTAGTTTCTACCAGTTTTGTTTTGGTTGTTTTATTGTTGTCTATATACCTAAAGTTTGTCACCGTGCAAGTTTATCTTATTAAAACTTCAGCAATGATAAAGGGAAAAACTATCAACAACAAAAACACTGACGGTCATGACAACGCGCCTTCAAAACCAGAAATCCTGCCTGACAGATCGTCTGACATGTTGAGTTTACGCAAAACGATTACAAGATTAACTTATCTGGTTTGGTAACCGGTGATTTGGGGGAATTGAACAGACTTTGTAAACAATGGCTTGGTAACTTTATAATGACTTAGTTTGATAACTCGATAACTTAACCATTGGTAGCTTAACTATAACTGTTATCGGTTACTTAAACTATAGAAGCTAAATAACTCAGCCACTGGCAACCAGACTAATATGGCCACACTGAACCTTAACCAATTGGGTAACTAATCTGCTGTGAAGAAAACCACTGGTAAGAAAAAAGCTGGCTACTTGGCCACAGTAGTTAAATAAACCTATAACTAGTTAAATGACTGGTTATTAGAAACGATCCTCACCCATTGTAAAATAAAAATGCTTGTAGAATTGATTTCTTTCATTTTAACAGACACACAGAAATACTTAGCTACAATCAATGCACAATACCTTTTTTCATGGGAGGCAATTAAAACAATTATTGTCTTATTCTGATAATATATAGAAAATGTGCATTAGCTTCACAAACAGTTACATTGTTTGTCTCAAAGAAATATACATCGGAGAAAAACATACACAAATTTACATTTCCTTTTATAGTCATGGAATGAGTACAAACAAGCTTAAATATATATTCTGTATGTTTATTTTAACAAATTGGGTATACAGATTGTGCAAGTCTCGCGCGAATTTGAGCTTCCGGGACCATTTTGGTCCCAGCCGTTGAGTTTACGTGTGTACGTTTCAAATAGTTTAAAGTCGTTTATGGCTATCAAAGTTATCTCATTATTGTTGGGAAAGGAAAATTCAGCCGTGACAATTATGAGAGTAAAATGTATTTAACAAATCAACAAAGAAATTCTGAGAATAAGACTTGACCAGCTCCGTTTCTGGTTACTTGTAACAATTAAGAACTTTTCCCAACTAACGCTAATTTTTTCATACAACTTATGTAATGGTCGCACAAATTCGGACGAGATTCGCAACAGGGGTTTCTAAAAAGTTAAGCGTCCTCGTCTGAAGTTTTAATTTTGGTTCAATGTTATTTTTGACAACATAATTTGTAATATAATTATATACATTTGAGTTTTATTAAACAAAAATTGCTATTGGTCTTTTTTTTTTTGAGGTTTTGTTTTAATATTTATATTTTCAAAGATTAATTTCATAAAAAACACATTATAGTCTTCGTTCAACTCGTTTTCTCGCGTTCGATACGGGCGAGACTTCCACAGTTTATTACAATTGTTGTGAGGGTTTTTAGTTTCTCTTCAAAAAACATTTAAAGGTTCAGTAAATCGTGCTAGGTCCAGAGAAATTCTCGCGATTCTATTTAAACTTCATTAATCCTTTCTCATTGTGAAACCATAATCGTTCTGGAATAGGTTTGTTTTTCCCAATCGTGCTTGAAATTGAAGAAAAATAATGATAGGTATAAAAAAAAGGGCACTTTGCCGAAGCGTTTTGTACCAGTCGCCATCTAAATAGTGATTGATATGAATTGCGACTAATTTGATCGCACATAGTAACCTTATAGACTTCACAGTTTGGTCTTAAGTCAACACGCCGATAGACTCCTATACAATCTTAATGGAATTAGGCTAAACTGCGACTCACCACCCTCCCAAGCAATGGGCCACGGCGGGGGGAGATAGGCAGAAAGAAAACACCGCACGCGAGGCGGAACAGAGAGAAGTGTGTTTAATTTGTAAGTTTAGATTTTAATGTCGTCGATACTTGATGCGATTTCCGTTGCAGTGCGAGCAGCGGGCGAGGGGCTGTCCATTGCCGGGGCCCGAAGGAGCAGAGTGCCCGTATCACGCTCCACCGCGACTCGGTCCGTATTTGACATATTCCATTAGGATAATAACTTATTAGCCGGAATTAAGTGGCGCGTGTGCGGATAGTGTTTCCCTGTATAGATTGAGCGATGATTCCTCATGCCCAAAGGAGGGAAGAAAAAAAAATTATATTAGAGACAGCGAGAGAAAGAATAAGAAAAAACATCCATGAATTGTTTCTGTGAGGTGTATCTGATGTGGATGGTTAAGTATCTGTGCTCACTTCCGTTTTGCCAAAGTATAGTCCAACTCTGGTTCTGTCTCTATTTCTCCTCTTATCTCCACGGTAACCAAGGAGAAGAAGATGACTCCGGGAGATGAGGGGACGGTCTCTCTCAGAGCTACTGTCAGGAAGTAAGAATATTAAACGCCATAACTTCAGATTCGTTGAATAATATCGACTAACAACACGACGCGGCGGGGGGGGGGGGGTGGTTGGAGAGGAAAAGTGAGATCGCAGTGCCAGCTCTGGGGTATTGTTTTTAATCTGCAATTTCGAGTATCGCAGTTTTCAATTAGTGGGCTACGGAATTATGAAGGGTTGAAATTTAAGCGAGTAACACTTTATGACAATGGAGGGGGAGGTCTGGAGGTGAAGCATATGGTAATTAATCACGGTTGCAATCAAGGTGTGATGTCATGGTGACGTCATAATACCTTGGTTATTCTGTTTTTGATACTAAAATAAACACAATGACATCAATAATAGAAAAACTGATTGATTAAACTTTACTTTTCCGGCATCGATGAGTACGACCTTTAAAAAAACCTGGATCTACGGGGTCATGTTGACTATTTGAAGGTAAGAGAAACGAGGTTTGCCTTCCAGCCTCGGTTTCGTTACATTGATTTGATTGGAAGAATAAAATAAAGATGGCTGTACCATTTTAAAGGTGTATTACGAATGGCGTGTCGTGGCCGCGCGGTCAAGCGCATCGGACTCGAGCTCTGGTGTTTCTGATCAGCAGAGTGTGCATGTGTTCGAGTCTCGGTCTTAACACAATTTGTCCAGCAAGACTCTTGACCATTATTGCGTTGCTCTTCGGACGTTAAGCTGTGGGTCCCGTGTGTTGTCTAATGCATGCAAACGACCCAAGTATAGGGCCAGCCCCACACTTATCGTTAAGAGATGGGGTTCATCCGGGAGTTTCTGATGGCATAGTTGGCTGCATTAAGTTTGCGTCACAGTACCTTGTAAGCTGTTAAAAGGTGATAGGCCCCCTACGTGTCCAAATAATATACATGTGTAAAAATAGGTCTCATAATTCCAAACATAGTTCTGCGTACCTACCTGCAGAAAAAAATTAGCGCTTTGGGACGTCCTTTCGGGTGTGAGAAACGCTATACGAGAAAGATGTGTATTATTATAGTTGTTATTTCTATGACGCTAAAGGGCGATTGTGTTGATGATGACGCTAATGTTAATGACGAGGGATAGAAGTAGGTAGAGCAAGTGGGATGGGAACGATGTTGTTCATGCATTCTAAAAAGTCCCGGATGACAATTGACCCGGAGTTTGGTCCCTGGAGTACATGAAACTCACAGAACTCAATTTCGAGCTGCTTAAGCAGCAATTGTGCTCATCAGAAAGAGGTTTACCAGCCAAACTACCATGATTTATGTACTGTTTGCAAACTGGTGTTCTTACTTTTGCTAAGCAGACAGTTGCTAAGCACTAATTTTCTGCTTAAACAGCTCTTATAGGAAAATGGGCCCTGGTTAGTGTAGCACCGGAGCAAACCCCTTTTCTTTACGATAAGTGCACTGGGGACTTCTACGCACACGAAACAACACACAGGACCAACGGTTTTACGTCCCATCCACAAAGGACGCAGCTTGCTTAAGGACACAAGTGTCACGACCGGGACTCGAACCCACACTCTGCTGAACAAAAACACCAGAGCTTGAGTCCGGTGTTCTTATCCGTTCGGCCACGACACGCCACTGAAAAGGGAGGAGTACTGAGAAGACATAACTTAGAAAGGATCTTATTTTATTGAATTAAACCTGACTTAATACCAAACTTCAGAACAGTATCCACATTTATATTTATCAGAAACTTCTTTCTTCACAGACGGAGGAAAGTATCCGCATCTAAGACATTCTGTATCCGTCTAAACCTTGACAAACACGGCCATTTTTGTTGCACTTTCCGCTCACAATTATCCCGTTAAACACACAAGCACGATAGATAAGACAACCACTTAGTGTCACCGAGAAAGAAGAAACAGAAAGGGCTGAAAGAGAGAGAGAGGGAGAGAGAGGTGGGGGGAGAGAATGCACTCGTAAGAAAATGATGGATTGCTGCGGAGCTTTTTAGACCATCATCTTCCCGAAGCGTTTCAACCGGGGAGTGTCGCCACTGCTTGCCGGGACTGAAGGACTAAATGGGCCCAGGCAGGAAGGACCCAACGGAAGTTACACGCATCGCAAAGTGGCGCTTTGAATAGATCTTTGTATCCTTTTTCCCATCTTCTTTTTTTTTTTTTTTTTTTTTTTGAACAGGGGCCATCTTCCACTCCACGCCGAGGTGATTGCTTAAAAAGTCGTCACCGTAGGGACAGGTGGATAATAAGTCTCGTTTCCTGTGCTGACGGCAGCGCGGATTTCTCCCGTTTCAGTTTTATCTGATGGGTTGTACGTTTTGAAATGATGTCGTTGGAAATAACTCAGAATACAGCTCGCGAAAAGACGTCACGAACGGCGCATACTCTTAAGGAGCTGAAAAGGTTTCATTACCACTTTTAGCACAATGAACAAGAGTATCACAAAATAGTGGGAGCTGTTTTTAGGGTGCCATTAAGCCACAAAACAGGCTCAGTGGCTTCTGACTATCACCCTCGAACAAAGATACTGAAATGTGACTTAGTTGGTGGAGCGCCGGCACGTTAATCCGGAGGTCGCAGGTTCAAATCCCGCTCTATTCAATGCTTCTTCCATCTTCCCTGTCAGTAGAAGTGTTGTTCTCCAAGCGTACGATTTTTCCGCTAAACCAATTGACATTTTGTTGTTGTAATACTTTCAAAAAAACAAACAAAACAAAACACACATGTTTGTTTGACAGTTATTTTTGATATCGTTCATTAAAAAGCTCTTTTAAACAGCTTCACTAAAGAGCTTCTTTTTTAAATATTCGAACAGCTATTTCAAATGGAAAAGAGTGCGCGGGGCTGCAGTTTCCATCAGAGGGGAAATCTTCAAAGTATGCAGACAACATTGATAATTGTCAAAGACTAATATTATACGCACTTTGTAAGTGTTGCAACATAATACACGATTTAACAAACTCGTGACATTTTTTTATTAGAGCTCAATCTTTTATTAGAGTCACGAAAAATAGTGAAGAAAAAAACCTGTTTGAAAACATCATATTTCAGTCTCGCAAGATCGAAAGCAAGCATTTTACTAATTTCTCCAAAAACTATTGCATTTCATGCACAACCAATTCAAGGGGAGTTTGCCACCGTGACCATCGTTAAATACTATGTAAGTTACGTGTAAATTTGTCATCATTTAATATATATTGTCAATCTTTCCGACGCCTGCATTTAAACTACTAATGCTACCTTCAAAAGAAAAATGATTAAAACAATCAAGAAAGCTCATTTAAACTCAATACTCGTCTTAATCATTCAGATAATTAGTTTTATATGAATTCTATCAAAGTCGAGCAAATAGCACAAAATAACCGCTTGTTTATTTCGGTACAATCAAAATAAGCCCGATAATGTGAATAAAATATCCCTGACAAAACAAGCATGGTTTTGTCGCAGTTCTTTTAAATAACGATATAACAATGGGATAGTTATGGTTTGGTAAATGATGACTAGAAGTCCTTGCATATTGCACTTTCCCTTAAGGTTTTTTTTGACAAATCATTTCTTTCATATCAAGCCTGTCATTTTTTTATTATTATTTTTTTTTTTGCTTACACTTTTTTGCACTGAAAACAAGTCTTTTGAACTCCGCCTAATGGCTCACCGATCTAAACGGGGGAAGCAAGTGAAAGGGAACACGGCAAGGAAAGTCACCTCACCGTGATGGATTGTCGATTCTGGGTAAATACCCCAGCTGGGCTTAATGCAGTGGACACTTGTGATTTTTGGGGAAACATTTTAACCGACAAGTGTATAGGGACGGGATGATCTTTTACTTAGGGGGCGTTTTCTCGGCCATCGATCGATGGCTGTGGCTTGCTGCTGCTGCTGGACACAAAAATGATACCTGTGTAAGTGGGAGGTTTTTGTTCCATTTTTGGAATCTAAATGTACAGTTATCCGACAAACAGAGTATCGTTTTTCTGGATGAGATCCTTTGTATTATACTGTAATGGTGCGACGCCACAATCAGACGCTTAGGATGAGAAATGTTTTGTTGCGTTACTTTTTTTTTCTCTGGAAAAAGAAGAGCCCCAGCATACGTTTACAGTCGGTGCAAAGGCGCAAAATAAGGATGTACAAACAACGAGTGACATCAACAGAACATTAAAGATTAGTTCATTAATCATCGCCAAATCGGGTATACTAATTTCAATGGCTATATGAAGTTGATATGTCCCGTTCATCTAGAGAAGCATTCCAATCTTATCAAAATATCACAGTTCAGAAAATAGTCCTTGGAGAACTCAAAGACTACCGTAGCTTATTTCAATCGCAGCAATTGACTATAAGCACACGAGAACGTTCACAAAATCCCTGAGAAAAGATCAGTAATTTGAAGTTGGTTTGGGGGTTTGTTTTTTCCTCTGATTTGATGAAATACTCTGCCAGTTATGATTCTTGACAACTTGAAGAGACACAAATTACAGCATGTCATTCTTTTAACGAAAGACGAATTTCCAAACCAACTGACATCATCGAATACCGAAATACTTTGGAATGCTGTAGCATAATAAGTCTCAACATTTCCAGGTCAGAGTTCACCCTCACCCGAGTCAGATTTGACCCCAAAAGTGGTCAAAATTTCCCGGAGTCTGTGTCAATTTTCATTTGGGATTTTGTAGGGTGATAATAAAAGTGTCAATCTGTCCTCAATGAGCGAATTAACACTGTCAATTATTGCGACTGCAAAACATCTGCATGATTTCTGATAGTGGGTGTTCTTAGTGTTTACTATTACTATTATATATTTCTGGTAATGAAACCAAGGATGCCTCATAAGTGAACTTAATCACTGTAGCTCGCAAGCCTGAGGAAACCTGTAGACAAGAGCGCTTGCTATTTCAACAAGAAACACAGGGGTTAACCCCTACTCTTCTACAATAAATGGTATGTGTTCTTTTGGTGCACTATCAATCGTAGCACATGGAACCTACAACTAAGCAGGCCTTGAACTTTGCTTTTGAATGGGCACATCAGTTTTCCTCTGGTTAGGGGCATGCCTATGAGGAAAATGTGAATCTGTATTGGAACTCGGCAAAGGGTATCGCTGTAAGCAAATACACTGGGCACCAAGGCATTTGCTGTGGGTGCTGTGGGTTAATTCGTGGCTTTGTGTCCCATCCGAAGGATTAAGTAATTATGGTAAAGTATCTTGCCCAAGGACACGTTAGTGTCAAGACCGGGACTCGAACCACACTCTGCTGATCAGAAACACATGAGCTTGAGCCCGTTGCTCTTAAAACCGCTCATCCTCTATACACGTGTGATACCGATATGCAATCCACACTAATGTGAAGGTTGACCACAGACTGTGCTGTGCATTGCTGACGGTTGAAGTCGTTCAAAGCTGTTGTTGTTGTTGACGTTGTTATTATAGTTGTTGTTATTCCTGTTGTTTTTGATGTCGTTGTTGTTCTTGTTCTTGTTCTTGTTGTTGATGCTGTTGCTGTTTCTGTTGATGTTGTTGTCGTTGTTTTGTTTTTTGTTTTTGTTGTGCTTTCAGGGCAGAACAACAAACGTTTTTTTCAGAATGGCTTTCATTGTTTGTTTAATCTACCTACACTGCAAAACTTGGGTGTAACGTTTATTCTTTTAGTATATATAACTAAGTGACAACACCGTAACGGTGTTCATTTCACCAAAGGTATAGTAATGGGGATAATTAACACCATGCCAGTGGTGTCACCATAATACCGGAATCAATCAATTTCGCGACCCCTTTTTATAGATTAGCAGTTCCTCAAAGGACAACTCTGCGATGACCTTATCGCATGACATACTCTGACTGCCAAATTCATGTATCATCAAAGGTACAATCCCATCACCTGCCTGCCGTTCTACTTTTTGTTATAGTTGGTTCAATGGAACAACTTGTATGCACAACCACAAACTCCTCAAGTTCAATTCATAAATCGGAATTAGTCACCATCGTTATGTTTAGCGTTTTCATTCTAGATCATTCGATCTAAACATTTGTTTTCATAGATCAGTCAACGTTTACGGGGTGCGCCACCCACCGGCAGTGCCCCCCTTGAGCGGGTGCATGCCTTTTTGTTGCTGGGGAGCCGCGATGCACCCCTCAGCACCTTGAAGTTTTGTTGCTTTTATTCGTAGCAAATTTTACAACATATAAAGTTTAGTAAACTGATGCCTGTAGGTAACATTTAACACTATAGTGCTGTATGAAGGGCACCATTGGAAATCGGTTTTATTTGTTTGTACATTGCATTGGTCTACCTGTGTGCGCAACATCGGTAAGACTGGAAATAGTCTTGTCCACAGATTTGCATAGAGCTTACATGATGTCGAGATAATCACGATGAAAAACCTGTTCTTGAACAATTGTTGCTTGAAATGATATGACTTTTGGGAAATTAGTAAAGCAATGAATTTGTATCTCGCGAGTCTAAAACTCAGTGCTTGAAAACAGTGAAAACACAAAAGTTTCACCATTTTTCTAATATAACATCATGATCAATTTAGCTTACATGTTCACAGGTTTGTTATTTCATAATGGTAGTAAACATAAAATATCGATACTGGTCTTTAACAATAAACAATCTTGTCCACGTGCTATTAAAAGAAGGCAATAAAATAGTTTCACAAAAAAAATATTTCAGATAATCCTTGGAAAAATACGTTCTTTGATCTTTCGACCTAACTCGTTTTTAACGCGACGTGACTATAGGCTTACTTGTTGATGCGTGGCAGTAATTGCTATAATTGTATACACACAATATGAGAATTGAGTGTATTTAAATCTTGAAATGCAACAAGGAAATGTATCACCACAGTCCTCAACAAAATGTGTCACTCTCTTTTATTCAAGATCTCCCGGGCTGAAGTTAGAGAGAGCTCCCGTGGGGTAACAGTCTCTGTGTCGAACTTGAACATCGGGGTTTCGACTCCTGTGATTAATAGCGCTGGCACATCTTGGTAAGAAAACTCAATTGGCACGCACGCTGCCAGAGTGTCTATTCCTGCGGTGTGCAGCAGCACATCCAACCGCCAAAACCCCCGCCGTGCTCTGTTGACAAATCAAAGATTTCCTAAACTTTCTCTTTGGGTTGTTTTGAAGAAGAAGAAAAAAAATATATCTATGGAGTGACTGTCAACGCACCCCGTAGTGAGCATTTTGTTGGAGTTTTCAAGAGAATTTTGCAATAATGTTGTTATGATATCTACTGTAAGACTTGTTCATTGCAACTGACGTCTACGCGATTACGGCTATTGACGGCGACCAGTGATGAGGAAGGGATAGACGGTTAAAACTCCGGATAATTCCTGTACCATCGCCTGCCGAATTACCCCAGGTGAACACCCATTAGTCACGGCCGGCCGGTCAGGAAAAGGACCCTTTCTTCCCCGGACAACATTGGCTCACAATTTTAAGCCGATCAAATCCGGAGATTTATGAAATTATTAACCTGAGGAACAGGAGAGAGAATGGGGAGGAAATTACGCGGGTGTTTTGGGTTTTGTGGGGATTTGTTAGAAAGAAAAACAGGTCCTTTTTTTGTTTTCTTGTGTGGAGTTATCGTGGGGCTATACGAACTGCAGAGGGAACATGGATAGACATACTGACGGGGTTTAGAAGTTGGAAGTTGAGTAAAGAAATTCGCTCGGGCGTGATGGAAGGGCTGCGTAAACATGGAGACAAACCAGGGCTATTGCTCGCCCGCAGTGATCTGTAGCTAAGCTTCCACCGGGGCTATTCACCCCCAACGCAGGTATCAACTCCGGGAATAATAATAACAAAATAAACGTCAACAAATTTACAGGTGTTTGGATTCTTCAGGTTTTCTTTCAGTCTTGGTGAGCGGTGAAAAGAAAGGAGAAATTCCTGTAGTTCGTGACGGGGATTGAGGGTAGCTGACGACGCCGCCCCAGAGGGGACGGCCTTGGTCGACACGGCTGGAGGACGCGGGACATCCGTGGGAAAAACTTGCAGAAAAAAAGTATGAAATCGCAGATCGTTAAACAACAGATATACACCGAGTTCTATTAAACTGCGTGACAGTAAACGGGAAACGAAATTTCTCTCGGAAAATCTACTTATTATAAAGATGGTAATGTAGTAAGCATCCAGCGAGACTATATTTCGTCTGAACTGTCCCCCGTTAATGAGAAATCAATAAAAGTATGTCGAAAAATTGAATATCCAAAGTTCGCCCGTAGGTGATTTCTTTAAAGTTGTGAATGCTCCTGCCAATACGGCCAGAGATGAGGTGGTACCCGCTAAACATATATAGACGTTAACAAACCGTCACAGTTTTGTGCTGTTTTCTCAACAATAGACAATGTATTCAACCGAAAATTTCACTGGCGACATATATTTTATCTTTCTTGATAATTTAATGTAAATCAGCATAACAGTGACAAAACCCAAACGATGACCCTATTACGTTCATTCTAATGGGTTGTTTTGACTTCAGTTTCGAAGCATATAGGAAACTGGGTCTAAGTTCAAAGTACAGTTGCTCATCATGGAAGAGGATTTAGGCCTAGCTGAAATTATGTTCTCGAAAATCTGAGAATTGCCATGATGATTCTTTGTCATTTCATTATTTACAATAGATAGTTCCCAGTAAACGCCATCTTTACGGGCAAATCGCATTTTGGCTTGCAGGCGCGTCAAGCGCTCAAATTATTAACGCAGCCGCGTCATTCACTAACCAATCATGCAATGAGTTTGGTGAAATGTGCGCGTGCTGCACGCCGTTTTCACGCGTAACGCATGACTGTGTGTTCCAAATTGCCCGTAAAGATGGCCGACTTACGTCATACTGCAACCTATCTATAAAATATGGATTATGTATTCGAATTGGTTGTACAGGGGTTATGGTAACGATCATGGGCTACGGAAGTTGCGAAAACACTTCAAGGGAAGGTACACCACAATCCGAAAAATCCTGGATCAGAAATAATTCACCCGGATTATATGTTCCGGAAGGGGGGGTTGACTCATTCATGGGTCAAGCTGACCCAAAAACTAATGGGAAACTCCTGGGTCAAATGTTCCGCGGGCCTGACCCATTTCTGGGACAAGCTTACCCGGAACTTCGGACTTTTACTCATTTTCTGCGTCATTTTGACCCCTATATTATGGCTAATTTTTAACACAGATTCCGGGCCATACTGACCCAGAAATGGTTGGGTCCTACGGAAACCGGAATTCCGGTCAGATGACCCAGGAGGTTTTAAAGTGTAGAGGAATGATGGGAGCAACCAAATGACGTTTTATGCAGTCAGGCGGTGTACTGGTAAAATACGAGTGGTCATAGACGGGTTGGTGTAAATTGTACACGGGCAAAATAAATATAATGATTGTGGCTCCAATCCATCACTCAGTGACGTTCATTTCGCTCCATCATACAGCGTTTTTCCTGCAAAGTATGTGGAGCTACGTGTTATAGTTTGATACCTATTCCTTTAGATAGCACCATGTAATGGTTTACAAGGTGCTGTGGCGCAATATGCAGCCAATCAAACCAGGAACACCGGGGCGAACCCCCTTCTCTTTACGATAAGAGCACTGGGTTCTTTTACGTGCGTTACACAACACACGGGACCAATGGCCTTACAGTAGATTCTGGCTGAAGTTGTGTACTCTATCCCGTGACGGTGTACTGTTCCTCTAATTTACCATTTATCTCATGAGTCACAATCTAGAATGAGCCGAGTGGGCGTGGGAAGGAGGTTAGAGACAACAGAACCTGTCAAGTTCGTAGTGTTAGTTAACATAATAACCGCAAAGTAACGCCAACTTATGACTAAGACATGGCTTGGCGTTAACATGTGTTCTAGTGGGACAGATGGGGACATATTTGGGTGATTTATACATTTGATGAAAATAGCAAGCATGAAAATTGGCACATAGTCAGATAAAGTCACGTGGCTATAGGGTCATCACAGATTTTTCCTTTGAAAAATTATTGGTAGTATAACAAGCAGTTTTCGAAATTGTCTAAATGGTTGCCATCGGCTGTTCCTTTGTCTTTATTGCTTTCTAAGTGTATTACTTAACTTGTATATTTTGTACAAAAAGTAACTTTATCGCTGATTTGAAATAAAGATTTAATCAAAGCGTCAAAGACAGCCTTCTTCGACCGGTTGTTTTGTTTTGTCCAAATCTAAACAAAACAAAAACATCGTGGAAACTTTGAATGAACTATTCGCAGATGAAAAATAAGTTGTGACGTCATGATGACTTGAACTATGAAACCAACTTTTCATATTGTTAATGATTACATCTCCCTAACAACAAAGGATATTTGTTTACAATCTGGAAATCATGAGAAAGGCATTGCCAAGCTGGACGCCCTTTTCGGTGGTGTGCGGGGGGGGGGGGGGCGTCACCATAAGGGCGCCTGTTTGAAACCACACGTTATTGACGATTGATCTACGAGGAAGACATCATGAGGAGAGTAATTGATTGTAAACAATAATTGATTGTAAATCGTAACCAGCTATAATTGTTATCAGTTTATTTTTAGAGGTCTTCCTTTAATAACTAATGGGGACTTGAAATGGTCAAAGTATTATTATAACTTCAGAGCAAACGATTAACGGATTGACTTGAACCCACTTTATCTTCATATGAACACAGTGAGCGGTGTTTGTTTCGTTAACTATACATTGTACATGGAAAAGTTATTTTCTATAGGGCGATGATTAATCGTTTAATATGGCGCTATAAAAACACCAGTTTTTGTTATAACGACTATACTTTCTAAGCGTTCTTTAGTCTGTGCGGCACGCCATACAGAATGCGAGTTCAGTGGTTTGGGTCGGATAATGCGACTACTCTGTGTGGACGATACTATTGGGCGTTATATCGCCCAAATGGGCGAACTGAAATAAATGTAACGATTCCAAAATTGAAAACGAGTAGGCGGCGCGAGATTACAAAAGCCTCCAAACGGTTATGCTAATAATGTCGAAGTTTAACCAATCACCTGAGCCGTATCCCTTCAAACGATGTCATTGGGCAGCTGCTATAATCCGAACCCTATCTCATGAATAATGCATGAGCATTTGCATGGTTTTTGTGAATACGTGAATATCCCCGTGCAATAATAACTCGCGGCTATAGGACGGCGGAGCTCGCTAAGAAGGAAAATTACCTGAGCTTTAGAACGAAAGGGTGTAACTCAAATCGGCGCGGCCATGACTGTAATATGCCGTCTACCTACGGCAGCACGGAGTAGATATATGGTATCCTTAGATGCTTTCACAACAAGCGGGTTGAGAGCATAGAGTGATAATGCTAAATTATGCCTCACCATTGTAATGCCACTGTGAATCGAAGAACTGACTGAAGTTATCAAGAAACATGTTTATATTGTTGTGGACGCAGAGTCAATATCGTCTATACTAAAATGTTAAAATAATAGCACCTATTCTTTAAATCACATGCATTTCAACGATTATAATCTTTTGAAATTAAAGGCACAGTATACTTTTTTTTTTATGGAACCGTTCGATTGTTTTAATCCTATATAAAATAATTTAGACGTTTACAATGAAACTAACCTGTGAAAATTTTATTTCAAAAAGTGGTCGCGTTTTTGAGACATTGCCGACATTTCGGAGCGAATATGCCCACGTAGGATGAAAAATCCCTATAACAGGATTACACAATTTGGGAAATGTAGCTGACAGTAAATTTTCTCAGATCGACATTTGGGGCACATTGTTTCGGTTTTTTTTTGTAGTGGTTCTCTGTAACTAATCGCATTGCATTTGCCCAGCGTAGTTACTTGGCGTTTCGCTGTCAACATCTTATTGTTTTACTGTCACTAACAACAGTCGTGCAAACAAAACATCGCAGACCAAAGATTTGAATCTTCGTGTTGCTTTCTCCCTCTGTCTCTGTAACTGGTCAACGACCCAATATTTTGAACTCATCACCGACACAATATTTTGAACTCGTCACCAACACAACATTTGGAACTCGTCACCGACACAACATTTGGAACTCGTCACCGACACAACATTTGGAACTCGTCACCGAAACAATATTTTGAACTCGTCACCCGACACAACATTTGGAACTCGTCAGCGACCTAATATTTGGAACTCGTCACTGACACAACAGGAACTCGTCACCGATACAACATTTGGAACTCGTCACCGACACAACATTTGGAACTCGTCACCGATACAACATTTAGAACTCGTCACCGAAACAACATTTAGAACTCGTCACCGAAACAACATTTTGAACTCGTCACCGAAACAACATTTAGAACTCGTCACCGAAACAACATTTAGAACTCGTCACCGAAACAACATTTAGAACTCGTCACCGAAACAACATTTAGAGCTCGTCACCGAAACAACATTTAGAACTCGTCACCGAAACAACATTTAGAACTCGTCACCGATACAACATTTAGAGCTCGTCACCGATACAACATTTAGAACTCGTCACCGATACAACATTTAGAACTCGTCACCGATACAACATTTAGAGCTCGTCACCGAAACAACATTTAGAGCTCGTCACCGAAACAACATTTAGAACTCGTCACCGACACAACATTTTGAACTCGTCACCGAAACAACATTTAGAGCTCGTCACCGATACAACATTTAGAACTCGTCACCGAAACAACATTTAGAACTCGTCACCGACACAACATTTTGAACTCGTCACCGAAACAACATTTAGAGCTCGTCACCGATACAACATTTAGAACTCGTCACCGAAACAACATTTAGAACTCGTCACCGAAACAACATTTAGAGCTCGTCACCGAAACAACATTTAGAACTCGTCACCGAAACAACATTTAGAACTCGTCACCGACACAACATTTTGAACTCGTCACCGAAACAACATTTTGAACTCGTCACCGAAACAACATTTAGAGCTCGTCACCGATACAACATTTAGAACTCGTCACCGAAACAACATTTTGAACTTGGCACTGACACAACATTTGGAAGAGTACACCATTCCCATCTTCCTGTATTTAACGCATACACTTTTGCAACCAATCTGTGAAACATTCTTCAAGCTTAAATAACACACTAAATTAATAGTGCAGGATATGATGCTTGTTCATAGACGATGTTTGTTTCGACTATTTGCGGACAATTTTACTCGCACACATTTTGAGAAAAATTGTTCCTCGTGATTCTTCAGCGTTGATAATGGACTGCTTGGTTCAAGGGAGTGACAAGTCAAATATTTCGTCATTTGCGGGTACACCACGAAAACCAACGTCAACTTCCCAAGGGTGCAGTGTTAAAATGCAGCATTAGGAGGAATCTTTGCTCTCCTTTCCGGCATTAAAACCATCTCAACATCCCGGCATGAAACCATCCCAACATCCCGGCATGAAACCATCCCAACTCCTTACAAGTATGCAGCACAGACAAACAAATAGACGCAAGATGCTAGTCACTCACTACTCTTTCTCTTCCTCTGACCACACCAGAGTCTCATTGCCACCTAATGTAAGATGAAGAGAAATATAAACGCAAAAAGGGGGAACCTTGAGAAGGTTTTCCTGGCTGTTGAGAAAGAAGGTCAGGACCCATTATGTGGGGTAAAATGACAAGCCACATTTGGGTCAGAGGACACTGACTTCTCAATACCCGAATCCGATACGGGGACAGGGGCGGCAGAGCTTCGGATTGACCATTTTTAGAGTGCGCCTTACCCTTTCCTTGCCCGACTTATCGAAGAAAAGACTGGGATTTTTGCTGAAAGAACCGTTGTTCGGAAGAAAGGGAAAACTAGGACATGCTCCGGCTAATTCCCACCGCATTTTTTGGAGCCGCCTTTTTTAATTGCCCCGGCTCCCTCCTAAGCCTGGTGTAGAGTCGAATATCATCTGACAGGGCTCGCCGTCATGAAAGTTTTATTCATGTGCTAAACGCCCTTTTTTCCTCGTCCGGGAACTCTTGAAGTGAGGGTAGTCCGGGCTTCGGGTGCTTCACAGCATAGCTGTCAATAACGGGGTAGTGGGGCCAGCACGTGCCCAGGACTCCCCCTTGTGTTTCTGCCCGCGGAGGGAGCCGGGGATTAGAGCAGTTTTAAATAGCGGTGGGGATCACATCCCCCCCTCATATGATCCCAATTTGAGGAGCTGACGGGGCCGTTTCCCGGCCTGCCTACCTTGGATACGCCACTAAGAAGGCCTAGCCAGCCCTCTGGGCCTCCACGGAACACAAAAACGTGTCATTAAAAGCTCCTTTAAAGCTGCTCAACGGTGTAGCGTTACGAGCCCAGCCCGCGACCAAGCCTCAAGTCTGAAATCTTAGATTATTTGCAAACGTTTTTTTCTTCTTCTCACTCTCTTTCTCTCTTTCTTCCTGGTATTATTTTTCTCGGGATTATTTAAAGATAAAGAAGAAGGACAAGAAAGGGCCTGGGTGTGTTGAATACAATTGTGTGAACTACACACAAAAAACTGGGGTTTATTCGGACGACAATACACAGTGCAGATGCAGAGCCGATATTTCGCTCGCTGCTGTTGGTCACTCTGCTATAGTCTGAGTAATTGTTTTGGTTCCTTTCTTAGTTTTTTGTTTAGTTTATTTGTACTATTATTTAAATAAGTATTACGTCGATCACCAAAGAAAAATCAATTCAGGCTCGACGTATGTTTGAAAACGTAGCTGGCGTACTTCATTAATATCGAATGTAGCCTTTTCTAATGCTGAAGGTTTGAATATGACTAATTAAATAATTTGATACCAGTATCTGTACGCCTGTGGGAATCTCCGTACCGAACGCACGCGTCTTGCGGAGCCCAAGCCGGGACATGAGCCCAATAGTTTCGAAAAAGCATATAACGTGCTTTTAACACTTGGCATCAACTTGACTGTCTCATCCACACCCGAAGCCGAAGTCTGAACAAGTTCCCAAGTACGAACCATTGCATCTTAATAAAATAAAACTCCGAAAGTAATACGAGATTGATCGATCACAATTGTTCCAAGTTGCTTAAGCCTCGGATTGCTTCTGTTGTTTCTACCGTACCTTTCACCTCACATCGTTCAAATCCCGAACACGGTTTCCTTGTGGGTTGGGTGTTCAGTACCTGGCTGATTGCGTGGTTGAGTTCCCAATAGACCGTATCGAATATGACGTTACCTTTCAAATGCCCCACAACATGGCGTCTGTGAGCGTGGGTGTGTGCGTGTGCGTGTGCCATAGAAATCAAACCATGAACGCAGAGTGCATGAAAGCGGCCATATCATAGGACAGGCCGTATGCGCGTCTAAACGCGTCTTAGCGTTCCTGGTTTGATTTCTATGGCACACGCACACGCACACGCTCACAGACGCCATGTTGTGGGTATTATTGAAAGGTAACGTCATAATTATTCGATACGGTCTATTGGGGCTTTCCTCCCACATCTAAAACTGACACTTCTTCATCACCTTCTCAAAACAGGTATCATCTTCACACCATAAGAGTCACACAGTGGGGGCTGGTCACTTTTGAGAGTCTCTTGTTTTTACTTGTTTTCACTAAAGCTATACTAATACCAATGGGAATTGGTTCTATCGAAGTCGATCTTTAGTTTTTGCCGGTCGAGACGGGTTGGTTTAGATACGAGTCAACTGTTATCTGATGAGCAAGAAAACACGTGCAGTATACAAGTCAGACAGTCTTCCGAAGACAACAGATCGAAAAGTCGGGTTCTAGTTACACCCTCTCTGGTACTTTTCATATAGCCAGCATTTGCTTAAACCATAGCAACATAACATCCTAAAAATCATCTGGGACCATCGCTAGAACATTGATCGAAAAGACGGGGGTCTCCTGTACACGTGTCAACATTTTGCTATCACAACAAACATAATTCAACTCTCGCGGTTTCCTGAAGATCACCGGAGGATGTTAGTCGAAACGTATGGGTATATTAGTTTGACCTCTCAGTCTTATAGCCAACGTTTAGTTCAAACAACTTCAGCATGGCTTTAGCGAAGGAAAAGCTCAGCTTTTATGGGGATGCTTGATGTTTCACACCCACAGAAGCTTTCAGTACAAGACTGTCAATTAGGCCAATCTTAAAACAAACATGTATGCCATTGGTCATTGGCCATGGTACTCAGTTAAACCTGTCATTGTATTACCGGGGACAAAAAACGCTTGATTAGTGCAAATTACTTTTCAGTTCTCATCTTATCCATTGCACACAACCCACCAGCTTTGGTTTCATTAGGCACATGTCACAAGTAGGTCAAGGGTTAAACTACGCCTTCAATGTGCCTGCTCAAAATTAAGAGAAGCTCTCCTAAAGTCAAAATAACGGTTCAGCAAGACTCGTAAATAGATGCAAAATACAATCATGATACCGAACCGGGTAGGGCCTGTAAGTCAATGCAAGCCGAAAACAGGTGACGATGACCAGAGTAAAATTAGTCTAGGTACCCCCTCCTCCCGGGACACACTCCCACGGTTAGTACTGACAAGGGACTTTGTGGACAGTGTATAGAATTCAGCTTACGTCATTTTCATCACGAACGTCGAATCAATCCATGTTTTGCGAGTTGACAGCGAGTACCAGCCACATCTCTAGCCGCAGCATTCACAAACGGACACCATGGAAATATGAATCTCCAAAATGTCGCCTTGAGCAGCTCAGTGAAAAAATGTTCCCAGGCGAATTTCCGGGAGTGCGTTCGGCGTTCATCATGCTGTTGCGCAAGCTTACGCAGGCACTAGATGCGCATTGTGCAATCAATACATACAGATCACAAGGTAAACTATATCAGTGCGTGCGCGTACACGCGCAACCGTTGAGCGTCGCGTGTGATTTGACCTTTGGCGGAACGGCAAAGTTTTTTCTTTATTTTTATACTTAACAAAAAAAAGTATTTTTAGGCCTAGTGATTCAGTCTAAAACGGCCCTTCACAACCTTGCAGGGTCGTGGTCGTTCGATAAAGGACCCCGTTACCGCTCTCTTGTATTTCCCAAATTAAACATTTTTAATAGTATGCACTTTAAACCAAGTATCAAGAATGCACCTCGTGTGAAT
The DNA here is from genome assembly GCA_037783415.1 of Leptasterias polaris. Lineage (NCBI taxonomy): Eukaryota > Metazoa > Echinodermata > Asteroidea > Forcipulatida > Asteriidae > Leptasterias > Leptasterias polaris. The sequence continues at coordinate 160,662 of JAZGTN010000123.1, forward strand.
CGCCCTATTCATCGGGCATATCTGAAACTCCTTAAGAGTATGCAGCACCAGTAACCATCTTAACAAAACATACTCTCTAAATAGAAATTAGTGTTTCCCTTTTAGGTCTTCACCACCCCAGAAAAAAAATCCCAAGTTTGTTTAATCGAGACCTTGTTGTGTAAATGTCGGTTTCGTCATACCAACAAAACATACACACAAAGACAGCGCAGTATAAGACTCGCCGCGCTCCAAATTGACAGCATCGTAAACTATTCTATTTATAACGTAACACAATGACACCGAGGTTAAATCAAAAAACTGAACATCTTAATTCGTCATGATGTCTTACTGAGCGGGAACAATTTGTCTCTTTTGTCAGGCGAATTTCCGGGCGTTGCGTATCAACATCGATCATGTAATTCCTCGCACAATGCCACGTTGTGAACATCAAGGTCGTCCATCCCCCATTGTTGATATCAGTACCGTGGTAAAACCCTTCAGTCCTTTCTATTGTCCAAGGCGGTCAGGAACAAAAGATGGTAATTAGGTATTCATAAGCGTGGAAAACCCACAGAAGGATCTGCCAGGAGACGGCGTTCACCATCAGAGGAATCGAAGACGACTTTAAACTACAGCAATTGTCTGGGGGGTCAATCGATGCCCGTCAGAGCTCATAACGTTATGATGTTCCATTGTTATCTCTCATCTTGTTATACATTTATTTGTTTGTTGTTTAAGCCATGCTTGAATATCTTCACCCTTAATTACGCCATTGGTATTTGGCTGGGTATTTATTATGAATTTTTACCGCCGCATTGATGGATGGTCGCGTAGACAATGGCTGATAAAGTCTTCCTTTATTCAAGGGTTACAACCGATTAAGCGTTGATCAATTTGGGCGGCATAGAAAGAAAGAAAAGACTTTACTTCTGAAACCGCGCATGGTTGCGCATCTTCATCTACTGTTTGTTGACGAAGCATCGAGCAATGAAGCATAATTTCCTAAGGACCTGAATTGGGGAAGCAAACTCTAGCGTATTATGATTTTGATATGATACGTTGATACTTTTATTATTAAAGAATTGTGTAAATTTGTCCAGAGGCAGACTGGGTTTTATTAAGTCGTGTATTTTCAATTGACTTTTAAATTAGTGATATTTGAGGCTTTGTTGATAATAGAAAGTAACTGTTATAAGAAAATGTGAGGGAACAAACATGTGTAAATCTCTTTTTCGGTACAGAAATTATTGTACTATTTAAGTTACAATTGTTTTCCCCCTACCGTACATTATTGGTATTTTGTGAGTTTAAATCGGTCGTATTTTGTTGTTAAATCCATGTTTTACCAAAATTCAAATAGATGCTACAATGTGGTGTCCGAAACACATTACTCTTTCATTTCAATGGTATTATCCTTATCTAATGTTTCTTTCTTCATTGTTATTAATATTTGACCTATTTGTTTTGTTGTGTGTGCCTATGCCTTTTTTACTAAAATTATTTAATGTTTACTTCTTCAATAACAGATTTGTGTAATGATTTTTATCTAATTTTGTATCTAGTGTTGTGTGGACACATTGACTTCACATGTGCATGATTCGTAGCAATAGAGAACGTCGGTAGTAAACTCAATCAAGCATCTTAAAAAATATATAATAATTATTATTATTTTAGAATAAATATGCACTTGCTTGTTATTTTCCCGTAGGAGAGATTGATGCAAAACAATCAAAAAATACTTAAAATGTTCGATTTCACCGAAAAGAAACGATACTATGTGTGCATAATGACACCATTTTGCAACGAAAGGTCTGCTGCCCTCTGTTGACAGCCTGGTTTTAAAAAATAAAAATAATACACAAGATGCTCAGTGCGTTTACTTCGAAGCCTTTAACAATAACTAAAGAAGAGAAAATATTGACGCAGAACCAACAAGTAAACATTCGCAGTGAAAGCACGTGTACGGAGACATAATATTTTCGGTTTATATTAGCAAGCAAAACAAAAACAAGCAATGTCAAGACTTCAGTCACAATTATTATTATTATAACAAAGTGTGCACACAACTACTAATGACCGTTGCTTTGTTAATGATAGTGATCTAAGAAACAGGCCATTTCCACGGGTAAAGACCCAAATATTTGGGAGAATTTGCTACTAAAAAAAATATTATGAGAGATCCCCTTACATCACAAGGCCACGGACGGCCACTTCAAGGTGAGGGCTACATTTAACTGATTTGGGCTATCAACACAACTCAACTGTCACCAGGGGCACGTTGCCACCTACTCCTGGGGCTAAAAAAGGGTAACCCCCTTCACAGTCCGTAAAGGATGTAGGCATGGGTATCATCCACTAAGACCCTGGCTGGTAAAGCAGAATGCACCACCTTCCCAATATTGATAACAGCTCTCACCATCGCGAACCAGTACTAAACATCGTCAACGAGCAACCGAGACTCAAGGGGCCAGCCGTTATTCACGCCCATCCCTCGTTTAGTTGAACGCAAAATAATATGAAGATGGTGGCCGCAGAACCGTGTAGCACGGACACATATCTAAAAACGGTCTTAACTCATACCTAAGAGGCAGAGTACCAAAGCCCAGCGTTTGTGTACACTAGGTCTCCGGCTACATCTAAGACACGGGCCACATTTAGGTCCTAGGCTACATTGATGTCACGGGCTACAATTTGATCCCGGGCTTCTCAGGCCTCTGGCTATATTTAGGTCTGGGATACATTTCGGTCCTTTGCGACATTTGGGTCCCGGGCTAAAATACAGTCACGTGCTAAACAGTTTAGGTCCCAGCTACGTTGATGTCACGGGCTACAATTTGGTCCCGGGCTTCTCAGGCCTCGGGCTACATTTAGGCCTCGTGCTCCACTTAGACACACGGCTATACACACGGGCTAGTTTTACTGGGTGTCTGGGATACATTTCGGTCACGAGCTACATTTCGGTCCCGGGCTACTTAGAGCCAGTAATACATTCTGGTCCTGGCCAATTACTTTAACCGAGCCTACATGAAGTTCTTAGAGTACATTCTGGTCACTGGCTAAATTTAGGGCCTGGGTTACCTTTTATGTCCTGGGCTAGATTAAGTGCAAAATCACCTGAAGGTATTAAAAGGCGATCGCAGTTCCCTTAATTTTTTTTCGACCATTTAAAAAAAAAAAAAAAAAAGGGGAACAAAATCTCTCTAAACTCTCATCTCGGTATTTGCCCGGCCGTAATAAAGATGAAAGGTTCTCCATTAAATTTCAAGAAACCGCGTGGCGAGACAAAATCTAATCACAAAAGACAATTCCTTTCCTTCCCGAAGGTCCGCCTCTGGAGTTTCTCACCGGCATCGAGAAACGAATGCAATTCCACATCTCAAGGCGATTCCGGATTGTGTTAAAACCTATTTTCTCGGCGAAATGCCTGGACATAGTGCTCTTAGATAGCTTACACTCCCATTGTGATTGGTTCACACGAACAGCCAAAGTAGAGAAAATTTCATTTTGAAGCCTAAATGGTTCGCGGATTTTTTTCTTACTTGTCTAATCATTTCACTATTATATATTGTGGTTACAAGAGATATGGGAATATTTTCAGAGGGTGTCGCCTTCCTCGATGAGAAATAATATAATAAACACAAGCTGGGATTTAATTGTCACGGCTTGTGTCGCTCGTAATTTGTTTTTATGAAGTGACTTGCGGGAAATGGCTTTGTGCTGGTTGATATTTCGCTCGGAATTTTATTTGTGATAATTTTTTTCATTTTTTCCCCCACTTTTTCTTCTTGACAAAATGTCATCACGGTGTTTCTATTCTTCGAGAACAAAATCGTCTGAATGAAAACTTGCTCTTCGTTTCAATTTAATATTTAAATAAAAATTATCCTCAGAAGCTCGATTCCTTGTAGCGAAAAAACGAAATTAAGTTTGACACTTCCTTATAATAGGAAGAAATTTCAAACTGAGAATAACACTCGAAAATATACGCGGCACCATACTCTCGGAAAAGGGTAAACATTATTTTGACAGCCACTTCAATATGTTTTTGATCAAAGTTGTTATTGACAAGTTTCATAAAATTCCGCATGAAGTTTTTGCAACATCCTTTGGTAAAACGATTTGGGTTTTATTAAGACAGACATTTCAGGTAGAAACAACAAAATAAAGTTTGAAAGAATGGGAGATTTCTCGATAATAACCACCGGTCATTAGCTGATTTACCGGCCAGTCACCAAATTCACCAGCCAGTAAGCCGATTGACCAGCCAGTCTGCAAATTTGGTAAATCACCAGATTCAACGGCCAGTCATCCGGGACACTGGCAAGTCACCTGAATCACCTAGCGGTCAGGCAATCCACCAGCCGGTCAGACGACTAACCTAACGGACTGTCAACTCGCAGGCCGGTCACACAGCTCACTGGCCAGTCAGTCAATCCACCAGACGGTCAGACATGACTCACCAGCCAGTATGTCAATCCACCAGCCAGACAGACTGACTCACCGGCAAGTCAGTCAATCCACCAGCCAGTCAGACTGACTCACTGGCCAGTCAGTCAATCCACCAGACGGTCAGGCATGACTCACCAGCCAGTCAGTCAATCCACCAGCCAGACAGACTGACTCACCGGCCACTCAGTCAATCCACGTGCCAGTCAGACTGACTCACCGGCCAGTCAGTCAATCCACAAGCCGGTCAGACTGACTCACCGGTCAGTCCGTCAATCCACCAGCCAGTCAGACTGACTCACCGGCCAGTCCATCAATCCACCAGCCAGTCAGACTGACTCACCGGCTAGTATGTCAATCCACCAGCCAGACAGACTGACTCACCGGCCAGTCAGTCAATCCACCAGCCGGTCAGACTGGCTCACTGGCCAGTCAGTTAATCCACCAGATGGTCAGACATGACTCACCAGCCAGTCAGTCAATCCACCAGCCAGACAGACTGACTCACCGGCCAGTCAGACAATCCACCAGCCATTCAGACTGACTCACCGGCCATGCAGTCAATCCACCAGCCGGTCAGACTGACTCAACGGCCAGTCAGTCAATCCACCAGCCGATCCGACTGATTCACCGGCCAGTCAGTCAATCCACCAGCCAGTCAGACTGAATCACCGGCCAGTCAGTCAATCCACCAGCCGATCAGGCTGACTCACCGGCCAGTCAGTCAGTCCACAAGCCAGTCAGACTGACTCACCGGCCAGTCAGTCAATCCACCAGCCGGTCAGACTGACTCACCAGCCAGTCAGTCAATCTACCAGCCAGTCAGACTGACTCACCAGCCAGTCAGTCAATCCACCAGCCGGTCAGACTGACGCACCGGCCAGTCAGTCAATCCACCAGCCGATCAGACAGACTCACCAGCCAGTCAGTCAATCCACCAGCCAGTCAGACTGACTCACCAGCCAGTCAGTCAGTAAATCCAACAGCCACACAGACTGACGCACCGGCCAGTCAGCCAATCCACCAGCCGATCAGACTGACTCACCGGCCGGTGAGTCAATCCACCAGACGGTCAGACTGACTCACCGGCCAATCAGTCAATCCACCAGACGGTCAGACTGACTCACCGGCCAATCAGTTAATCCACCAGCCAGTCAGACTGACTCACCGGCCAGTCAGTTATTCCACCAGCCAGTCAGACTGACTCACCAGCCAGTCAGTTAATCCACCAGCCAGTCAGACTGCCTCACCGGCCATGCAGTCAATCCACCAGCCGGTCAGACTGACTCAACGGCCAGTCAGTCAATCCACCAGCCAGACAGACTGACTCACCAGCCAGTCAGTCAATCCACTAGCCAGTCAGACTGACTCACCAGCCAGTCAGTCAATCCAACAGCCAGACAGACTGACACACCGGCCAGTCAGTCAATCCACCAGCCGATCAGGCTGACTCACCGGCCAGTCAGTCAATCCACCAGCCAGTCAGACTGCCTCACCGGCCAGTCAGTCAATCCACCAGCCGGTCAGACTGACTCACCGGCCGGTGAGTCAATCCACCAGGCGGTCAGACTGACTCACGGTGATTTATATCCCACCACGACTTTCCCTCGTATTATTCTTCCATTACATCTCTTTTGAACTATTCGGATATTGGATGCGTTAAACCAATATTTTCCATCTCAGCTGTATACCTCGCCCTCACCAGCGTAAAGAAATCGCCAGCAATTTCCGTCATTAATTCATGTATTATTTGCTAGGAGGCAATTATCTATTACCCAAGACACAATGGCGTACATGGCTGAAGCCAAAACAGAGGACAATGCTAATAGATAGTCAACGCTCCGGGCGTGTAATACACTATTACATTTGCAAGTACCGCCATAAGCAATCAACTCTGCATCTAAGCACACGATAAACGTTTACTTCTCAATCATCCAAAGGACAGACAGTCAGCTTTTTTTCTCTCCCCCCCCCCCCCCACCCTCTCTTCTCTCTCTTCTCCCCCACTGTCTCTCTCTCTATCCGTTGTTGTCGGTTTGCTTTAATTTCCCGCGCTTTTCACGTTATCGTCTGCTAGAGTGGCTACGAAGAAAGGGCAAGGTATCTGCCTGAATGCACCAATCCACATCGTTTTAATCATCATCAAGTAGAAAAGGAAATTCATTTGCAGTCCAAGATGATTTTTATTGTATACTTTCCCGCGTTTTCTTATCTTTTATATACAAAAAAGCCGTATGTCGTAATCCAATAACTCCAGAATGGTTCGTTAGCCGTCCTCCGTGCGGCTCTTAATTCGGCCGTAATAGTGCAAACAATATCGCGACCATCTTAGAAAAAATTGTTGACGATTGGGAGAGATGACGGATACTGGTGGCTTGATTGCTCATTTCTCGTCGAGTGGATAACACGGATGACCCTTCCTTAAGGGAGTCGTTGATAACGTCCACGTTATTTTTCATTCTTGAGAAGAAGAAAACAATCTCTACAAAATATCGAGGGGGACTTTTTGATAACAACAACAGAAATTTAATGAGGCGCGTTTAAACCAAATTATATCAAAGCGCCATGTAGTATCGCGAGGCCCTCTTCGTTCGGCAGTTAAGCATTCCTGAAAAAACCCAACTCCTTAGGAGTAAGCAGCACCGGCTACCATATTGCCGCACAGGTTGCTAAATTGTGCACATCAACAAATCTCTATCCTGTCAAGCACTTATTTGATTCCTTGGTGGTGAGAAGCAATTATGGTTAACTAGCCCCAAAACACAGTTATCACGCAACTGGGATTCGAACCCTCACCCTGATGAACAGAACATTGAGTCTGTTGAACTATACTCGGCCACGACAAACTGAATGAGATCAATATTCAACAAAATTATAATAACAAAACAAAAAATACAATTTTTTTTGTAAATCATAGTTTGTTTGTACTTTTATACAGACCTGCATAAAAACGTAAACAACCTTTTTTATAACATACAGGGCAGAAGTATCAGTGTCACCGATTAAACGCTTCACTGTGGCTCTGACTACGGCTTAGGTTCAGTGAAAGTCATTTTGAAAGCGTGTGGCTTTCGATAAGGGTCTTCAAACGGTCGGACAGAGCCCGGTAACCAGTCTGCGTCCAGTACCCAGACGTACCAAAACTGAAGCAGCAAAGGAACATTGCCGCATACGGTGATGTGGGTAGAATAGACATTTCAATTGCAACGTCGTCACAGCCTGAGTTTTTGCCAACTGAGGTTGGAAAACTATGGAAAGCCATAAATGCAAATCAAAAACATAATTATAGGCTAGCCACAGTTTGTAACAATGTTACACAAATATTGTTGAATTTATTGAAAACAAAGCAACCAATAATGGGATGTATTGAACTGAATTGAAAGTTTGCAGAAAACGTTGCATTTTGTTATAAAATCTGTTAACACGATTGAATGTTTGCTAACATTCGGTCGTCTATGCCAACCAGAGCGGTTTGTTTATCAACAACGGAAAGGTCTATAACAAGCATGGCAGCCATTTTGACAGTTTTGAAAATTGCTTGTTATTCTTCCTATATTTGTCCAACATTCAAATCTGGGAAGGTTCAATAACCAAATACGACTTACCCTGACTGTGTACCGAATTCCATACTTTTATCATCAAGGGGCTTTTTGTCCCTAAATATTTCCCTAAATGAGGCCCAACAATGCCCTTTTTATTATTATATTGATGTTTTGCTAGGCTAACGAAATCGCATTTTAACTGTCCTTTTGAGATACGCGTTTGTTTTGGGTACCATTTCAAAAGTAGTTTCTAGAGAGTTAAAACAAATATCCCTTCTATTTTAAAAACAAAGAAACTATGTTTTTACTCTCCATTTTACCAGTACAATAAGGGCTATACAAATACGCTATAGAAAATTACACAAACACAAGAAACAAAGATTTACAAAAGAGTACTTCGACGATGTAGAGCATCCCACACTAATCAGGCAGTGGAAGAAATTGAAATGCACGTGATGTCGTAATCTCATTAGCGGTGTAATGGAGCGGAGGCCGAGCGCCGTGTGTGTGAGCTTGTAGCTGGTTGCTGGTGACAGCGTCTTCTCGCCCCGGGACAGAAAGGGAGGAAGAGCGATACCGAGTGATCAAGCTGACAGCGTTCACAACCAGACCCCAGCAAGCGCCCCAGACTGCGATCTGCCCCGTCCACGCGACGGATAAGACGGCGTATACACTCCATCTCGGAGAGAGAAAAAATTGAAAGAAAAAAACGGTCCACCCCTTAATTGAATCAACATAATTGGAGCGATTCACTTATGGTGTCTAACATTAAGCACACAAAAGGACTCTCAATCATGAGAACCAGCTTAATGTGATTCATTCAACGCGATATTATAAAAATTGAAGCTTGAGTCAACAGCACATTAAAATGTCAACGGCGATTTGTACCCCCTAATGGAATTGCAAGTTCCCATGGTCTTTTAACACAATCCTCTAATACAATGGATACAGGAAAGGAGGAGGGGGTGGTACAGTGAAGGTTTAACAACCCTCTTTCCCAATGGTGGGTTGGGGGAAAGGTCGTGAGGAAACCCACGTAGTAAATAACCAAGCTGAATGATGAATAAGGGAGGTTGACATTTCGTGACTTTGAGCGAATAGGCCGCCCGACCGTACAAGTTGAATATACTCGTGTATAATTGATCTGTTTGGGGGCCTAGTGGACAACAGGGGTACATCAATTACTTGGTCTCGTACCTCCTAACTGCAAATAGAAGTCAGCACTGCATCTCTCAACCATTAATAAAAGAATTATGAAACAACGGATGGTGTGGTCTTGCTAAACACAAATACACGTCGAAATCGTGTCAATTAGGAACCTCCAAGGCCGTTCAGGAACCATATGCTCTAAGTCTAAGCTACTCTAAATAATTGTTGGTATTACAATGGGTTAAGTTTTCATCCCATGCATTGAGCCATAACAAGGATGTGGACAAACAAATTTGTTTTGTAAAAGGAGACAGTGATAGTTGCTCTAAAAAGAGTCGAGCTTGAACCTTGGACAAAACTTGACCTTATTTCGCTGCGGGTCATAGTCACTCCTAAGAAATTAGTTTAAAAAACCGAGCCACGTAGGGATTTTGTGTGTGTATCTGTTGATACAGTCATTTCACTTTGTGGTGATGTAATTCCTTCCGGTTAAAAAGACTGTAAACCATACCGAGGCTGTACGAGCCAAAATAGTCAGGTACCTTTTGGTTGAATGAAAATCAATACAGTTATTGTTGAAAGACACGGGGACTAAAACCTCTGATGAAGGCAGGTTTCGTTCAGGAAGTCAGATTTAAATTTCTAAATGCGTAGGGGTTTGACTGGCACTGAGGTTTCTTCATAGGAGGGTATGTAGGGGTGAACCTCTTGCGCATCTTCTGTTGTGTGTTATGGAGGTGTCTACCAAGAGGGTATGGTATTTAAAGCCTCCGAACTGAGTTATAGTCATTGTAAGGCTTGTCATCTATGCAGATTAGTTAGTGGGGTGGGGGTGGCCGTATTTTAAATCTCAAATTGATTTCCTTTATTTGTCTGCAAAGTTGCTAGTTTTGTTGTTGTTGTTGTTGTTGTTGTTGTTGTTGTTGTTGTTGTTGTTGTTGTTGTTGTTACTTGTTGGGGTGTTTGTTTGGGATGTTGGGATTTTGGGATTTCTTTTATCTTATTATAAGCCTTGTGTCAGAATTGACCCGGGTTCCGGGTCCCATGGAGCTCAACTCCTTTCTGGGTCAGGTTGACCCTAAAACTGATTTTTTTTTAAATGGGGTTTTGAATCAGATTCTGCGGCAGATTCCAGGTCATACTGACCAAATAATGTGTCAGGTAATTTTGTTATAGTACGGTAGGCTGAGATGTGTTACAATTCAGTCTTTTTGTTCGGGTATGTAAAATTATTGTTTTGGTTTATCAGTGCCCTTTCTGCCACGATGTCTTATCGTCCTCAGTATTTCCTCAATGGTGTTTTGTTTTTATTTATTTATTTTTATGGATGAGGGCCCAAAATGATCAGCTGTGCTGATCGAGAGAGTCACCCTTGTAAAAGATGGCTTTAAAAAATAAATACAAATATAATCCGTAACCATGGTATACAATGTTTTCAAGTCTCTAAATCTTTCAATGACAAAAGGTTGTTACAAAAACACATCAATCTGTTTACATAACCAAGCTAAGGTTGTGTAAACGGTCAGATTGTCTTAGTAGTGGTTCAGTGTCCGCCAATGGTCCAATGTAAAGTGTGCTCAATGCAAACGTGTCCGGCTACAAAATGGCTGACCGTGTGAGGTCTGGAACCAAACTTTTGGGCCGTTCGAAACATTGGTGTACATTTTGTAGTTTTTTCCCGGTGCAGGAACTAGAGCAAAGCCGAGGATATGGGCAGGGGTGGTTGCAACAACGCAGTGGTTGAAATTGAAAATGGTCTGGTCCCTTGACGTCAGAGATTCCTCGTTGGAACATATATTGAGTACATTGGGAATCTGACAATGGTAGTCCCATTGTGTAAATGGCTCGTTACCTTGACATCATAATGGCCACACTTTCACACTTACGTATTCAAGTTTTGCAAGAAGGAAGAATTTACCAAATTGATGGCTGGCAACACCAAAGAGCAACGATTTTGGAGAATCGTCAAATGCAATTCAACTTTAATTATCCCCGCCTGGCTCCCATAATCTAAAGTGACTCATATAACGACGGTAAGGCGACCAGGACGACTTGTCCCTTCTATCCGCAAGAGACCGTGAAACCGTAGAAGACACCTTGGCATTTTTCCCCCAACAAGAGCTTCCACATAATTTCATTACGTTAACTTGTAGGGAGTAAAAAAAAATTATATTAGATTACTTCCCCCTTTCGAAAAAGATAATCGATTTAAATCGTTCTCCCCTCCGAGGTTCTACTTGTATTATGTCCTTGGATAATATTAAAAAGAAGGAGAAGAGATCGAGATGTTGAAAGGGTGGAAACTTCTTAATTTGGGCAAATTTTCTTTTTGGGAGTAATTGGTGTAAAAAAGGATCTGGTTTAAGGATGGGAACGTGCATGTCCCGAACAAAGCCCGCGTGAAAGGGAACGGTTTTCCTCCGGCCGCTGGTCGCAAGCTTGTCCGTTAACCGCTGGTCTCCTAAATGACGTTAATTCTAAATTGGATTTAGTGTTCAAACATGGATCTTTCTGTATACAGCAGGGTCCCCCCCCCCCTTACTTGTGTCTGCGGGGCTGTGGAGCATGATATCACCAAAGGGGATGATTTCATTCTGGGGGTGCTCCTTCTATTTAATCGCCAATGTGTTTCCAAGCGAATTTACGATTGTTTCTCAAACTGGTGCTTCAACTTAACGAATAGCTTGCGGCGAGTAATCACTTCTGGGGCTCAGTAATCGTTCTCAAAGCCCCTCTAGCTAGGCGACTAGTAAAAATAAAAAAAGTGCTCCTCGAAAAGGAGAATAAATTGACAGTCGGGACCATAACACCAAATGGCACAAGCCCTATGTTTAACTTACGGAAAACAGATGATGCAAGTTTAATCATATCAAGATGCTTACGGGGGAAACGGTTGGAGCAGCGCGCACGAAGCGTCATGTCGCCCGTGGCTGCACGGGCAAGATGATGAACGAAAAGTGCATGCAACATCATCAGAGTGCCGGGGTGGGGAGCGGCACAATTTTGGTTGCGATGTTCATTCTCTAGGCTCGTAGTGTGCTCATTTTGCCTTTGTGTTGAGGGAAGGGAAACTTTTTGTCCACAAAGTTTTAATGAATGAATCGTCTGATGTGAAGACGAGATGTTGAGATCGTGTGTCATTATTGGTAAAGGAAAATTGGTAGACACATTGGGGTGGGGACGGTGGGGGTCTCAGGTGTAAAAAACGGTTGCTCATTGTTTCTGTTCTGTTTATTCGTTGCTGTTTTGTTATTCTCTATCTTCTTATGACTCTTTCTTCTTCTTGCTCTTGTTGTTCATGTTGTTGTTGTCTTCTTGTTCTTCTTCTTCTTTGTCTTCTGACTTCTTCTTCGCAATGTTCTTATTTTCTTGTACCTTTTCTTCATCATCTGCCTCTGACTATTTGTTTTTCTTCTTCTTCTTCTTACTAGGTGTTTTTGATGCTATTATTGTTGTTGTTGTTGTTTTTTGTTATGCTGTTGTTGTTGTTGTTGTTGTTGTTGTTGTTGTTGTTGTTGTTTTTGTTGTTGTTTTTGTTGTTTTTGTTGTTATTGTTGTTAATGTTGTTGCTATTGCTCTTGTTTAGCAACAAGGCAATATTGCAACCACACGCTGCTGGTAAATGACAGTGGTTAGGCAGGATTCACAGCAACGACGTTTGGTCAACTGGATGAGAACTACGACGATGACACGAAGAAATGACACGAAGACGATGACACGAAGACGATGATTGTCATTTTCGTTGAATTCCTCAATTGTTGGTTATGCAGGGGGGGGGGGGGGGGCGGCCACTTTATCAAATTATGGTTTTGAAATTACAAGAAAGCCATCGTCAATATTAGTCCGTTGTCAAATTAAACTGAAAACATTTCCGACAATTATAAAATATATTTCGGTGAGAAAAAGAAGAAAAAACGTCTTTCTTATCAAATCACCAACCGCAAATGAAAACAGCGCAGACTCCGAAGATTTTTCTCATCTCAGCTGAGCTTCGTTTATGGGGATAGACTACTCTCTGTATTCGAGGATAATGGAAAATGATTCTTGCCATTCAACTTTAACAGGCAGTGAATGTTGCCACCCGCTGGCTCGACGTATTAGATGATTAAGCGTTAAGTGAGGTTGTCACTTTAGACAACGAGGGGGCGATCCCCCTGGGACGCCCCGATGCTCACTTGTCCAACGGCCCGTTTACATGCATGGGCGGGTACGCCGGACTGATCGGACCCACGCGGCCCCCTCGCCAAATATGCCGCTGTGGTGAGGTTTCGTTGCACCCCGCAGAGTCCACGACTCCAGGCTGGTGATATGATGGGGTCGGCCCGAGGGATGCGGCAGCAGATGGGGCCTTGCATATGATCATCTCAGCCGTCGCTGGTTAACCCCGCCGTCCCCGGTTGTTTGGAGAGATTATTAGATTGCATGGGTTTGATTGACTCTGTTTGGCTGATACATGTTTGGCTTTCACGGTCTTGGTGGGCTTGTCTTTTCCTCTGTGATTTTGCACCTTATTTTGTATAACAACTGGTCCGTTTTACTATTGACCGATGCTATAATACCCCTAGTCTATATGCAAAGTGACTGTTAGTATACACAAGCCACCAGTGCGTGTACAGACATTAATAACGATTGCTTATAATGATACACACAGGGTTGTCTTTTTTCCCCCCAACCTGCCCTGTGTTTTATCATACTGGTTTTAAAATGGAGGCAACAAAACGTATGTCAATCTATGTTTACAATGTAAAATAAAGTTTCATAATAAATGTTGTATCCCAACGTGTAGAGCGGCACTGGGTGCCAATAGCACGCTACTGATGATGAAAATGAAGTCGAAACATATTATAGATAGTTCCCATTAGACGCCATCTTTACGGGCAAATCGCATTTTGGCTTGCAGGCGCGTCAAGCGCTCAAATTATTAACGCAGCCGCGTCATTCACTAACCAATCATGCAATGAGTTTGGTGAAATGTGCGCGTGCTGCACGCCGTTCTCACGCGTAACGCATGACTGTGTGTTCCAAACTGCCCGTAAAGATGGCCGACTTACGTCATATTGCAACCTATCTATAGGGAAAATATTTTGGGGAATTGTTTCTTTGATCGATGATTACAAGCCTGGAATTTGGCACAGTCAGAGTATGTCATGAGAACGATTTTTGGATAATAGGGCCGTCGCAGATTTGCCAATTAAGATTATGCAGAATTATAACTGGCCATTTTCAAAATGGCTGCCATTGTTTGTTATTCTACCTGTATGCTATTCCAAGGACAAATCTGCGATGGCCCTATCGCCAAACATCATTCTCATGACAGACTCCGACTGTGTGCCAAAGTGTATGCTTTTATTATCAAATAAGGCAACATCACATCACCTAACTGTCGTATGGCAGCTAGTGAAGGGGGGGGGGGGGGGGGGGGGTTAGAAACATTTCGATAGTAAACTCGATTTGTCAGCAAAGCTTACCGTACACATCATGTAACAGTTGCATTCCGGCAGCTTCGTGGAAAAAATACTAAAAGAATAAAGAAAGAAACAATGATAAATGAATTGTAAATCTCGTTTTAGTAAACACAGCATAAATTGTGACATTCACGTGTCTTTGTACACGGGCACGTAAAAGGAGAAGGTTGTTTCAAATAGTTATCTCGTTCCCTCGAAATCATATAATTTCATCCCCCTCGAAATTTTATTTTGAGTGGACGAAATCTTAATTTAAAAAAACTTGTCCGTTAAATGGCTTCCTATCTTTCTTCGTTGTTTAGTGTAATGTATACGAAAATTACAACAATGGTGAAAATAAACAACAAGCAGGTTACAATATGCTCAAGAAGGAAACAAAGGATACTGGTGTTATCATTTATTGCAAAATTTAATGCTTTATTGACAAAAACATTATACATCTACATAACAATGGCAATCCATAATTAATATGCAAAACTTAAATTTCAATTTACTCAAATGTCCCATGAAATTGTGACCGAACACAGTTGATCAAGGTGAATGTTGAAATTTCGTTGAAATAAAATATCACACAAATAGGAATATTATTTCATAAGCTTGGATGGGAATGAATTGATACCACGAGAATGAAATTTTGCCCACGGTCAAATTATGTCATGAAAAAAATGGCCAAAGAGTTATTGCAGATTTGTCCTTTGAAAAACAAAATTACAGGTAGAACAACAAGCAATGGCAGCAGGTTTTTTTTCTTGGGGTGGGGATGCAAATATATTTCTTGAACGCCCAAGTGCACAGCACGGATACCGTTTAGTGGTATAAAGCCGAGGGGCTGGTTGGTCGAATGAGGTGCATGGTGGCGCTCTTTCTTATTAACATCACGTATATTAATCCATTGTAAGCGGATTATATTATATCTTTCTTTGCTCGCTCTTGAACACTTCGAGGGGCGGGGCGGGGCGGGGGGGAATAACATCACAAATATCTGGGCAATAACAGATATTAACATTAATGGTTTAAGCGCAGGAGGTCTCTCAGTCGTTCCTCCGGTACGCACCTCACTTGCCCATCACTTCACTGATATCTGTTCCAAAATGCTAATTGTTGCCCATAAAAGGAAAGAGAGGAACACTTTTGGAAATACAACTTTCCCATTTTCTTTCTAGAAAAAAAAAATGTTCATTGACAAGGCAAGCATACCTATTTTTACCAGGAAATGTTCAACATTTCTCCGGTTTGAACTTTATAGTTGTCCTTTTGTGCAACTTAATCACTTAACAAATCAATTGAAAATCTCTTTTAATGTACAAGATTGCATGATGGTAAAACAGTATAGGCCTACGTAATTTTAAGATAGTATTTATAGAAACTTTAATTTGTGATACTGAACTAAATTAAAGCAATCGTCAGCGCTTATATGGTTGTCCACGCGATTTTCGGCAAAATGTGAACAATCTACACTTCGCGTTGTTCTATTTTGCCCGAAATTGAAAACTCCTGAAAACAGTCAATCAATTTCACTTTGTGTAAAAAAAGATTATTTTGCATTGTGCGATAAAAAGAGAAAACTATTCATTTTTACAATCCACTCGAAAAGCATTCAATTTCACAGCAGAATTCACCGGTTGTGCCACTCTGCTAAAGTGATTTCGCATGGCTAAAAATAACGCCTTATTTAAGTTTAATTTAGTATTTTCATGCACTGTGCGTGGCTGCACTCGGTGGAGTTTTTTCTTCGTTTTGAAACACTGTAGACAACAATTATATTCGTTCGAAAAAAGAGACTGTCAAATTGTTGTTGTCCTTCGACGAAAAATTTGGAAATGCAGCTTCGATACGTTTGCAAAAGTGCAAAAAAGAATAATTTTTGAGAATGACTCTAAAGGACTCTCCAGCAAGAGAAAAAAAAATAATTAAAAAAAAATTATCTCAGAACTAGTTAGGATAAACCACAAGGAAACTTAATCCTGAGGTCGTTGGTTCAAATCTTGCTTCAGTCAATTTTTCTTTGATCAACCCAATATCATTCAGATTAACGTACACTTTGATGTACAGCAGCATGTTTTTTAAAGACGCATTGCCTATACTTCTGTGCTTGTAAAAAGGGATTTCAAATGATATTTCCGTGACAATAACTGTTCAATGCGAGCGTTAGAAATAAGAATTAGAAGTCATATGCAAATCATCGTTGGTTGTATCAAGAAGAAAAAACAATAAAGAGGATGAAGACGGCAAAGTTTAAATATTTCGAAAAGCATGATATACTGTCAAATTATTTTAACTACAAAGATTTTATGCAAGAAAACAAAAAGCTAATACAACAAAATACCTTGGTGTCTTAATAGTTTAAAATACAACACCTTGCTGTCACTTTCCAAATAAATGTCTAAACAACACAGATTTTAATATTTACAAATTTGAAAACAAGTTTTAAAAAGTGACAGTTGTACGTTTTTCTTTTTATAAAACTATGACAAAGTGCCACCAAAATTGTCATAAAGCGGACTGACATCAACGACAAATTGAAACGATATTCTATTTTTACAAAGTGAATTATATCATTCTGTCGAGGTGTGCAAAGCTCATATAAATATCACATTATATACAAATACAAAACAATTCTCATAGTTTTTCCTTGTCAAATTCGTGTACTTTTAAGCTGTTTTTATCTACATATTAATTCGTAGGTTTAAACATCACTATCAACAAATTAATCATTTTTATACACTTAAAAGGTCTAATACTATCAGGTTGTGCCAGTAGTTTAGGGCAAAATAAGCAGCAAATTTAAAGGTCGCGTTATACAGTTTCGTGCAAAAATTGAAAGCTCCTCAAAACAGCCGTTCTGTTTGTTTTAACGTTTGAGCAACTGTTCTTTTGCCCTAATAGTAATACAGAATATAGCCGTGCATACCTCATACTGAAATTGAATGACGATCCCAACTGAAAGGGTAAAATCGCTTTAACACAAGAAAGTGAAAAAGGCTGCTTTTTACCAAAAACCAGGAAACCCTGTAAAGACATAACAATATTTCTTCTGAACGTTATGTATAGTCGGTCGGCCTATATTTTGGCAAGAAATGATGATTTTATTCGTAAAGGGAAATAACTATAGGTTTAGTTCTGTTGTGCTTTCCTTTTACAATTCCGAACCAAGAAAAACCGACCCAAGATCCCACTAACCCTTATCTCCATACAAATCTTATTTATTTTTTACAAAAAAAGGAAATTAATTTTTGAATTGGATTATTCTACAATTTTCCCCCTCAAATTTCTGTTTCTGAAGACGTTTCCAAAAACATCTTAAGAAGCTCACACTAGGGATTATTGAAATGCAGATTGAAAATTGAGTTTGATTTGTTTCTTCGCTCAGATGTTCTGTGGAAAGTGGCACATCGTAATTGCATTGCTCTTCGGAGTAATTGGTAATTTGTTGTGTATGCGAACATAGGAACGTCCACAACAAAAACAAAATTAGCAGAAAAGCGTTGGAATGGGGATTTGTAATGCAAACATACACAATATATCGAATAATCTTTTGTTGTGATGTGACGTCACACAGCAACGCAAGTTTTGCCGACCTTGGTTGGCGAAAGCACTTGCTACCCTAACTGGAAAAACACACTTATTTGTAAACGATTGTTTTCAAGTTTCCCATAATTCTCCCTGATGTTGTGCTATCCACAAACAAACACTATCATACTTTTCATATCAATATGGGTTTAAAATTACATTTAAAATGGGCAGATTTGTGCCAAGCCAGTTTCCCTGTGATATTCAAAGCCTCGTATTTACTAAATGGCAGGCACTGCTTGTATGTTAATGGCCCTTTTCGAAACCGTCGAGTATAGTCAGCTCCGGCTTAAGCTCTGACTTAGGCTCCGACCCTCGGTATGGGACTTCCAACAGGCGGACAAAGCCTCAACCACAGCCAAGCCAGAAGGCGTATTTTCGAAAAGGCCCAACTCAAGAAACATGTTCCCAGAATTCAGTCGAATGAAGAAGCCTAAAATGTTTCTGCTCTGCGGAGGCGCCCCCTTGTAATGCCTCGACTTGAGTTTGGACTCCGGCTTCGGCTACGTCTGCCTGTTTAAAGCCCCATACCCAAATCACATGTTTTATTAAAGACTGGCGGAGCCTATGAGTCGGAGCACAAGCCACAGTCGGGATTCCGAAAAGAGGCACTGAAAACAGTCAAATGTACGGAATTTTAAATTGAACTCAATTTCAGAGGTCGAGGTTAGTTTGTTTTTCCAAAGGTGGAGGTTAGAATAAATATTTCTTTCGAGATATGGTAATTGATTTAGGGTTTAATCTGGTTTGCATTAATTTCACAAATCTGTCAAAAGCTGATTAATTGGTGAGAAAGATTGATGGATTACAGGATAGAAGGGTCAGGTAAATCTACTTATAATACCCGTTCAGCACATGTGGTTTAATCCTATTGTTGCTGCATGTTGTCTTGCTCGCATCCGTAAACTTTCGATGCTGGAACAGTGAGGAGCGCCATCGGATGCCCCAGCAGCCGACGCCGATCCAGCTGCTGATGCTGCCACTGCAGCTGCAGCTGCTGCGGCAGCCGTTGGTGGTGGTGGTGGTGGCGGCGGGGATCCCATACCGGGCATGAACCTCATCCTGTTCCAGTTGCAACCAGGAGGCATGGACATCGACGGGAGGAACCCTGGTATTAGACCAGCCGCCGGGTTGTCCATACGCAGGAACGGCCCCTGGAACGCTACCGGTGGCCGGAACATACTGTGGTTGGGCATTCCGGGGTGGTGGCCCGGTACGTGACGCTGCATGAGACACAGAAGGTCCAGGGGGCTCGGCTGGGCAGCCATGGGGTGATGGTGGGGTAATGAGCGACACGCGTCCATGAAGTTATAGGGTAGACCGTTGGCTGGACTTGAGCCGGCTCTGAGGGCTGATCCTCGGAGTGAGTCCATCAACCAGTTCCCTTCACCTGGATGAAATAAAATGACAAGAAATTCGATTTAAGAAAAAAACACTCAAACTGAAAGGCATGTTGGTAGATCCAAGTAACGATAATCTCAACTATATTGGGCACATCGTCATTTAAAAAATAATTATATACATGACTTGAGAGTATTTTGTGCCAATTTGTGAATGAAAAGGCTTCAAAAAGCGAGATTTTTCAGTTGAGTATTTGTTGAAAAGTTGATATTGAAATTTTATTAAAATTTTACATAATTGATTTTTCAGGACTAGTGACCCTTAAAACGTTTTAGGCAGTGGGGGAAATGAGAGGTAAGTATTTTTCCCGTTCAAGACGTTCTTTTCCGCAAGGCTATTTTTTTTCTCTCTCTTTTTAGATATATTCCGTAGAACACCGAGGACAAAAAGCACTTTCGCTATAATTTAATTTTATCACAAAGGGGTGAATTTGTTTTCAGAAACTAACACGATATTTTCGATTAATTTAATAATCTTCCATCGGCACAAAAGTGTACCTTTTCATAGGTATACCCTTGGGGAGTAATAAGGTATCAATCTGCTTAACTTTCAGAAACAATCCTTCACGTTAATAAAATCCGCGACAAACAGCCGATATATCGCCTCGAATTTCAGCCTCCTGAAAGTTCCCGCCAAATAATTATCGGCCGTTCTCTTCCCGCGCTTTCCCGGGCAAATTTGCATCAGTTTCAGCGCCGAAACCCGATTTGACAGATACGAGTATCGACTCACGCTGAAACCGTACCCTGCCGGCCGGAGTCACGGAACGCTGGCGAGCCATCGGAAATCGATAGGGGACTCTCGTGCAAACACACCCCCCACTCGAAACTAACGCCGCTGCGCTCCCGCGGGAAAGCCAAAACAGCCCTGGATTCGGTGTGCACCGAGCCTCGCGGGAATCCAAACATGAAGTCGGTTTAGCAAGCCAGGAGAGGATTGATTCGAGAGTGACTGACTTCCGCGGTTTTCTCTTACCGAATTATTTCGTCAATTCGGAACTTAATTCGAACCCAATCGATACTGACTAAAAACAAAAGAAAATGGCTTTTAGAGTATCTGAAGTCCTTTCTACTCGTCATCTTCTTCTTCTTCTTTTCCTCATGTAGCTCTAGGCACAAATTTACCACGAAATGTTTTTGTAGAGGTTGCATTTATCTTTGGAAAAATCTTTCTGATTTTATTGGTCATTTAAGTGTCAAGCGTGTATTTAATCGTGTATGTATCGCCCATGGTAGGGTTGAAAACGATTTGCACTTCAACTTGAGTAAACCAAAGCGTGCTAAGTACGCTCGTGTTTTGCTGAAACTATGAACAAAATTACCTTGATGCGTTGGCCACTTCAAAATCTAAAAAGCTTGGGCCTTCGTTCACCAAGAGGTGCATAATAAAAGGTGAAATGGTTGACACACATTGGGTACCTTCCCTGTCAGATATACTTCTGTTTACGGGGACAATGAATCAGATAACTAGAAAGATCGAATGACTAGTTTATTATAAGGTTAAATCCGTAATTAAAACAAAAATCAATACGTAGATTGTCAGCAGGTAACTTTCTTTTCGAATAATTTTGATAAGATAAAAAAGTGACGTTCCTTTTTCTATAGTAGGCTGTGGCATTAAGAGGCAGACGACAAGCAAATCTTAACAGGCGCTTTGTTGCAAAAGGATTTCAAGTGGCACCACCCCCCCCCCCCCCCCCCCCCCCATTTCGCTACTATCGTCTT
Organism: Leptasterias polaris; assembly: GCA_037783415.1. Classification (NCBI taxonomy): domain Eukaryota; kingdom Metazoa; phylum Echinodermata; class Asteroidea; order Forcipulatida; family Asteriidae; genus Leptasterias; species Leptasterias polaris. The sequence goes on from JAZGTN010000123.1 coordinate 181,941, forward strand.
CAGTGCTACATTTGCATCCTTTAGAAAGCTGTCAACAAAAGTGGATCAGGTCATCTCGTCGAGAAAAGTACACAGTCCTTCTTAGTAGGGGTTAATCCTAATACGGCAGATAGATGATGGCATCGCAGATTTATCTTTTCAGGAAGAAAACATGTAGAATAACAAGCAACGGCAGCCATTTTGAAAGTTTTGAAACTGATTCATTTTCTACCTATACGGTATTTTTTCAAAGGACAAATCTGAGATGGCCCTATAACCAGACATTGTTTTCATGACATACTTTGTTTGTGGCACATTCCATGCTTATATCATTAAAGGCGCAATCACTACCAAATATTCCCCTCTCTGCCCCATTGGGGTAAAGTCGACTCTACTTTTTCATCACCGGCTGAATAGTCTTGGCATCGTGATTCAAAATGGCGGGGCTAGTACTCTCAGCACGTTGTTTGTAAACTGTGATTTGAGATTTCCGAACTATAAATTAAATGTGAAAGTAATGAGGAAAATATAACGCTGTTCTACTCCAAGTCACGTACATGATCGACCCGCAATATTTCATAGTGACTGTATAATTGGGCGCGTCGTGTACACTGGTCACTCTTGCTGTGTAGTGATTGTGTTACGTACGGCCCGGTATCCTGACTCCCTAGTACTGTATAGCTTACATCAGGTTTTAGCCAGGTAGCGATGGGTGAGACTACGAGTCAGGTACTTCCTGCATGACGTCATAACGATGCAAACTGTAGGTGGGCGTACACGGCTTCCGGATTATTTAATTGCAACATTATTCTTTAAGACGATTGCTCAGACTGTAATTTACACTTGAAACGGATTCTTTAAACTATTTCAAACTTCTTCTTTGCACGTCTGCAATAACAATCACAAAATTTACCACAAAGGGATGAGTTTCTTTGAAGATTTAGGAATCAGATTTATGGAATTGTGAGAGAGTTTGACGCCACACATGCACGATACGACGTTGAAAAGGCGCTTGGCATTCAAGGCAAACATCAAAACATGTACTTTTGCTATTTTTCTTTCAAATTTCAAGATGAAGGGCTGGATTTGGAAATTGAAGAAAAAATGGTCACAGGAAAATATCAATGCCGCGTGACACAGAATGTAGCAAAGCATAGGCCTCTGCACTTCATTATTCTCTATTGTCAATCGACGTTCGTTTTGAAAATATTGCAAATTCGTTCAGCATTGGTTATGACTGACTTTGATATACTGTGTTTAACCACTAGATTGTGTTGGTACATGTAAATCTTTATTGTGGTCTTAACAGTGTATAATTTGTATTTTGTAGTTCGAAGTATTTTGTAATGTCTGACTTTGTTGTTTGTTTGTTCGTTATTAGTTTGTTGGGTTGTTTGTTTGTTTGTTTGTTTGTTGGGTTGTTTGTTGGGTTGTTGGGTTGTTTGTTTGTTTGTTTGTTTGTTGGGTTGTTTGTTGGGTTGTTTGTTTGTTTGTTTGTTTGTTGTTGTTTGTTTTTTTCTTCGTGTTTGTTTGGGAGGTTTTTGGCGGTGTTTCTTTTTTCCCCCTTTTTTCCAGCGTATTGAAAAATGTTTGATCATATAGCTAGATGGCGCTTCAAAAGTTGTTTTCATTATTTTTTGTGAATATTATTTTAATTCCTAATGTCCAATATGGAAAGGCCTAAATAAATACGACAGATAACTTGAAAAGCAGTATTTACAGAGAGGTATAACAGCCAAAGGTACCTGTAGAGTCAGAAACACTATCTGCACAATTGTATCCCTTTATCATCATGATGTTTGGTTCATTCGGAACTAGTTTTGAACAAAATATACACATTAACACGGTTCCTTTACAGGTTCCAACTTTGTTTAGAATATGGAAATTGTCAGACTGCTAACTGAACTCACTGCAAGTCTTATAGATTTCTTGTGTTCGATTTCTGTAAGTAAACGACACAAATAGAAGATTGTGAAATCTTGATTTAAACAAGAGATACCGAGGGCTTCATCTCGTATGGTGAATCGGTCACAGGGCCCTACCCCGTAATGAAATCACCGCACACCGCGGGCCTGACCAACCAAGCGAGCGGGGAATACGCCCCGGGCCCAAGCCCGTTCGCCCGTGCCATGATTTCTTGACTTCTTCGCTGATTGTCAAGCAAACCTCCCAAGGATAGATTCATGGACAAATCTTGAAGCAAAGAGCAGTAATTTTCCAATTAAGGAGCGGTTAATGTGATGAACAAGGCACGGGATGCTAGCAAAGCCCGCACCAAGCTCAAGTAAGACGGCGATTGCCGATGATCGGAGCGATGGCACAGCGCGCTTCATCGAGTCATTTCACGGGCGCTATGTTTTTCTGCCCTTTCTGAAGGGGGTTGTCTTGTCTTTCAATCTAACTAGTGCATGTCATGCATACAGTGCACGCAGCCAAAAAGACGTGTGGATTTTTAATGTTGCCAACAGTGTACGTGTCTCTAAATGTAGAAAGTTTTCTCCTCCTTATATACATTTTTTTTTTTTTTTTGGAACTTCCGAGGTTTTTTTATAGATAAAAACAAACAAAGTTGAACCAAACTTTTGTCTTATCAAGATCATATAGAGTAAAGGGTACATACTTTTCTCAAGTCCAACCGAGCTTATTAATTTTGAGTTCAAATTTTTCCTTAAAATAAAACGCATAAAAGCGTACACTTTGCCTATTTTTATGCATTTAAGATTTTGTAGAATACAATTTTTCTTCCTTCGGTCTGACATATCTTTTATGAAAGTTTGTTTATAACTTTGTTTTCATCTTACGCTGACGATATTAATGTATAGTGTCTGTTTTCTGTCGAAGTATAAAATAAATGATGAATATAAATAATCAACAAGTCAAGATTTTCTTTAAAAACACCATGGTGAACGGCAGGGATAAAAGGTAAACATTTTAGAAAAGCAGTTAGGTAATTAAAATTTAATAAGCCGAGGATATTAGGAGTGTGCATTTGATGATACAAACAAGCATGGAATTAGGCAAGTACAGTACACTCAGAGTAAGTCATGAAAAAACAAAAACAGTGTTTTGGTTATGAGACCATCGAAGATTCGTCCTTTGAAACAAAGGTATAGGTGGAATAGCCAGGTCCTTTAATAGTGTGTTTAACTTTTGCCCATTTCTTTTATTTAATCACTCAGGGATGAGAGTCATTGCTGGCAAACAAGTCTGAAACTACATGTTGGATCCAAACTTTAGGACGTAGGGCCTTCATGTATGCCGAAATGATGGCCTTTCTACCTTTTGGTAACCCCTAGGGAGGGTTTGGAATTCAAAGGGCTTTTAGGAACAGTGTCCTTAGTGAAGTAGATAAAAGGGCTGTCTTTCTTTTATGTGGAAAAATGAAAGGCTTTTTTTATTCACCAGGCTGACATAACAATTCTGAATTCAGACAAAAGTCTGAACAATCTCATCCCTGATCACTCCAGACCTGTATTTTAATTAAGTCTTGTGCGCTGTATGCACTGTCTGTCTGCATCTATGAAGTGTATTACTGTTTGGTGATCAGATCTTCTTATACTCCTCCTCCTTAGGACTCCTTTAAGTTTTTGAGTAGTTTCATGTTTTTTAGTGGTTCATGGAATTCCGGTTTCTGTTTACAGTTGTTTTAAATTTATCGGTATGTTTATATTGGCTTCTTGTTTTACATCTTTCTGTAAAGTGCCTTAAAGGCACTGAACATGTTTGATAATTATCAAAGACCAGTATTGTCACTCGGTGTATCCCAACATATGCATAAAATAACAAACCTGTGAAAATTTGGGCTGAATCGGTCATCGAAGTTGCAAGAAATTATAGAAAGAAAAAACACCCTTGTTGCACAATTTTGTGTGCTTTCAGATGCTAATAAAAGGCTTCATGCATGAAGTCTTTTATTATTTTAGTGAGAAGTTACCTCTTTCTCAAAAACTACGTTACTTCAGAGGGAGTGGTTTCTCACAATGTTTTATACTATCAACAGCTCTCCGTTGCTGGTTACCAAGTAAGTTTTTATGCTAATATATATTTTGAGTAATTACCAAACGTGTTCAGTGCCTTTAAGAGTATTTCTATAGGCAGATTTTGGCGCAGTATAAATGATTGATATTATTATTATGATTATTAATAACAAGCAATTGTCTAAATTTTCTAAACGCCTGCCGATGCTTGTTAATCAAACTATTTTTTGTTTAAGGACAAATCTGCCATATAGCCAAGTATCTTGCTGATGACATTTCAAATGTGAGCCAAATTCCATGCTCGAATCATCAAAGACCCAATCCCAATCGCCTAACTGCCTCATAAGCTTTCAGATTAGAACTATTGTTTCTTTTCTCTGTCTTAACTTTTTCCGAAGCAAACTAATTCTGTATTCTATTTTTAAAAGGAAACATGAACTCTACACTTATTACTGGAGTGTCATTTTTGGCTTCGAGCTTAACTGTCAGTGGTTCAATGCTCGAATCATCAAAGACCCATTCTCATCGCCTAACTGCCTAATAAGCTTTCAGATTGGAGCTATTGTTTCTTCTTTGTCTTAACTTTTTTCGAAGCAAACTAATTCTGTAATCTATTTTACATGGGACTCTACACTGATTACTGGTCTGTCAGTTTTGGTTTCGAGCTTAACTGTCAGTGGTTCTCTCATTCCTGTTTGGCATCGCTAATTTTACTGTGTTCGTTCAGTCACTGCCTTCTACCGTGTCTAAGGCATGGTTTTAACTTAACTAATATGTACGATCGTTAGGAGAAAGACCCGTCAACAATACCGCCGACCAAATAAAAGAAGCTTTTATTCATTTTTAATTTCCAATTTGACTTGGACTGAATGAAAAGAAAACAAGAAAAACGAAGGGAAAACTGTGAATGGATAATTATGCGATCGGCCGCTAGTTATCCCCGCGGTTTATCTCCGGCATGGGTAATTTTCCTCCATTTATTTAACCCTGGTCGCGTCGGTGAAAAGAACGGACAAAGCCACGGGAAAATAACCCTGGGGCTCAGCATGTAATACGAAGGAAGCGGTTTTCTCGCGCCTTTTGACGACCACGGACAATTTTTGTTGTATGTCTTTTAGTGCTCATCTCTCGTTGTAGTTTCAACGGGCCTTCTTTTTTGTCTTGTACAATCGATGTTTCCACGACGTTTAACGAAAGCCCACCGGCTCAGGGAACATACGCTAGCTTAGACATCAAAAACCAATAAGGATACGACGATGAACGCATCAATAGGTCTTTGATTACGATAACATCGCAAACGAGAGGGGGAAACATGGCGACAGGGGAGTACACTCCCTCCCCTCATTTTTAATTTCATTGAATTTTTTATTTTTTTTACTTACAGATTGATTCTCCCAGACTTGATCACGAGTGAATCCATCAAGCTAGTGATCACCGGGAACAAAACCTGTTTTGCTAAAACCTGTTTTGCTAAGGCCCATTTCCGTCCCGACCCTACGGCCGGGAATAACGGTCGAGTCCATCCTCATGATCCGCGAACTCGCTACTTCATATCTACCCGGTGTGAGGACTTTTTTGTTTCCACTCTACCGCCTGAATGATTTCTTAAGGGCCTCTTGCACTCTTCCGTTAATATTCCATTTCAAAGGTTTGGATATTGATTAAAAGGCCATTCATTTATTTGTGGAAGACAGTACACTAATATTATTTTATTATGTTTTAGTGAAGTGCACATTGGCGATCATAATTAGGGACTGTTTTGCCAAGCTTTGTTACGCTTTAAAAACGTTCGTCTAAAATTAACAAAAAAGAAACAGAAATCTAGAATAAAAGGAAACATTAACATCAAGGTTATCGTTTGCATTTTAAAAATTATTTCACCGTTTCAGAGTTTTGTCATTATTGAAATAATATCCTTTCAAATAATCCTCTCAAGTTGAGAGCCCTTTCGGTAAAAGAACTACGAATTGGTTCTCTCTCCAATCGGGGAACCATTTGGTTCTTCCCGGTTCTACGTAAGCCTAATTGGTTGAACTTACTGGACTCGCTAACACTCCGTATGGGCGAGGCCCTCATGCCGTCTTCTGAGGCGGGCGATTCTTGCTTCTCTTCCACGTCCTTCTCACCACCTACGTCTTGGGTCGATTTGGAGTCGATGGACTCCACATCACTCCGGTTATCCTGTAACTCCCTCTCGATGTCTTCGTTAACGACCAATCCGTCTTCGTCGTTCCCCGCGTCTTCTTTCTCGTCTTCGGAGACTTTGTCTCTCTCACTTTGGGAGTCCAGATACACTCGGCTTTCCTCTTCACCATGTACCGAGGAGCTTGAACAGAGGTCATGTTCCTCTTGAGCCAGAACACCACTATCAACTGCCAAGACCTCATCACCGGGTGTGTTTGCGTCAGCAACCCCACCTCTGGTTTCTGTCTTGTCCGGTGTATTGCTCGTGGCTAAGGAGGTTGCTGAATCCTTTGAGGAACCTTCTTTACTCTCACCACCGTCTTCTTTGTCATCCGAAGACTTGCAGCGTTGCTGCTTTCGGAATTTGGCCCGACGGTTTTTGAACCAAACCTGTGACCAGGGTTACGATCAAAACAAAATGTCAATAATTATAGCAGTTTACTGGAGATTTATAAGTGATTTTGAATCTACGAAGTCAACATCTCAAAGTAGGGTTTGTAGAGTGTGGGGGAGTGTTTTGAAAGAGTGAGTTTATTTTAGAGTCAACATCCAAGCTCCCTGTCGTTTTGGACAACATGTTATCCAGTTCTTTTCAGTGTGAGGGGGTATAACCAGTTATCCAGTTTAGTTAAAGAGATCAGGTGAATCTCCTGGGAAGTTTGGTGACACATACAGCGTCCCAAGAAGTATCCTATAGACCGTATCGAATATGACGTTACCTTTCAATAATACCCACAACATGGCGTCTGTGAGCGTGTGCGTGTGCGTGTGCCATAGAAATCAAACCAGGAACGCTAAGACGCGTTTAGACGCGCATACGGCCTGTCCTATGATATGGCCGCTTTCATGCACTCTGCGTTCATGGTTTGATTTCTATGGCACACGCACACGCACACAAGTGTGTAACAGCCTGCAATAGACCTTATGCATATGACGTCATTTGAGTAGGGCGCCCTCACCTAGAGGTCAAAAGGAAGATGCTCATTGGCCAGTCTTGTGCGCCGCGCGTACAAATCAGCGCGTTTCCATTGTTTCATCATCAGTTTACCTCTAAGATGGCGGCTTGGTGACGTCAATGCATAAGGTCTATCGTGGACCCTCCTTTGTTCAACTCTTTGTGATAGCAACCGTGGACCACAATGCTTTCCTTTGTGATAGCAACCGTGGACCTATTGTCCTCTTTTGTTATAGGTCCCCGGTTTGAATGTGGTTACCTACTCACACGCACACGCACACGCACACACCCACGCTCACAGACGCCATGTTGTGGGGCATTTGAAAGGTAACGTCATATTCGATACGGTCTATTGTTTTAACAATACTTGAAGCTATTTCACATTACATCATTTCCTATGCAGCATATTACTAATCAGCCCTGTTTCATCAGACAATATCAATGATTTGTATAATTATTTGTATGTAATATTCTGGTAATGAAACCAATGCCTCATAAGTGAACTTAATCACTGTAGCTCACAAGCCTGAGAAAACTTGTGTAAACAAGGGTGCTTGATATGTGAACCAGAAACACTGGGGTTAACACCTACTTTTCCATTTGAGTGTTCTGGGTTCTTTTACGTGCACTACCAATCCTAGTATACATATAGGACCTATGGCTTCACGTCTCATCAGAAGGACAAGGCAATGGCAAGGTATCTTGCTCAAAGACAAAAGTGCCACGACCGGGATTTGGCAACTATTCAAAACTTGATACCGTTGCTCAAGGAAGACTTCGGCACGATGTCAGCAGAACTGTTAAGTTTCCATTGTTACGTTAAAATGAAGTTAAACACACTTCCAAGATCATGATTCTCTCTGTGGTATCTGTTATGTGACAACACTAATGTTGTCAATTTTAACACCCCAGTTTGTGGAGTGCACTAATTAAACGTTTGGAGAATCGTGATTCTCCGTATACGGGTATGTCATTTCAAAACGGTCGTGCCCCACAGGGTTGTAATTATTGATGAGCTTTTAGCTTGAACCAAACCATTTCCTACGATTAAAAAACAACATGGAGCCTACTATTTTTTCACTTTTTTGTTCTCTTCAAAACTGCATGTTTGGTGTTTGTTTGTTCGTACCTGAATTCGTGCCTCCGGTAGGTTTGTGCACATTGCTAGTCTCTCTCGCATGACAACATCCGGGTAGTGTGTCTTGGAGAATGTTTTCTCCAGTGCGGCGAGCTGCTGATTGGTGAACGCAGTGCGACTGCGCCGTTGCTTCCTGTGCGTTCCATAACGGGCCTCGAGAATAAAATCTACACATAAAACAAAAATTCCCTTATGGTTTATCACTTGATAAAACAAAAATTTGAAACATATAAATAATATTGTCATTTAGTTATCATCAAAAGTTGAAATGTATAATCAATCATCAATATAGCGCCGATTGCGCGCACACTGGTCACACACTTGAGCTTTGGGATTCTTCCGGGCTAACAGTAGCATAAGTGTAATTAAATTCACCCTACTTCCCTCGTTTCACCGTTTTCAAATGCGTTTGTGAAATGCAAGTCCAATGCTCGATTTCACAAAGAGTTCAGATTGATCTTAACTGGGAATCAATCTTAATTGCTGAGCAAAGTGTGATGTCACAATACAAATCGCCATGGTATTACTGACAACTTATCTTAAGATGAATCGTTACTTAGTGCTTTGTGAAATTGACCCCAGAACTTTTAAGTGTCTTGTGTAATAGCTACCAGAACTACCAAATAATCGCGTGCCAAACACTGGTTGAAGCCAACTGTCGTAAATGGGCGTGGTCGGCACTAAAAGTACGTCCCACTTATACCAACAAAATCTAAATTCTACGGCATTTCTTAATATAGACTCTGAAAGTGGGTGATATCAAATGTATTTTACCCCCCAAAAGGGGAGGAAAGGGGGTACTAGACCGATATGAGCGCAAGCTCCTCACAACTTATCAAAACAAACTGTCGCAAAAAAATCGAAAGTTTCAGTGCAATTTTAGGCAAATCGAAAAGGCATCAGGTGTTACTTTATTATCTGCCTGTGTTTGTAGCTGCACTTCTTCACTAGATCACCTAAATCAAACCGCTCAATTTGGGTAGGGGGGAGTTCAACAGTCAGCAGTCGACGGTTTCATTCCATCAAATGCCTACAGCACTTTTTTTTACCTTGTAATAAATTCGATTCGGGAAAGAGAAATTTCCCTGATTTTACCTGTTTTAAGACTTGGAGGGGTTTAAAAGGTATATATATAGCTCCCGTATACCCTTCTCTTGTCAAAGACAAACACAATTTCTGGATTGTTCCTCTTCTGCTCAAACTAAAGTAACCAAGCTATAGTAGAATAGCTTGGGGTTATAGCCCGTATCTGCAATACGTGTTATGTACTTTTTCTGCTGCAGGCGGTAAACGCTGTGAACTGTGCAATGATGACGCAGGCAATAGCATCCGGACGTTTTAACTTCAAGGGGTTAAAGCCAAAGCGACGACTATTCCATGTATCATGTTTCATTGTATAGTGTCACCGTTTAAAGTATTACCGTTCATTCTTAAATAAACTGTTGTGGTTTTTAATAGCTATATTGATTGACAAAATCATATTGTGTGGTTACTGTTTGTCAGTTACATCCCAGCCACTAGTATTGATTTTTGTTTAAAGTCTTAACCGACCAAAATGCATTTTTTTCCGTACTGACAAAATGCTGGTATTGTGCGGTTTAATGATCTCATGCACCAAGGCTAAACGAAAATTGAAAACATGAAACAAACGTTGAGGCCTCATCTCAACAACAAAAGAGGAGAAACAAAATCACCTATCTTGCCCCGATCGATTCAGCACGCAAATGCTACCCCTATGCATAAAATTCGATTTGGCAAGGGATGATCAAATTTTCACCCGTTTTCACTGACTTTCCTTGGAAGATCAGGCGGGAAGGACTCATCGCTTGTGACAAGAACGATTCAGTTGAAGAATGGGATACATAATTCTGGGACAAAAAGCCACAACGGCAATCTGCAAAGGAATTACTTTTTTAATTTGAATGCGTGTGGAACCAATGGGTAGTAAGCACGTGTAATTGCTATCTTGTGGATCTCCATGCAAGCGCACAGGGCATTGTGTAACTACTAAACACAGAGTTTATACCGCCGTTAATTATTTCAGAATTGAAAAGGTTTTTCATGGTCTTTTTTTTCTTCTTCGTCTTTTTCTTCTTCTTCTGTTGCTGTCCATAAGAATTCGTATGGACAGGTAGTTTGCCAGTGGTGTTAATATCAATATATATTCATTACAGGCCTACTACAGGTCCATCCAGTCACATTCTTCTAGTACGGAATCCCCCAAGAGGGTCAGGTAAAGCAAAAACACAGAACAGTTTCAACCCCTTTAAATATTATTTCGTTCCCCAAAAACATTATCTCGTTCCCACAAATTATTATTTCGTTCCTCATAATGTTATTTTGTGTGAACGAATTATCATTTCGAGGGAACGAAATAATTATCATTTCGAGAGTGTCTGAGGGAACGACACAATATTTTAGAGGGGGACGACATTTTTTCTAGGGAACAAGATAATATTTTCAGCGAACGGAATAATAATACATAGAAGCATGCATGTAGAGACACTATTGGTTGGCAATAGACTGTGCAAGTCTCGCGCGTAATCGAACTTCCGGGACCATAGTGGTCCCAACCATATGGAGTTTTACGTGGGCGAGATTTTGTTTCGTCAATTATTTTAGTTTAACGTAGGTTATGACCTAGAAAAGTAGTTGGGAATGTAATACTAAGTGATAACAACATATGAAAGTAAAACCAATTCAACAATATAACGAAGAAAATCCAAGAATTAAACTTGACCTCAGCTTCCGGTTATTGCAAAAAATTAAGAATTTTGTGCTCGCCTCCGATCATAAAACTTACGTGAACGCTTGTTTTGGATGCGCAATTATAATCGCCAGATGCTGTAATTGCAAAGCAAACCCTTTTCATTGCAGTCTATGGTTGTTGAGGCGTCAGCATCCTCTTTAAACTGCAATACGGGTCCATTTAAGACCCGTTTGACCTTCACGAATCCGCGTAAGGGGTTTCTAAAAAGTTAACATCAAATAGGCAAAAAAAAATTCCAATAATAATATACACACTATTGTGATTGTTTTTTCAAAACCTAAAACTTTTCATAAAATTGTAATGATTTATTTTTGTTTTTCAGATTTTGTCATGAGATATAATTTAAAACAAAGATTTAATTTCAGAAATAAACATTTTCTTCGTTTGACGTGTTTTCTCGTTTGGATACGCGCGGGACTTGCACAGTCTATTAGGCCGTGTCCGAAACGGCGACTTCAGCTACAGCTACGGCTAGATCAGCGTGTCTGTCAGTGTTAAAGAATAGGCAGACGCGCGCGATCTAGCCGTAGCTGTAGCCGAAGTCGCCGTTTCGGACACGGCCTTAATGTCATAGAGTTGTGCTCGATAGGCAGACGCACAAGCGCGTACACGTCACACCATCAGCCCCATATACAAAGGTGCAATGTTCTCAGCCTTGCTACCATGGGCAGCGCGCTGTATCAATACCTCTCATGATAAAACAAGATGTTATGGGGGGAAATGGCGCGACGAGATCGTACACAACTGAGAACGAGGTTGTGGTGTTCCCTCATTTTGACCACCAGTAGCACTAGTGCGCACGCGCAATTTGCATAATTCAAGGGGAGGGTCCATTAAGCCAGGCATTCCGTGTATGACTTCAGAACTGTTTTACGAGCCTCAATTACAGATTCCTAAATCGTCGAATATTCTCACCAATTATGGTAAAAAAATCTATCATTTTTTTGTTGTGACCTACGTTTTTCCCCAAACCTCGGCTAAGGCTTCGCCTCAGGCTCCAGGCTCCGTTTAATGTTGGAAAATACCATACAAAATGCACACTGCTCCAAAAATGATGACAGAGCCCGAGTCGGAAACGGAGCCCAAGCCGAGGCTTCGAAAAGGCCCCTGAAGTGGTATTCATGCAACAAGTCAAAGCAATTTGTTTTGACCAAATAATAAATTTAGCAAATAAATGTTTCGATCAGTTATTCGATTGAGTGTCCAGTAAAATGTCAGCGCTTTGAATAGAGTTTGATTTGGCTACGTTTACTAGAAGGTAAGATATAGTGACGTAAAGTGATATTTACATCACATTATAGCATCCAATGGTTTGTCAAGCTGAGCTGCATTAGACCATCAACCACCGTACAACGACAACCTTATCAGGCGTTTGTATACGGAGCGTGATACAGAGATACCCATGGATGGAGGGTGTGGCTTACTGATGCGAAGATGGCGCGCTTTCACCTACGCAATGTACCTAATCAAAGATGGCAGCTTTAAAATTTGTCCCCCAAAAATTTACCGAAGATATTTTTTTTTTAATCATAAAACATGACATGATTATTAAGCAAAGCCTAACAGGCCCTGATAGACTTTGATAAGGTTTTTTTTTTTGGCGTGCGTATAGAGGTTTCTGTTGTGACAATAATAATGTAGGAGATGGTATCTGACGTGTATGGGCTTATAATCGAACACAATGTGCCTTGTGTCTAGTTTCCGGTGCCACCCCCGGTATGAACTTGAAGTTACAGTGGCGTAATTAAATCTTCAGGTAGACAAATCATCCGATTTTAATTTGAAAAGAGAGCACCATTGAGGACGGATTTGAGCGGACGGGGGCTTAATCTAGCAATCGATAAAGCTGGTTTGATCAGAACCCATGTGTAATCTTCTCATCGAAATGCAACAATGACTTGATGCGAAACCTTGTGTTTATTACAACCAGACAATGTGTGTTTTTATCAGCCATTTTTCAGGGAGTTACAGTAAGCCCCTCTACTCTCTGACAGCAAAAGTGGATCAAGAAAAACCACCGTCGGTAGGTAGTCTAGTTTTGAAAGAAGCGGCTCATTTCAGCGCAGAATACGAAATAATAAACCTATTAAGTTGTAAATAGGCTATATTATTGTTGTGTGTGTTTCTTTTTTCTATAATTATAACTCAATTATTTCTAATGATGTAAGGTTCTTTAAATATCGAGTATAATTCAGGGGGAAACTTTTAAATCTAAAATTCAATTTTTTTTAATACACATTTTGAAACCCGGATCGACGATAATGCGAATCTTTTCTATCTGAACTTTAACTGTTAAAGTGTGAGTCAACCGACAATCAATATTCAGATTTAACGCACCAAAATAAGAACAATGTGTCAAGTTTGCACCGAGGGGGGCAAACGAAAAACAATAACTCTGAAATTGAATTTTTGATCGACTTAATTGGGATTTGATATATTACTCTTCTTTTGTTTTGAAAAAAGCCTCGCTAAAAGCAAAATACTTTCTGCACTAACATTTCATTTCATTTATTCTGGTTGTTTATTCTCAGAAAATCGAACTTAATCAATATAATAGCCAATAACTTAAAGGAGAGACGACAAGGAAAGGAAGTTTCAGTTTTAGATGTGGAAGGAAAACCCCAGAGAAATATTCCAGGAAAAACTCACGCAGTCATGTAAGGGACTGAAAAGCCAATCTAAATAGTGCCCCCCTCGGTGTGATTCGAACCGGGGTCCTAGAAGTGGAAGGAGAGTTAAGAAACCACTACGCCAACTCGACCACATTGATGGTTACCGTAATCACTCCTGCGGCTGCTGTTTTTGACAAGATGGAAATCACATTGGCCTATTAGATTTATTTACCTCAATCCGACTAGAGATGTTTTCACCAAAAATTGTGAAATCCCGTTTCAATTCAGAGACGAAGTCTGCGAAATGCAAAATGCGCAAAACTTAATCTTCAAAAAATGACACAACAAAACAGATAAACAAAACTCACCTGCAAGACGTTCTGCGAAAGTCAGAGCTGGTACAGAAGGGGGATGGTTAGGGTACATCTGCTGGGCGTGTTGGTGGAGGTAGTACATAGCCCCCATCGTGCCCAGGGCGGCTGGGCTGTAAGAACTACCGTTTGGTTGCATCCTAGCGAGAGAAGACAACAATCCTTATATTAGAGTCTGAAAGATATTCAACTTACCAAAAGTACACAGATAAATATTTCGAAAATAAAGGCAAGATACGTTTATTTATACTCTATAACAAAGATCTGTCTGAATTGATTCGGAGAGGAATCCGTAAAGACCATCCTCATGTCTGGGTCAACCCATTTTAGGGGTCAACCTTCGGTAGTTAAAAACAGAAGCCTGTTTTCCTGGTGCCTTGGTACACCCTTCAGAACGTTATTGTTAGAAGTTAAGATATGTTTTCTTTGAACGGAGTTCCCTTAGCAAAACGAAAGCGGCCTCGACCTCTCAAAGACAGGCCTAGTGAAATGGCAGACAAATCTAAGACAAAACACCTTATTGACTCAGAATTTTGGGTCACGTTGATTTGGACATGAGTCTGGCCATAACGGACCTTTCTCCGGGCCAATTAGAAATATCATTAATATTGTTATAATTTTTAATTTCTAATGAAACGGATGCCATAAAAATCCCAACGAGGGATGCCCCCAAAGATGCGAACTTAATCACTGCAAACAGGAAAATGTATTATAACCTATACTACAAAATAGTTACCTCCATATGGACAGCTAAAACTCTAGTGTTTCTGATCAGTAGAGTGTGGGTTCGAGTCCCGAACGTGACACTTGTGTTTGTAAGCAAGACACTTAACAATTATTGCTAAGACGATGTGACCTCTGACGTCATTTGAAAATCATAACATGATGCGCGCGCATGTCGCCGGGCAAAACCTTTGTGTACTTGACAGCCAGCTAGAAAGTACACGCAATATTACCATGACTACGCGTCTTTTTGCCCGGCGGAACATGACTTGGACAACAGACTTGTCAACAGAGGGCGGTTTGAATGTAAACAGAGGTCACATCGTCTGCCGCAGGTCCCGGATGCGAGAAAGGGTTGTCCCGGATGCGAGAAAGGGTTGTCCCGGATGCGAGAAAGGGTTGTCCCGGTATTTCTGGCATATTTGGCTACAATTTGCGCCGTATCAACTCGTAAACCTAATAAAAGGTGTTATATAAATGTTTGTGTTTTTGTTGTTATTTTCCTTTTATCAAAATACACTTGTGGGAATGTGCTTTACATCCCAGTTCTTTAGACACAAGTTCAACTTGTTTTTACTCCATTGCTAATTGACGAGAAAGGTCGCGTTCGGATGAGAGTTCACGACGGTGTTTTCTTTGTTAACCGCAGTTCACGAGGTTTCGGGAGAAAAATATATGCGGTGCCCGTTGATTAATTACTAGTTTAGAAAGAACTTTCTCCAGGGACTGGATAACCAGGAAATACTGGTATTCACACGCACCAGCAACGGCAATTTAATCACTGAATACAAGCAGACGTTGTGTTGCCAAGTTCCTTACCGCAATTCTGCCCCCTCCTTCGTTGCAATCATATTTTTCCGTCGTAATCAAGCAAAGAATCTTTCTATCGGCCGCTCAAATAATCAAAAGTTAGTCACAGATACACTTCACCAGCAAATGAAACACAATAGAGATGGTGGGACAAAGCAATCACACACAAAATTCACGGGGAAATTTGTATATTATACATTTCTCGCTTGAATCTACAAGAGGTATGATTTAACACGCCACTGCTTTTTATTCGTCCCATTATTGTTTTTTGTGAAAGAAAAAGTCTTTCTAACGAAAAAGACTGTTTCAATTTTATTCCTATTACTTTTCTTGGCGATTTTCCCTCAGAAAGACCGCGAATCTATTTGATTACTCGCGAGGTTCTTTTTCCCATTTTTTATTTATTTTTTTCATAACAAAATGTAAAAAGACTCTATAATCAAATCCGAAAGTCTACGATTGAAATATGAAATTTGACCAATTGCTTGACTAGAGGTTTGCATGTGTGATTGAAGGAAGGACCTTACAGCGGTACTTAACGGGACTGTTTTAAATCTAATCTTCGAAACAGACGGGGAAGGCCGGGTGTAGTAGGCTACGATGGGTAGCATTTAGCGAAGATGAGAACAAGACAATGTTATATAAAAGCAGCATTGTGCGCCATTTGTGAGCGCGGGACTGGCACGGAGTCCAACAACAACGGAATGGTTATGTAGTGAGCCTGCAGATGGTATAATGGCTGGTTTACTGCGAGTCATACTTGGTGGGGGTACATGCACTTAACTTGCCTTAGAGTTCACGTCAGGCTATTTTCGTGGTGTTTCGAAATGGACACTTCAATTCAAGCATCAAAAGGCAAATGACCAAAGGGGTAACAAAAAAATAGATGGGTAGAATTTGAAACGTTTATGGGAAAACAATTATTGCAATTTTTTTAAAGTGATTACCAAACGTATACTTTCTCTTTAAGTAAAATTGAACCTTTTTCAAATTATTTTTATTATTTTCTATTTTTTGTTTTATATACTATGATTCAGAGACCGTCTGGTCGAAATAAATCCACTCCACAGAATGGATGTTTTAAATTCATTTTCAGATGAAACGATTAGATGGCAGAAATAGTTTAGATCAGCTCTCTGGATCAACAATTTTTTGTCATATATTTCTCAGATAGGCCTAGCTTTCATCAGACATCAAAGAGCTATTACCTTCAATTAGGCTAAAGCGTTTGGACAAAAAGGGGCCTTTTACACAACAAGCCTTCAAACGACAATACATAATAGCTGAACAATGCGATCGCTTCCGTGTTGTCAACCGCTTCCCTGAAATTATTGGTTGCTAATTTTGGGATAATTTTCCCAACTCCGTGACGGGGGATTCTTTTCCCCTCTTCTCATTTTTCTTTTCCAGACCGCAGAAAAGCACCAGAGCCGCGGCCTTGGACCATTAATTAGTCCATGACAACGGTATACAAAAAAACAGCATCTATTTCTGCTCGGCATTAATCCATCCGCACTACACGGGCTGAAACCTGGGATCCTCCGCCGCGTCTTCGTATAAGATCATTACAGACGGTCTCCTACCTAATAAGACACGGTTACAAACGCTGCACCAACCACACAATGTACACTTCATTAAACGAAAAAAGATCCATGGGAAATAGTGATTAAAGAGCACGATTTAAGACTATCACCCCCCCCCCCCCCCCCCCCCCCTTGATAGGGGGAACAGTGTCTTAGTCACAATCTGTTTCTCAATTTCAACTTCTAAAATTGAGGTTGAACATATATATCTCCCCGCGATGTGTTGATACAGGCTTTTCTTGTGCGTGGATCTTTAACGTAACCCGAACCACATTCCTAACAACCAATTATATCATTTCCTCGTAATTAAGCCGGCTTTTAAAACAAATATTCTAACAAAGTTGTCACCACCGCTGGTGGACTCGGTTCGCTTTATCCATGTTGCGCAAGAGTTGATAGAGCTATCCCTCGCCATTTTGTGTCGGCCTTCCTTGCATAACATTATTCTAAAGGCCATGTTCACGACAGAGCAACACTGTTCCCTGTGATTATATTGTCTAAAAGTTTTACGCCAGGTATAAGTCCTTCGACAATCAGGTTTTAATTTAATTAACTTTGTCGCACCAAGTTTTTAAACCTCTGGAGGAAAGACTTGTTTAGGTCTGTTGAGTCTTGTGTCTGCATGATAATTCAATCTTCGTAGAGCATGGTGATTTTTTTATAATTATATATTTTTTTTCACATGCCATTTTTCTCTTGTTTCTAAATTCAATGAAGTCTTTGTTAACAGGCCTTGGCCAATCTAAATATGTTTTGATATAATTTGATGGCTAAAACTGTCCCCTTAATTATTTCTTCTTCCGTCATTAGATCTACAATACTTGATTTTTATTTTTATTTAAGCTAAAATACACATCTCG
This sequence comes from Leptasterias polaris, assembly GCA_037783415.1. Lineage (NCBI taxonomy): Eukaryota > Metazoa > Echinodermata > Asteroidea > Forcipulatida > Asteriidae > Leptasterias > Leptasterias polaris. The sequence continues at coordinate 199,903 of JAZGTN010000123.1, forward strand.
CCGGAATGAAAAGCGCTCCGTGTAGACTCAACATAATATGAAATTCAAGGGCCACAACAAAGGGAGTCTAAACCCGTCTGTGAATAGTTGTCTTCAATTTTCATACGGTAAAAAAAAATGATAATCACATTAGATATATGAAACTGTAACTTCTTCTTTAAACGGTCTTGAAGATCTGTGTCATTGCAAGCAGCAATTCCTCGGTTGTCCAAAGTAATCACTTTTGACGATGGGTTGTAGCTAAACGCCCACCCAATCAGAGTGACGGATCGGAATGCAATATAGGCCTTCGAAAATAAAACACAAGATCAGCCATTTGAGCGAGTTAAATAACCCAGGCGCATGTCTTTTCTGATGATTATTATCCACTCACAGGTATCCAGCGCTCTGAAATTGAAATATCCGAGGGGGCGCGGCCCAACACGACGGCTCCCTACCCCCACCGATGAGGCTGGCTGAACGACGGCTGCGCGCAAGACCGCATCGATCTTCTAACGGGGCACGGCCACTAACTGGTGACTGAGCACACACAGTGAACACATACTATACGGGAATGTCGCCGTTTAAGCTACTGGTTTATACACTACGACATGGCATCGCCTGCCTTGACCAATTAGCTGAACTCAGCATCTGACGATTTGTCTATATCAATTATGAATACGGGGCTTATTAAGAAAAGACAATAGAACAAAGAAAACACTTTGACCGGCGGAATTTTGACCGGCGGAAGAGTACCGTTAAAACCAACGAGCGGATAACAGCAAAAGCTGTATAGATCTAGTGATGTGTATTTGAAAATATGAGTTGCAATTGGGAGTGGAAGACAATGTCCAGAAAAACCATTCAAACCACGAGGACAAAGGGATAAAACTGACAATTAAAAAAGTAAAAAAGGGGGAAATTGTGATTTTATTTCCATGTCAAATAATAAACCAAATTCATGTCCATGTCCTGAACAGTTTGTATTGCAAACGACACTCACGGCTAATGATAAAACAATTTTAAGATAGTAAGAAAATTGCAATCGGGAAATATTTATTTAAGTGGAATTGTTGGTTCCAGAAATTAAAGCTGATATCGTTTTCCTATGGTCTTACGGCTGGGTAGAAAAGTAAATCAAAAATGGTGTACAACGCCTCTGATCGATGACTGCTAATATTAAAATGCTCGTCTGATCGATAATGATTATCGATCGTGACATGACAAAGCTGGGCATGAATCCATATCGTCTAAGATAATGGTATTTTATTTGTCACCAGTGCCATATATTTAAACAAAATACTAAAAGAACAGTAATCAAATACATAAATTGTTCTTCATATTTTGCCGATTTTAAAGATGCATTGTTGCTTCGTTTAGGGTTTGTATTGTTTTTGTTATGTTTCCCCTTTTTGTCTCACAATTCCATTTTAACGAGCATTTTAGCAACTACATGATATATCTCTCTCTGTTAGTTGGGTTGGGTTTTTGGTCAGTCCACTCTGGGTCAATTTGTCACTTTTGATCGACAGACTAGAATTGAAGATGTCATGGTGTTAAAAAATAACCCGGGCGTTTCAACGGGAAATGCATGCACGGCAGGGCTTGTTGCCGTTTCGCAGGCCGTCTGAAAGCTCTCCCGAGTGCTGTACAAACACACTGCCCGGTGATTGAAGATGTGACGCGTCCAAAGCGAACGAGCCGAGCCGAGCCGACTACCGTGCCGGTTCATCGTGCCGCTCAGCGGCATCATATTGCCGTTTGATGCATCGCTATGGACTACCAACATTCCTCGTACCATACAACTTCAATATCTTTATCAAGGTGTTGTTTGCCAAAGTTTGTCCAAATAACTAGCTATGAATACATTTAACAATCAGAGCTATATGTACCTTATAAGTTCTGATTATTATTTTGTAAGTAGATAGAGTTTACAGAAAACGTAAATCCCTTTTTGTTATTTCGTGTGAAAGAGAGTACAAAAGGATGCCAAACATATCATAAACTATTACACTTGTCAACATCTGACTGTCCTATATCACATATTTAAACCATTCAGTAACAAGGTCGTTTTCTTGTGCTAATGGTTTTGTTTTAAACTGAAGGGGCTTAGAATTATAGCGAGGAATATTAATAATGTGTATAGGGCTCCCTCTAGAGATGTGTATGGCATACTTGAATGGCCGTCAGTATTATGTGCACCGAACGATGCGTCTTACAGTTTACTGGCCGCCTATACTTCATCCGTGGGCATGAAACGAAATCAGTTGAAGACGAAGCCCGTTTTAATTGTATTTAGCTTCTAGGAATTAAAAGAATTGAAATGCACTACCTTCCCACCGTATATCATAAAATCGCGGCTCTCATTTTAAGCTTCGGCTTCTTGTGTATAGCCTCCATTTCTTGTAATTTCCTGCCAAAGTCAGCATTCCTCTGTGCTTGTAAAATATTGAAATACACATTTCTAAAATGACTCAATGAAAAATGAAATGTGATTATTCTTCAGCTCCTGCTGACATCTCCGACACTTCACACAGACGGATAGGATGAGGTATTTCGATGCGTCCGTCGCATGCGGACATCTTGTCAAAGATCAGTATCTACACTTAATGCGACCCAACATTATGTAATAACAAACCTGTGAACGTTTAAGCCCAATCGGTCATCGGAGTCACGAAAAAGAGTGAAGAAAAAATCGTATCAAATATGTTTTCAAACATCAGGTTTTGGTCTCGCGAGATCAAAACCATGTTTGACTCATTTCTCCAAAACCATAGCATTTCAAGCAACAATAATTCAAGGGAAGTTTTCCACCATGACCATCTTTATACCACGTCAGTTACGTGCACCTCAGCGAACATTATATTTTTCTATCATACCAATATTGTGCACATCCTTTAAAAGTGGGTCCATTTTTTTTCTAAATAATTATAAACAAAATCATAAAAATAAAGGAGAAACAAGCAGCTTAAAGAAATGTTTTTCAAGCAAAGTATGACTTCTTTGTTTTACGAGCATGAGCAAATGATATTTCAATAATCATTCTTCAAAATAAAATTGTTAAAATGTTAAAACTACCATTCCAATAATTTCTGCGTCAACCAATCTGTGAATTTGTCTTAAAACAATAGTTTCGCGACCATTATTATTGCAGCACTTGATTTATCGAGCCCAACCTGTTACCATCAGCGTTTTCATTCATGCTGAAAATTTCGACCGTGAGTTAAACAAACAAATTGAAGCCGTAAAGTTGCCAAGTTTATCAATATTGTCGAAACAAAATCGATCTTTCTATCAAACAGATCGATGGTTATAAGTAATATTTGCGATTTAATACATTTCTTATGCATACTAAACTTCTGTCTTCGTAGAAACGCCTATTATTTCCCAAACCACTCCAATCCGGTCTTCAAAATGTGTTTTTGTTTTGACTTTATATTATTATGCTTTTTTATGGGATCAGGCATGCCACCATAATCAGAGTCCAACAGTTTGGGTGTTGAGTTTACGCAGATTTTGTGAGGGTTACATGGGATCAGGCGTACCACCATTATCAGAATCAAACAGTTCGAGCGAGAAGTTACTATAAAGGTGTTGGATAATGGTGTTGGACTTTTCAGGTTCCTGGTAAACCACTGAAATGAGTTTGGGTTTCGTTATAAATATAAAAATGATTATAATACAGAGTATTTTTAGTGCACGTATCTATCAATAAGGTACTTGAACAAAAAGGAAACTTTATTTTATATTTTTTGTTTTTATATATTTGAATTTGAGACCGATTTATGTATCTATCAATAAGGTACTTGAACAAAAAGGAAACTTTATTTTATACTTTTTGTTTTTATATATTTGAATTTGAGACCGATTTATGTAGCACCACATACAGGGGTTTACTGTGCTGCGGAGCACTCGACTGCCACTGCAAGAAATACCATGGCAGACACCTTCTCTTAACGATCAGTGTAAAACTGTGTTGTTTTGTGTGCATTACACAACACAAGGGACATACGGCGTGAGGTCCCATCCGGAGGACGAAGCAAAAATGGTTAATTGTCTTGCTTAAATGATACAAATGTCAAAACCGGGACTCGAACCAGCACTCTGCTGATCAGAAACACTAAAGATTGAGTCCAGTGCGCTGGACCACTCGTACACGATACACAATATGAGTTTTGAAACAGATTACTGTTGAAAATTGAAGTTAAATTAACACAAAACTTACCTGTTTGCGATGCAAAATTCTCAGTTCCTAGTTCAAAAAGTGATGCTTGTAGAGTAGCCCTGCTTTACGACTTTAATTCCAAAGTATAAATTGTGGTTCTGTCTCGCAATCTGGACGCCCTGGCTGTGTTTAGTTAAACTCTTTTTAGATTATGGAGAGGGTATGATCAACCTTGAATCAGTTCTGAGAGAGGAATGTCCTGGTTTGACAGTTTCCAAACCGGCTCCTCAAATCTCGAAACACTCCTTGCAGCTCAAGTTTATAACAACCCGAGTGTCATCCTCCGGGGAAATTCAAACTTGCGTGCGTCGAAAAGAACAATCGGATAAAAATGATGCCGATAGTCACCACACCACGCTACGTGTTTGTCATGATTGAGTAAAACACATAGAATAAGGAGAAAAACCTACGCCCTGGTCATATCAAACTGTCCAAGGCATATTATCTTGTTTTCGGTAACCATGACGAACGGTGGCTTTAAAATAAAAAACACTGTATATCCGTGACGATAAACCTGTGTAAGACCCCGCCCCTACGTGGCTGTGTTTTGCTGAGCTGCCGTCTGCCCAGACACACGGATAGCGCCCGCTTTCATCGCATGATCGCTGCTTGCCGGCGAGATGCGATGACATCCGGGAGTCGAGTCGGGTCAAGAGGGGGAGGAGGGGACTGATGATGCCGATCACGCGTCGTCACCGTTTACTGTCATGAACATCAAGGACAGAAGATCTTTTATCAATTGATGAAATGACGCCTACAAGAAGGGAAGGGGGAAAGGGCCAACTCGATGGCGAGTTATCTATCCCCGTTGAATGGTCGACGATGTAAACTCACCGTGTTTCCTGTTCTTTTGTGCCATGGATGTCGTTGTATTAAACAGCCGTAATTATTCTTCGATCGGCCACTCGGTTCTCTCGACAGAAGAAAAACAGGCGAGCGTAGCTCTTGTTTGCCTACGAATTATTATTTGGGGTTTTTCGTACACAGACCGCCGCCGTGACTGAGCACAAAATAATGCGCAATCTCTTCACATGCAGTTGTCGTATTTTGATATTCGTGTGACTGACATTTCGGTAATAATCGTGCAGCAAAATATTTTCTTGGTTTGTAAAGCTTTATACATTTGATTTCACGTAACAGCCGTATACAGAAATACCTAAAACACTGAGTAGTTTAATGTTTAATATCGAGTCCTTACTGTCGAATGCAATAATAAACTTCAGTGCGAAAAATGAATGGGTTAGAACATTATTATAATAAATTTCTGGTCAAAAAACCCAAGAATGCCTCACTAAGAAACTTAATCACTGTAGCTCGCTAATAACTTGAAGAAACCTGTAACCAAGGTTGCTTGCTATGTGAACTAGAAACACCGTGGGCCCGGTATGCCAGCTGTCCCTAAACTGTCTACCGGGGCCAACCTGACCGGCCAAGGGGTGCCGGCAGGAGTTGCGCCGCGACCCATCATTTGCGCCTCAGAAAGCTAAAAAAAAACTCCGTACTCTGCGCTCCACGGCCCTACTCTTCCGTAATAAGTGTTCGAGGTTCTGTGTTCTTTTACCATACACTACCAATCCTAGTATACGGGACCTACGGCTTAATGTCCCCTCCGAAGAACGAAAGCAATTACTGAATTAGGGCAAAGTATCAAGAACAGGGCAGAGCATGAGTCCGGTGGTCTAGTAACCCACGACACGGCCACGACACGCCACACAAAATAATGTTTGAAAACAGTGAAAACATTTAAGGTTTTTCCACCTTTTTTTCCTCTCGTGACTCCAATGACAGATTGAGCTTAATCTTTCTTAGGTTTTTTATCCTTTGTATTTTCTGGGTCACATCAAGAGTAGATGCTGGTTTTTAACATTTACCAATGTGACACATGTGCTTTAAAATAATGTTAGAGTGATGCGAATAAAATACTGCAGATGCAGATATTCGGGTAAGATGTCGAGAGATAAGTGACGATTGAATCAAAGCATCAACACAGAATTCAACATGAATGTTTAACTTGTCACCAAATTGAGACAGGTATTTCCTCTCCTCCGGTAGCCCAACTGCATCAAAATAACGGGAAGTGACTGTTCATGGTTATAAGTGGGGTGCAAAGAAAATTAACTACAAATTCGGTCATTTTGAACACCAAAACAAGCCGGGCATTGTTTGCTATGACGCGGTCAGGTCCGTCGCTAAGAGAGCCAATTGCTCTCAATTCAACATTTTTACACGGTTCCACATCGAAATCACACTCGCAAATGAGTGAAACGCTTTCGCTAATTACCTCAACATGGTAACATTAACGGTGCATTCGGTGACTTAATATGCGGGGCTGTGTGCTTGAACTGCAATGTAATGCGTGTTAATGGTGGAGTGCTTCTTGCGCATTGCACCAATACACGCATGCACTGGGTTTACTCTCAAACACTCTACATGAGGAGTGTACAAGGTTTTACCTTTTTGGCTGTATAAAACTGATGGGTACAAATGACGTGTAAACATAATGCTCAATATCTGGTAAAGAAACAATTTCTGCAGTCCCCGTCATTTGTGTCAAATAGAATACACAAGGTAAAATTTGTGGATACTTTACCCTAATTGCTTTGTTCTTCGGAAGGTTGGATAGGTACTGGGATTGTTAGTGCACGTAAAAGAACCCGGAACACTTACCGTGGGGTAGAAGTTAACCCCGGTGTTTCTGGTTCACATAATAACAAGCCCCCTTGTTTACAGGTTTCCTCAGGATAGCGAGCTACAGTGATTAAGTTCACTTATGAGGCATCCTTGGTTTCATTACCATCAACATATAATAACTATAACAAAAACACCGACTAAACAAAAAATAGAATGGGACTTTATCGTGATACGACGCCGGTTCCAATCCCGCTCCAGTCAATTTGTGTTTGCTTAAACTAAAATTTCAATTTATTAAGCTCAGATGCAATGATTAATTTGAGCTTCTTATATTGGCAATCCTGTTATGAAGAACGTCAATGTATTGCTTCTTAGTCATGTAGATATGTTTAGGTTAATTTATAAGACCTAAGATGTCAATTATTGTTTTATGGTCTGTGGTTGGCAAAGGTGGCGAAGAGAACAGCTCTTCGGATGTCCTTTGACTGTGTAACACGTGATAGTCTATTAAAAATGATCAGTCATTCCCAATTAACGAGCCCTGTAAAAACCATGACGGTTTGCAAATTTGCTTTTTATATTGCTGTTACAACGGGCCAGGGCGTGCTGCACCGTTCTTGCGGCCGGTCTCCTTAACACGTATCATGCGATTCGGAGGTTGTTCAGCTGCAGGAACTGCAATCACCCGACTCAGTTCATTAAGTCCAGGTAAACACGGGAACGTGCGGGGCTTTGCCTGGCGGACTAACCGGGTAAAGACCAACATTATCCCGGACAAATCTCCCCCTCTGAATCCCCTCCGTTCGTGGTGCACCGTACAGGATGCTGAACTCTACAACTGCCGATGTTGCGACCTACACATCCAATAAACGGATGCGTAGATTGGCGTATTATTATTAATAACAAATACTTCAACAGCCGAGAAGGGGGGAACACTTGTCTAATTGGGGAAATCCAAGCGCTGATCGGAAGGGGGGAAGCGCTCGGTGAAAAAAAAAACACCCAAAAAGAGAAACAACAATTTATGAGTTTTCCAGACCAGGATCTCGACGGAAATGTTGATATCGGAGCGGGTTGTTTGGCTCGCTTCCCCCGACTGGATGGTTCTTTAGAGCCGGTCACGTTCGACGCGCCCCGGTCTTGGAACAAACCCTAATCGCAATTCAATGCAGATGATCAGATATTTGCCAACCAGTTATATCGAGTTTATTTTGTTTACCATTTGGTTGGTTTTTTTTGTTTTTTTGAGGGAAGGGGGTTTTGTAGGTTGATAGTACTCTGTATAAAGACCTACATTTTAAATCAAGCAAATTGAGCTCGTGTTATTTGCCCGTCAACCTTCAATAATTTTGCTCTGTTGCGAACTATAACTCCACACCAATATTCCAATTTGAATTTCCAACCGAACACGAGACGTATTAAAGGCGCATTCGATCCTCACCGGGCCACTGATGAGTGACAATAACTAATACTTGAGTTCAGAAACTCCAATCTAAATCAAAGCAGATATTTCAATCGTAACCTGCGTACATTGAACAACTATCCACTCAATTCTTTGATTTTTATTTGTTTAAATATATACATTTTTTGTCATTTTGGTAACCTGCGTACATTAAAAAACGTTATAATCTTAAAGCACGTGTGTAACATTGGTATTTATCAAAGACCTATATCCACACTTTAATAATGTGACCCAACAATTACATGAAATAGAAAACATGTGAAAGTTAAAGCTAAATCGGTCATTGGATTCACAAGAACAAAAGTGGAGCAGACCTTAAATGTTTTTACTGTTTTCAAACATTGAGTTAGTCAATAACAAGATCAAACCTATTTGTTTTACTAATTTCTAAAAAAAACTATTGCATTTTAAGAAAAAATCATTATTTCAAAGTGAATTTCCCACCATGACCATCTTCATGGCACATACGTTGTGTGCAAATCTCCGACTATTTATATTTGTTTTACTCCTACCAATGTTATGAACACCCCATAGGGCCAGTTTACAATCGGTCACGATGATCGCACGATCATTAAAAAACGCAGTTTATGTTATGTTGAACACCGAGGTGTCAGTGTCTAGTTGTGATGACGCTGGCAATCATCAGCGTTCGACGAATATCGCCGAGCGTCCGGTCACAAATTGACCTTTTAGACGGTGTTCGAATTGGCAGCTATACGGCTGAGGCTGTTGCGAAGGGCAACCTGGGGTTCAACGCGGTCGCAGCCGTAAACTCAGACGTAAATTTCAGAATTAACGGCTTCGGAACTGGCTATGCCGGATCGCTGAAATGGCCCAATCGTCAGTGTTGCCGGTGCAGCCATAGCCAATAGCCTAAGTCGCTCAATGCGGAATCGGCATTCTAGTCACGCACGGAGAGCCTGGCATGATAGCCACAGCCTGAACGGATTTAGACTCGTAACAAAGATGATTTTAGATCCTGCAGTCAGGGTACCAAACACAGAATGATAACTTCAAGAGAAAGAACGTCTTTGTTATGGGGCAAAGTAAAATAACTAACATCCATTTGTGTTCGGTAAAAACACCAAACCTACCTATAAAAGAACATCATGTGGTCATGCTGTAGCTCTTTCGTGTGGTCACTATCAAATCATTTTAACTGACAGGTCCGAGGAGACCCAGTTAACAGTGTCGTCATCTAGGGTCGTCAGGCCAGCAGCACCGTGGGGTCCGAAAATGTTGCATTTCTGCAAAGGTATACTGCTGGGCACGGCAAGTACCTGATCCCAGGCAGTTCGTGTTGGTCCATGCCTTTCGGGGAAAGTTCACATCCCAGTGTTCTGCTTGGTGGGGTGTGGATGTAGGACTATAGCTGTGTACATGTGGTAGAAACAACCAAAATCAGTTTGTGTTTGCCTGCGATTTGTTCAAGTTTATTATCAGGCATAATTCGATGACGGCACAAGCAACGGTACTCTGTGGTATTTTAGACAGAAGTGTTTCTCTGAATGTCTGGTGCTGATATAAAATATATAGTCAATGGACTTTCAGATCGAACAAATAATTTTTCCCGGTAATCAAACATCCGAATTTGTTCTTTAATGAACCCAATTGTCCCTTCTAAATTGGTGCATGAATACACCGACTCCCCAAAGGGGGGGGAGGGGGTAGACAAAATAATATTCATGTTCAAGAACCACTCAATAATTTATGTTTTCTACAGAAAAGGGAGGTGGTTCCACACGCACTTGGGGTGGTTTTTGAACCCACGCATTCGGCATTCTAAAGCCAGTTAATAATTGTCTGGTTACAAGCGTGACAGTGTGAACGTTGTAGTTTGACTACCAACACCGGGCAGTCAGCAAGACATGCCTGTCAAGAACAACCAAACCCCTCCAATAGACTACCATCATTGAGGTCAAGCCATGTGAGCACGCGCCATTATTGTAGTACTCGTACTGGAGTACTACTCGAGTTTGTTTGATGGCACTCGTACTCTTTCTCGTACTGGAATGCTACTCGAGTACCGTTTTGATGGTACTCGTACTCGGTATTCGTACTCGAGTACTACTCAAGTACCGTTTCGATGGTACTCGTACTCGTACCGGAGTACTATGGTGGTAGTGGTACTCGGTACTTGTACTCGAGTACCGTTTTGATGGGACTCGTACTGGGGTACTTCTGGAGTACCGTTTTGATGGTACTCCTACTCGTACTGGAGTACTACTCGAGTACCGTTTTGATGGTACTGGTACTCGGTACTTTTACTCGAGTACCGTTTAGATGGTACTGGTACTCGGTACTTGTACTCGAGTACCGTTTTGATGGTACTCGTACTCGTACTGGAGTACTACTCGAGTACCGTTTGACGGTACTGGTACTCGGTACTTTTACTCGAGTACCGTTTAGATGGTACTGGTACTCGGTACACTACTTGTACTCGAGTACCGTTTTGATGGTACTCGTACTCGTACTCGTACTCGTACTCGAATATCGCACCTCTGGGGAAAATCGAACCAATGACATTCTATATAGGTCAACCGTCAGGACAGCCCGAGGAGTATACAGTGATCTATTGTTAATGTCTGAATCGAGGATAAACATCTAAAAGTAATTACTTCCCGTAAAATATCTGAAGCCCCCCCCCCCCCTTTCAGCCACACTCCTATAGCGAATGGGGAAGTTACCGAGCAAAGTTTCTATGAAGTGGTAAAAATGACAACGCCTGCATGTTTACATCTCCTGTTTTGCCACTGATGTATTCCCTAACCTCCTTATTAACATTTGATTGAATAAAGTATTCTGTACAGTTTCTATGTACCGGTGTCCTTGTGCAATCGAGACCTGCAATAATTACACTCTACATCTTTATAAGGAAAGCAGGATATTTCTTTGAACACATGCACACAAAATGATCGGAGGGTGTGAGAATTCTTGCCGAGCGATGGGAAATTTCCTAGCGTTGCGTCCATTAGAGCCCCAGAATTCTTTTCAGAGCTAACCCCTTTGCGAAGTCTTGAGGGTGTGAAGACCGTCTGGTTCGGCACCAGGTGACGTCTCACACACCCGTAAGAGGTACATTTGCATCGGACATAATGCACCGCCCGATCTTAATGTGGCCACCACGGGCCGATAACGGCCTTTCGTAATCGAGTTAAAACACAATTGAGTCAAAACTATTGGAATTCCAATCAAGAGGCGACCCCGCGTCCAAGAAACAACCTTAGTCTAATAGCAGTTTAATGGCAGTTTGGCGGTTATTCCGTTGTCGATTCCAATGAAATGGGTCTCACTTAGCTGAGAATCGATTCCTAAGGATGTGCTTACATCCCAGAACCGTTGAAAAGACTGTTCCTGAATCAAGTTTATCGGATACTTTAATTTATAATTTTTGTTCTTCCTTAAGACCTTCAATCCATTTTATTTTAGACTCTGCTTAACTTTCCGGTGTGTGTCATGGACAATGTTCGATCAATTTTAAAATCAATACCATGAAGGATGCTTGTTTAGTTGTTATAAAGAGAGATCTACTGTATGTCAGACGTGAGGTAGCATTAGTTATGTTTAGTGAAAAATGGTAGAGATTGTGCTTTGTATTTTAAACAGCTACTTGTGCGAAAATTATTCAACGGGAATGCTATATTTAAACCTGTTTAGATTGTGTTTGTTTATCATTTAAATGTAATTTTGATATTTGTACACTTCTGAATTGTTCGTTCTTATTGATAACAAACTAGGCCCCAATCTCAAGGTTTTGAAAAACTAGAAACACTTTTGCCGTTGACGGCGTACGTCAAAGTGAAAATACTTTGACGTCATGTGTGGCATTTTGCTCTGTTATACCTATATACTGCAACATAGCAGCCATACAAAACGGAGCTCCCACATAATGATGACGTGACATATGGCACATAATCTTTCTGAAAAGCACAGGAGGACATTCAAAATGATTTTTTTTTAACACATTTAAAATCTGTTTAATCTCATGTGAACTCAAGTTCATTAAAGAAAACATTTCAGCAAAGATCACTTCTTGCCGTTTTCGTTTGAAGTATAGGTCTGTTAGTGTTAGTCATAAAAATGTAATGGTACAAACAAAACATTTTTAAAGAAAGACAAACAAAACTCAAAGGAAGGTAGTGGTCTAAGATCTAGATATGAAACACAGAATTAACCATGGTTTGAGGATTAACATTCAGCACAATTTCACCATTTCATTTCATTTATTTATATTCTGGTCGTGAAGTCAAAGACTCTTCGAAATGCGAACTTAATCACTATACTAGCCAAGAACCCCATGTACGGAGAGAAGACAATGAAGGAAGTTTCAGTTTTAGATGTGAGAGGAAAACCCCAGAGAAATATTCCGGGGAAAACCCACGCAATCAGGCAGGGACTGAAAACCCACTCCACAGGGTACCCCGGTGGGATTTGAACCAGGGCCTTGAGGTGGACGGCGAGGAATGATACCACTACGCCAACTTGACCGCCCATGTAGAAACCGGGAGATTTTGACAAAACAAGGTTTTCTGCTCTGCATGGGTGGGCTACATCTTCGTTATGTTTTCTCTGAGCGAATTTTGACAGATGATGCTGTTTTCAAAACAAAAAACATACAACAAAATTCACATTATGCCAAAGGCCGTGCACAAAGTACACGTAACACGCAAAATTGTTTGTGCATGGCTGATGGCCGTGAGATAATGTAGAGTCCCAACAATTCATTTATAGTTTTCAATGAAATGCCATCGTTGGCGGATTTGTTTATGCAATACCTTAAATGAAAGCTTATAACTTTCTATTAAATTAGCTACATTTAAATCTAAATTTTCCGGTCAAATCTGCCAAAAATCTGACTAAATATTTTGGTACAGAAATCAAGAGATACCTCTTGAACGACTAGCTATGTAACACGTTGGGCCTGAAGATGCCTGTGTTTATGGAAGACGATGAACAAAATGTAAGATTTAGTTTTAGATATAGAAGGTAAACCCACTTTGGTTAAAACACACGCAGTCACGCACGGACTGAAAAACCAACCCACGTGCGAGGATCCGTCCGAAATGGGATTCAAGCCGGGGTGAAAGGCAGGGCAAGACTGAAGGGCAAGATACCACTTCGAAAACTTGATCCCCAAGTTGGCCAAGTGACTTGGATCCCCAAGTTGGCCAAGTGACTTGGATCCCCAAGTTGGCCAAGTGACTTGTATCCCAAGTTGGCCAAGTGACTTGTATGTGAACAAATATTAATAATAAAATAAGTGTCGAAATGACTATGATGCGAATGGGGTTTTATGCGCGCACGCTCGGCATCACAATTCTGAACCTATTCTCTATTGGACATATAAAGAAATCTGAATTAAAAAGTTAATTTCAAAATCCTGAAAAGTGTACTCCTATTATCCTATAGTTTACCGATCAGGCTACGTATGAGAGAAGATATAATACTTTTTCATTTTTCATTTTGAAAGCGTCGTTTCCTTGGCCAATCTCAAAAAATTTAATTTTAATTTCAACGATACGTTGGTATTCATATTTGAAGACAGAGAGCCATTGTGACGATACAAATGGACCGATACGTCTAAACTCAAGTGATTCAGTAATTGGGAGGTTGTTCCTTTTCGAGGAAGAAACCGATTTTAACAGTTGATTCTGTTTAAATCTCTCGAGGTGTAACACACACCTTTCAGAGAACTTGAGAAATTAACTAATTTTGAAGTTTGCATATTACTGCGTGCATGGACGTGACTCCAAACTCAACGCTCAAAGACGAGCATTGTTTATCACTCAACCGCATACGTCCTCCACAGGTGTACGTCTACACAATATCACTAAAAATTACACAAAGAGCATAAAGTACAAAGACGGGATTCATTTCACACATTGCTTTTTAAAAAACATCATCGGTTGGAACACTTAATATTGAGGAAGGAAAGGAGCACAGAGGAGTATGGTGATATCAATTCATTCTGAGCAATATAGAAATTCTTATATCATTCAGCGAAATAGGTTAAGCATAAGGACTAAAAAGTAATTTTGGAATGCAGAATTGCGAATTTTGTTACAACAATCAGATTTCGATAGATGGGAACGCGTCCAAAAGGCGCAGTGTGCATTACATTACACGTGCCACTTTGGGTATATTTAAACCTTGGCGTTTAATGCTATTACGGATTCATACTGTATCTCGGTGTGATGACGATTCGAGCGCAATTACACGGCATCGGAAACAAGCCACCGTTAGAACGTGTGCTGCCCGTTTAACAACAGTTATTAGAACATGCAGAGGATATTTGAACAGTGGCAAAGCACTACACAACAGCCGAGGAACAAAATGGCATAGAGGTATGTTTTCAAAGAAGAAAATACTCTTTATTAACGGGGGAAAACTCGCCATGCCGAAATTAGACAACACCAGGAAGGATCCCCTTTCAACGGCGTCCGGTGTAGACTCCGAGAGACGGGGCCGCTACACCGCGCGCAGGGAAGATTCACCACCCAGAAAAGGCGCTAATTTCCTCTCTCTGGGCTTAACCAGGTAGCGGTTATTAAAGCTCAATGTTGGTCTCAACCTTGCGGCGGGGCGAACCGATTGGTTTTTTTGTATTGCTTTTGGTCCTCTTTTTGTTTCGGAGCGACCAGCGATTTATCGGGGGGGGGGGGGGAAATTGGTGATGTTCCACACGACTTGCTTAACAATAAGGAAGTTGTGGCTATAATCAACTAGGCTACGAACGAAATTTAAGTGGTTAGATTAGTTTCTTTTGTATGTCTATTTGGGGAGGAAGGACCCCATCTGTGAGGCATAAAGCGCCCTCTCGGCTCCCCGCTCAATATTTCTAACGAAACGGCCTTCTCTGAACTTAATAGTGGCCGGCATTTGAAATCTGGCTGAAAGGCACTGAAGGCAATAAATAGTAAACATCATTCAAGTTGTTCACACAAAAGGCTTTCTTAGGTACGATGTGATAGTATTATCTGCCAAATAAAGGAGTTGTTTAAGCAAAAACCAAGAAATCGTACGTATTTTTCTTGTTGTAACATTTCATCTTCCACTTTTAAACCATGGAAGTTTACTCATTTAGGTGACGAGGGGCCGATTTCACAAAGCACTAAGTTTCATCTTAAGATAAATTGTCAGTAATGTCCATAGTGATCTGGTTTTGTGACATCACACTTTACTTAGCAATTAAGAGTGATTTGCAACTAAGATAAATCTTAGCTCTTTGCGAAATCGAGCCCATGACGTTTAACACAATGTCACTGGATACATTCTGACTCATTTATTAGGCCTATATAGTGACTAATAACAGCATGTTAATTGTTGTTTTACCAACATATAGCATTTCCCAAAAGCTTCTGTTTAGCAGAAAATGGTTAAGCAAAGCAGCTAAGCAGTTGCTCCAGAACCAGTCTGCCAAACAAACAAAAATTCGAGTCCGGTTTTATTAGGTTGTTTTTTTGTCATTGTCCGTACCATTAATAACCAGATATCATTTTGTTCTTATATTATTTGAAATGACTAGAGACTATTTATTGTGAAGGCCGCTCAGGTAGTACAAATATCTCCTCTTCCCGATCAATACCAGCGGCTTCATCTACAATCATCTACAATAAAAACGCATTATTCTCCAGGGAAAAAAAAGTTACAAGCGCCGACTTATCATTCGAGCAAATCAGTGGATGTGGAGTTATATTGCCTTTTCCCGGGAAGCATGCGATCTCTTTATTATTAGTGTTCTCAATTCGAGCGCGTAATATACTAGCTAGCATCAGCCTTGCGTCACAATCAATATTGTGTAATGTATTCTTCGCATTTGGGTTGGTATTGGTTGATGGCATACTACACCATGTACCTAAAGTCTTCAACAGGGTCTAAATCCATGCCGCTGCTTACCGTAGAGATCTGCGCTTACGGCTTATAAAATCACATGCTTGAAACGGGGCCCAAGCCTTCTCTAGCAGAAAATACTGCTTAACAAAATAATGTCTTTGCTAAGCAACAAATGATCGGGGCACCAGTCACAAAAATGTAAACTTTATGGAATTTTGGCTGTAACCATGTTATAGCTAAGCAAGATTTGTCTGTGCTTAGCATTTTTGTGCTTACAAGCTTAATGAAACTATGCCCAGGGCCAAGGTTCATATTATAAAGCGTGTTTAGCTGCTTAAGCTGAAAGCTAGCGTGCATTTTACTCGGTAAGCAGAAAACCTCTGCTTACAGATTTCATTGAATTTGGGCCAGGGGCGTCGTTTGTGTAGAATTATGTGCAGAGCAGTGCCACTAAATTGGCCACAGATCCTATAGTGCCTATATAGTGTAATTGTTGGATGTTTCTGATTATAACTTTTGTTATGTGGGTGTGTGTCTATCAATTCAAACCGAGGACTTTAACAAAAGGGATCCGGGTGTTTGACAGAGCTTCGTTTTTGTGTACAAACCCAATGGGGACGTCGCTAAAAAAAACTATGTCCAAACAATGGGAGAACAAAGATAAGTCCTCGGTAAGCGGGATTCACAAACGTGTGTGTGTGTGGTTCCTTTTTTGAAAGTGCTCAAATAAAATATGTTGTGGTGTATTGTAGGCCTATATGCATAACTTGTCATAAGCCAGTAGTATATCAAAATATCCGAGTTAGTATTTGTGTCAAACTTGTTATCAAAATTGTATTCTTTTTTCCCCCGTAATAACAGCCTGTAATAGCAAAATCAAATGTGTTTTGACGGGCAAATATCAATTAAAACAATGTTTATAATATCTAAACCCATATACGTAAAAGGGGCAAAATGTTCTTGCATTAGAATAGAATAAAATAGAATAGAATAGAATGGTTTATTCAGCCAATGATTAAAAACAAACACAGGAATTTGAAATATTGGTCAATGATTACAAAAGTCAACTGTTTGTTTATTCTTATAATATAAGGACATTAGGAGAGAAAAAATACCTTGGGCAGAAAATAATCTTTTCGAAAAATTATTTGCGCGGCTTTAAAATGTTCTTTCAGGTTGCCCATCAATAGGAATAAGGTGAGGCGCTAATTGGCAACTAGCATTATCATCCCACGTTTTCGTGCGCGATAACAAAAAGCTATCGATTTAAACATGACTTTTTTACGCAGCGCAATATAATTGTCAAAATGTGCCCGAGTTAATTACACGTGCTTGGTAATAATAACGATGTTATTGTCGTCATTATCTAAGAAGAAGCACCAATATAATGTGTATTACAAGAATTCAAACAATGTTTTTATTTTGACACCGTGGTGACCTTGACGAAGAAAGGGGCACTGTTATTGTTGCACATGACCACGAAATTGACATTACCACCACCCTCTTTCCAGTCTTTCCGTTTTCTTTTTATACAAAACCCCCTCTCGCTTGGGAGGACCCCCGGGTGTTCCGGGCTTTGCACTGGGATGGCAAATACAAACTGCTACTGTTAACCACACATTATGGCTGTTACATCAATTTTGTTAAAATGTATAATGTACGTGTCATGGGGACAATGACGTCAGGGACTGGCTGTTGCCTTCCCAGTGGGGTGTACCAGTCTCAGACAGAACAACAAACTAAACATTGTGAAAATACGTTTCAAGCTCAGCCTTACGTGCTGGGCACAATATTATCAAACCTTAAGCACAAACACTAGCAAAGCAGAGAAAAATCAGGCTTTACCAGAAACAGGCTATAGGCCTACCAGCCAAACTACCATAAGATTCACATTGTTGCAACTGGTCCCGCTCATGTTTTGCTAAGCAAAACCAATTCGGTAAGCAGCATTGTTTGCTAAAACGTTTGGCCCTGGTTGACCTGTCCCACTTTGGGAAAGACATACCGACCTGTGAAAATTGAGTAAAACGAATTAGTGAATTGGGAAAGCCGATTTGCTAATTACCACCAGATAAAGTATTGCGGTTACAGATTTATTGTAAATAATCAAATTAGTAATAATTAATCTTTACAAATGGCTTGTGTTTAAAGGTGCTGCATACGTTTGGTAATTGGAGCCTACTGATTGTGTTAATCCTATATAAATGTAGGTACATACAATAAAACTAACCTGTGAAAATTTCACTTCGGAGCGAATATTTCCACGCAGGAAGAATATATTTCCCACAGGAATATACAGTCTGAGAAGCGTTTCTGACAGAAACGCTTCTCAGATTCAAATTTTGGGGAATAAAAAGTGATATATTTTTCCATAACCGTAGTACTTCGAAGTTAAAAGTTTCTCAAAATTCATTATACTATATACCCAAAGCTGCTGTACTTCTTACCAAGTAAGTTTGTATTGCCATTAATTTTCAGAGTCATTACCAAACGTGTACTGTGCCTTTAAACTACTGCGACTGTACACTCAGTACTTTTCCGAGTCTTGTGGGAAAATGGATCAATTGGGGATTCGAAGCCAAGACCACTAGAACACCGAGCTTGCCTGGTCGCTATAGAGGCAGTTCGAATCCTACATTTTAGAAGCACGTGGTCCGCAACAATGTTACATCGTTATTTAGATGTTCAAAAGTTGTTAAATGTTTGTGTTGTATTTTCTTGTGTAACTTTCTCGTGTTTTGTATTTTAATTATTGTATGTAAAGCACTTCAATAATTGGAATAAGCGATATATAAATACTTTTTATTGATAAAAAAATACTCCAAAACTTGCATCGGTGATAAAGAACATTGTTTGTGTTTTTACCCATATTGCAGTGTGTCAAGCACAATAATTAAACTTAGGTACTTTCAAAATTTACTGCAAAATGGGAAACATGTACATGTATGTTTTTGGTAAACTCTGACACGATCATGACCCTCGCTGACAACTGCGTCATGGCGCGTGTATCTTTACCCATGCCACTCTCTTTCTTATGTTATAAACATTTTAATAATTAATCAAATTATTGCCTCTCGTGTCGTGTCATGGCCAAGCGGTCTAGTGCACCGGACTTCTAATGACTAAAGTCATCAGGGTGTGGGTTCAAAACCCGGTCACAACAGTTGCGTCCTTGATCAAGCTACTTTACTATAATTGCTTCTCTACACCTTGGGGTATATATAAATGTGTACCTGCAAGGGTAGTGGTTGATATTGTGTTTGAAAAAACGACTTCGGAACACCACGGCAGTATAGGGAAACCGAGAAACATTACAGGAATATTATTGGCCCAATGACCAATTAAATGTGTCTGGTAAAAACAAAGACGCATCGATCCCACACTCTCAAGCCAAAGAACAAACCAAAAAGGAAACAGGGCGAGAGGGGCACATTTCCGCCGGAGGGGACACTGCACATTATTGTTATATGGCAGTACGAATATTGTCCAAGTCCTGCGCCGCACGCAGCAGCATCAAAACATCTTTTGAACTGGTGAAAAGTCACCACAATTAGATCTTTAATTTAAACAAAGCCAAGACTCAAAGGTCGCAAAATAATGATTCTAATGAAACAATACGTTTGATTATACCCGACCTTGGCATTGCCACCACCGGATCAATGCATCTTTGTCCCGGAAAACAAGCTAGCTGTATCAAGACAAACAAAAGAAACAGTTCCACGAGGTCGAGACAAGGGTTGCAAGAAGGAAGGCTGACAATCCAATTCATTCATTCATTCATTTTATTTCCACATCAATGCAAAAAATAAGAAGCAGAGGTACATTTTTTAATTACATAAACAAGTAGATAAGACTAAACAAAGATGTGGAGGGGATTTGCAAGAAGCAAGCTTGTCGAGTGCGAACCCCCTCATTTATATTATATGTGCTTCAAGTTAAATCTACTTAAAGCGCAAATAATAAAAAACAAACATTTTAAGTTATTGAAATGAGTATAAAATAAATAACAAGGTCAATAAAGAAAATACAATGAACAAATAAATAAATAAACCTAAGCAAGCAAATAAAAAAGTAAACAAAAAGTAAGTAAGTAACCCCAAGAAACAAACAAACAAAAACAGACAAACAAACAAAAAAACGCAAAGCGGTGAAGCTTGTGAATAAAGTTCAAGCACTGAATAATAAATAATGAAATAGTCTCAGTTAAAGTTTAAAGTGGGGGTAGCGAAGCTTTGACAGAACAATTATAACTATATTTCGTTGGGCAAGTGAAGAGCGAGTTAAGGGAATGTGAAAAAGGGAGGCTTGGCGTGTATGATATGAATGTACCAGTTTATTACTGGTGAACATTGTAGTAAGACATTTAGGTAATTCATTATGAACTAACTGAAACATAAAGCTGCCAAGTTGCAGATTGTATAGATCATTTAATTTTAAGGTTTTATCTTTAACAAAGAAGGGATTTGTGTGAGCTAAATAGTGAGAGTTGTTGACAATGCGCAGAGCTCGTTTTTGCAAGATAGTCAATCTGTTAACTGTTGTAGGGGCAGCACTGCCCCATGCTAATATACCATAGTTAATATAAGATAATATTAAGGTATTATACAGAGAAAGTAAAATATGATGTGGAAAAAATGCCTTAAGTTTATTAATAATACCTATATTACGGGAAATTACTTTACATAAGTAATCGATGTGGTATTTCCAGGACAGTTTATTGTCAATATAATTATAAGCCTAGGAATTTTACACTATTTGTTAAGTTGATCACCGTATTATCAATACAAATGTCTGCAGGAAGAATAGAGTGCTTGTTGCTAAACAGCATACATGTAGTCTTGTTAAGATTTAAGGATAATTTGTTAGATTTAATCCAGTCAGAAACAGAACAAAGTTCTGAATTTATGGTATTAACAAGAGTAACAATATTTGTATGGCTATAAAATAAATTAGAGTCGTCGGCAAATAGAACGTAAGAAAGAAGTTTGGACGAACTAGTGATATCATTGATGTAAATTAGAAAAAGCAAGGGTCCGAGGATTGATCCCTGGGGTACCCCACAGGATAATGTGCGATAGGAGGATATATTTGAATCAATTGAAACACACTGCCTCCTGTTAGACAGATAACTGGTGAACCACTCTTGTGATTTTCCACGAATACCGTAATGGTTTAGTTTATACAGCAAAATGTCATGATTTAGTGTATCGAATGCTTTAGAGAAATCAAGAAAGATACCTAAAGTATGTTGAGAGTTGTCGATTCCTGTCACAATACTATTAATGAAATGGAGAATTGCATGTGAAGTAGAATGTTTAGCACGAAACCCAAATTGATAATTGGAAAGGATATTATGTTTCTGAAGAAACCCAAGTAGGCGCCCATAAACTACTCTTTCTAAGATTTTCGAAAAGCTTGGAAGAATAGATATAGGACGGTAATTACTAACATTTTCAGATTCGGAAATTTTAGGGATTGGAATGACTTTCGCAATTTTCATATTTTTTGGAACCACACCGGTAGAGAGGGAAACATTAATAATGTAAGTTAAGGGATCGGCAACTGCATTGAAAACGTTTTTGATAACAAAAGTAGTAATAGAGTCAAAGCCACAACTGTTTTTACTAGCTAGATTATTAACAATATCACAAACCTCTTGCTTAGTAACTGGGTTAAGGAACATAGAGTGTGGATTGGGATCAGAAAGGTAACCAGTGAAATTGGTCTTGCATCGGGAAATCTTATTGGCTAAGTTAGGGCCAATACTAACAAAGTAGTTATTAAAAATGTCAGCCATGGCGGAAGGATCTTTAATTAAGTTTTCATTGTGAGAGATACCCAGTATTTTCTGAGAGGGACTTTTATTTAAAACCGAGTTTATTATTTTCCAGGTTTTTTAAATATTATTTTCCTCCTTATGAAATTGAAAAGAGTAATAATCTCTCTTAGCTACTCTCAGAACTTTCGTTAAGACATTTTTATATCTTTTGTAATCATTGAGATTATCCTCTGTACGCTTTTTAAGGTACTTACGATAAAGTCTGTTTTTTACGTTTATCGACTTCAAAAGAGAACCAGAGACCCATTGTAATTTTGGAACGTTTTTGTTGGTTTTAATTTTATTTGTAGGAAAGGTGCAATTTGCATCATGGATATGGTTAAAGATTCCAATAAAATTATCATAAGCCAAATTTGGTTCACTTGCATTAAAAACAGATGACCAATCAGCAGTCCTCAGATCCTGATGCAAAGATTGCAGGTTATCTTTAGTGTATTGACGGGAGCAATTTGTTTTGGGGATAGTTGACTGGAGTTTGCAGATTGGAAATGAAGTGGATATAGGAAAGTGGTCAGATATGTCGGATATTAAAATTACAGACCTCGATGGGGATAGAATATTTGTAAATATATTATCAATCAGGGTGGCAGATGTTTTAGATATTCTTGTGGGTTTATCAATTAAAGGTAAGAATGAGTGCGAAAAAATAGTATCCAGAAACTCTCGAGTGTGTGGCTTACTATCATAATCTAACAGATTAATATTAAAATCGCCAGAGAGAATACAATTCTTATTCTCAGAAGCAAGGAGACTAAATGTTTCTTGAAAAATAGACATGAAGTTATTATGTGATGCTTGGGGCGGTTTATAAATAACTCCAATAACAGTGTTTTTGGTTGAAGGATTTGGAATTTCAATAAACAGTGATTCCATTGAATTTGTGGAATGACTGAGGTTTTGCCTCACCTTATATTGGATAGCAGAGGAGACATAAAGAGCAACGCCCCCACCTATTTTGTCTAGTCTATTATTAGTAATCAGTTTGTAATCAGGGAGAGAAAACATGTCTGGAGATGAATCTTTCAACCAGGTTTCTGAAAGGGCAATTATTGAGAATTTACTTAAAGATTGAAGGCAAAGTTTTAAAGGATCAAAATTTTTAGGGAGACTTCTGATATTAAAGTGAATAATTGAACAGTTTGAATCGGGATATTTGGAGATATCAATAAATTCATTTTCAGCAGAATAAATACAATTGTTCATGCTCAGTTTGATAAGAAACATTTCCCGCCGTTCATGACTGTCATTTGAATTGTAAAGTACACGGGTAGAAAGAGAAAGAGTGGTTGAGAGGGGAGGGGAGAGGGGAGGGGAGAGAGAGCATAGGCAAATGAATTACAAAATTGAAAATTTTAAAATGAACATTTCAAAGCTCTGTTTTTAAACAGTTCTAGAGTTACACACTGGCACGTACACAACATTTTCTTTTAAATGAATCAATAGGTTAATTAAACAGTGCAGCTCAATTTTGAGGGGTGAAGTGCAACACGTACCTTGAAAGAGAGCAAAGACTGCTATGGCACAAGTTTCCGGTACAAAATCTCTATTTTATCAGAAGGTCTTTTTCATCAATGAGACGTCCAGGGCTATTACATTTGTAATTGAATTTAGAACCGATGTATAGCAGTTAAAGAAAATGTCGTGGCAGATTTACGTAAGAATAAAGATTTTTAAAACCCCATGTAGTCGAGTACTTTTCAGTTCGAGTATCAAGTACTACTGGGTATCAGGATGACCGAGTAGTACTCGAATACGAGTACTTGGGCCATCAAGTACTTGGGCCATCAAGTACTTGGACCAAACTGTGTGTATGGATCTATTAACATGTAATGATGTATAGTCAAGCACTTTTCAGTCGAGTATCAAGTACTACTGGGTATCAGGATGGCCGAGTAGTACTTGAGTACGAGTACTTGGGCCATCAAGTACTTAGGCCAAACTGTGTGTATAGATCTATTAACATGTAATGATATAGTCAAGCACTTTTCAGTCGAGTACCAAGTACTGCTGGGTACCAGGATGGTAGAGTAGTACTCGAATACGAGTACTTGGGCAATCAAGTACTTGGACCAAACTGTATGTAATGATGTAGTCAAGCACTTTTCAGTCGAGTACCAAGTACTGCTGGGTACCAGGATGGCCGAGTAGTACTTGAGTACGAGTACTTGGGCCATCAAATACTTGGACCAAATTCTGTATATAGATCTATTAAGAAACATGTAATGATGTAGTCAAGCACTTTTCAGTCGAGTACCAAGTACTGCTGGGTACCAGGATGGCCGAGTAGTACTCGAATACGAGTACTTGGGCCATCAAATACTTGGACCAAATTCTGTATATAGATCTATTAACATGTAATGGTGTATAGTCAAGCACTTTTCAGTCGAGTGCCACGTTCTGCTGAGTACTAGAGTAGCCGAGAAGTGCTCGAGTACGAGTATTTGGGCCAGTACAAGTACAAGTATTTGGGCCAGTACAAGTACAAGTATTTGGGCCAGTACAAGTACAAGTATTTGGGCCAGTACAAGTACAAGTATTTGGGCCAGTACAAGTACAAGTATTTGGGCCAGTACAAGTACAAGTATTTGGGCCAGTACAAGTACAAGTATATTTGGGCCAGTACAAGTACAAGTATATTTGGGCCAGTACAAGTACAAGTGTCTGAGTGCGGAGTATTCTGATATCTTAGTACTGATTCCAACAGCCGAATACCAAGTACTTTGGATATCCAAGTATGAGTACGACTATGTTGTGAGTAAAATGTATATTTAAAAACATACTGCAAAACGAGGTATCAACACTTGTTTCTTTGTAGGGGTGTTTGTTTGTCTGTTTGTTTGTTTGTCTGTTTGTTTGTTGTTGCTGTTGGTTTTTGTGACTAATTTATAGATGAAAATTTGTGCTAGTTATGCATGGTATATTTTAAACACGAATATATACACAGCTTCAACATTACTTTTTCCAAATATTTATTCCTAAATTTCTTGCATCAGTGGACTTATTATAAGCGGAAGGAGTTCAAGTGGTATTTTGACAACGAGTACTCAAAATCGGATTCCGAGTACAATTCGTGGATGGTCGAGTATGACTTTTGAGTACAGATTATTTTTCAGTCGAGTATCGTGTATATATGGACTAAGAGTACAAGTATTTCGCGAGCCGAGAACGAGTACCATCAAAATGGTACTCGAGTAGTACTCGGGTACAAATACCGAGTACCGAGTACGATTACTAAAAACGGTACTCGAGTGTTACGTTTCGGGCATTTTTGAGAACAAAATTGTTGAAACTTTGCGGTTCGCAAAAGTAGCTTGAGTGCGGCAGTAGGTAATGGGATTGTGCCTTTGACAATCATAGAAAGTGGTACACAGTCATATTATGTCATGAGAAAGATATTTGGCTGATAGGGTCATCGCAGATTTGACCTTTGAAAAATGTAGATTATAGAATAACAAGCATTGACAGCCATTTTGAAAGTGTTGAAATTGCATGTTATTCTACGTCAAAGGTACAATTCCCACAAATACTGGCCCTATCTGCCCCACTGCTCAAAGTCTGATGGAAACAAAATGTCACTCCAACCTTCATACACTAGACGCACGAGATTTGCAGTCAATATAGATGGATTGCAATAGGCGTCATTGACCGCCATCTTTGATGAAAAACACTGGAAAAGTGCACGCGTGTACGCGCTACGCACGACTCTCAGCCAATGATAGCTCTTCACGCGTGCACGTTTCATCAAAGATGGCGGTCGATGACGCGTATTGCAATCCATCTATAGACCACATTGTCACCTTGTTTACAAAAGTGAGTGACCTTGTAAGTTACAGTCATTTCATGGCAGGCATGCCACTAGTCATATAAGAAATTCTACATTCTGCATCATATCAGAACTACCATATAACAATTTTTTTTTATATGATAAACTAATAAGCAGTGTAATAAGTTTTGAGATGTTCCACAAAAAGTAAGAAACGTATGTTTGTTTTCAACAAGTGAGCTGTGATGTACAAACTGTGCCTCCAGCTCCAGGAAGTCCAGGCTCTGTAGTACTAGTAGCTCTTTTGTAACCATTTGATTTTACTTTGTTACATGTACATGGTCTACAGTCCTATCATGCATTCATTTGATTAAAGGCAGTCGGAGACGTCACACAAAATGTAAACATATATCAAAATGTATTCTTTGAAGGAACGTAACGGGGGAAAACAATTTGTAAAAGAAAATCAAGTGAGCTGTAAAGATGGTTATTATCAATTGAAGGAACTGAAGAGACCGCCAGAAAAATGTGTTCATCAGTAGATTGGCTAGTTTATTACAGCAGGGGGAAGGGGCCATTAAAGATAAGGCATGCAGACGTGGGTGAAGAATCATTCAAATCAGGCGTGAGACGTGCGATGAGACGACTTACACAAGTCTGAAATAAACAAGAAAGCATCTTGGTGGAACCATACCAACAAACCCCGCCCCTGGATCACTTCGGCATGCAGTGAGATTTCTTAGCGTTTTATTATACCTTGCAGTCGAAGGTTTTGTCGTGCAATATCCTATATCGGCCTGGTTTTATAATTGCCCAAGACGGTATGTATGTTTTATAGTCCTCCGTTTCGGAATAAAAAAAACATGAGACAATTGCAGACTGATGAGCCAAAGTTGAAACTAATTATTGCTCATTCTTTGCTCGCAAACTATACTTTCTAGGTCCCTCGAAAGGAAACTCTAGCTTCTATGACGCAGTGACCTACATCGATTCTATAAACAATGACCGGCCAGTAAGACATAATGAATCTCGTGCGTAGCAAGAGGCAGCGCGGTAGATAGCCAGGATTTCTACTGTCAGGAACAATTAAGCAACAGCAACAACAAAAACAAATATCAAAATCTTTAAAAAAACAAAAACTAGTGGCGTGTCTTGGCCGAACGGTCTAGTTCACTGGATCCAAGCTCCGGTGTTGTCAGCAGCAGAGTGTGGGTTCGAATCCCATTCATGACACTATAGACTTGTGCCCTTGAGTAAGGCACTTAACAAAAATTGCTTCGTAAAAAGTTCGGAAGGAAGTGCGTTTCGCTCTACCAGCCAGGCTCATAGTGGATGATACCCATGCCTACATCCTTACGGGCTGTGAAGGGGGTAACTCTGTTTCAGACCCCAGGCGTAGGTGCGTGCCCCTGGTGACTGTTGATTTGGGTTGACAGCCCAAAATCAGTTAGGCCTAAGTGTAGCCCTCATCTTGAAGTGGCCGTCCGACTTTGTGATGTTAGGCGATATCTCTTGAAGAAATACACTTTTAAGAAAGAATGGGGGAGTAACCTAGACACAGAGTCTTCAATTGTTGAGTCCCCTCCCGTGCTACAAAATACAAGCCACTGAACAATTGATTTATACATCATCTTTTGACTACAAGTGACGCATTCTCAAACTTTCCAATTTCCAACGACCTTACAACAAAAAATTAAGCATACAGCCTCAAGAGTAGAAATTAACTTTCGGTGCCTCGTGGTTCCTCTAATTTAAAACCGTAAATGGCGTCAAAAGTCTCGGTGTAAATTTTTCTGTGTTTGTTATTAATTTTGACGAGCCGTGTCTCGTCTTATGGACGGGATACACGGACCAACGTACAAGAATCAGTGGCGACGCTCCACTATCATTTAATTTTCTAATTTTGTAAGTAGCCCTAATTTTCTGGCAAGTAGGTGCAATACTCAAGGAGCGAGAGAAATAATATGTTCGCTGTCATTATCTCGTTATACGCCGACTATTGTACTTTAATAAGAGCGACCCACATACAAAACAGAGACGAAGTGTTCGCCACGACCCGAGTTATAATACACCAGACACACCGGGGTTTGTAAACCGGACTTGCGACGGAGGGTGGCAGCACGTTAACAAGTTGATATCACATTACTAACGATTCCAACGGGAGCAAAATGGCCATGGAGTTGCTAAACGATCGCCATTGTTCTTCATTCTACCGCATAATAACGTTGGAAGTGGGCCCTTATTGAATTAGGGGAAAGGGGGAACGTAACATTTCTGCCTTACGCACGAAGTTGCTTTTTCTAAAATGTTTATATAGAGATTCTTATCTGTTTATCCGTGCAAGACGGTCTAACGAAAAATCAATTGGTGGCTCCGCAACTTAGACATCTCGCATTGCATTTATTCCACCCTCCAAAAAAAAGGTCACAATAAGTAGTGTTATAGACACGCCTTGGGGCACGACGCAAGCACGCCCAATTCCGTCACTCCTACGCCATTTACGGAGAAACGTAACATTTCTGCCTTACGCACGAAGTTGCTTTTTCTAAAATGTTTATAGAGATTCTTATCTGTTTATCCGTGCAAGATGGTCTAACGAAAAATCAATTGGTGGCTCCGCAACTTAGACATCTCGCATTGCATTTATTCCACCCTCCAAAAAAAGGTCACAATAAGTAGTGTTATAGACACGCCTTGGGGCACGACGCTAGCACGCCCAATTCCGTCACTTCTACCCGGAGGGTTGAGTGTAGTCAGCAGAGGGGGTACCAAGAAGGATAAGTGAATTGCGCCAAAATCGGTATCGATCGGACAGAAATTTACTGACCACTTTATCGAATCGCCAATGACCACTCCGGCTTGTTGTTCTGGGGTGCAGCGCGCTAAATACATTACTAAAGATTATGGATACAAAACCGTCAAACAAACTGAAGGCAGACGACAGAAGTACTGTATGTACTGTTTATCGTTTTAGATCTTGAATGCTATATAGTATGCAGACCTTTAAGGCCAAGTAAAAAAACAAAAGAGTTTCTCGTCCGGACTTTTTCAAAAAAGGAGGAGGCAGGCGTTACTATTTACTATTTTTCAATTTTTAGCTTTTTTTCCAAGATGACCGCTATGGCTGGCCAAGGTATATTTATTCATAGATATTGTGCTATTTGAGTAGGCCTATACTGATGCAATTTATGACAAAACAATTGATTTGTAAGACCCTTCACTGCAGAATCGCAGCACCATCACCTTCGACAACAGACTGCTGTCCGCTCTGAAAAGAACCCCCAGCTGGGTTTGGTGCCAAGACACTGATGATATATTAATGAGAAAGTTGGGAGTTCTTGAGGCAAAGCTGCTATTTTGGCCCATCTAATTGGATTCAGGAGATTCAAAATATCAGAGATGCCACTCAGTTTTATCAAAAAAATATGATTTCAGCTTTAAATCTTCAAAAAAATCTGATCACGTGTAATCATAGGGTATAAGGTCATTTCTTATAATATTGCATATCGTCAGGTCATTTCTGAAGGAATTTCTTTAAATGTTGTCTTTGTTTAGAGTGTTAATACGGCGTGATTTGCAACAGTTCAGTTCAGCTCAACTCAACATTTATTTCCATATTGCAAAATGTACATAACAAGTAATTAAGAACAAGATGTCGTGAGCAAAGTTGTACAAAGAACTTCGCTAAAATAATAACAATTATATGAGACACAATGAAGCAGAGGCACAATTTGAGGCATAATCAAAAGACAGAGTCTTGTAGAGAAATGCCTTATAAATCAACATACTGGACTTCTGAACAGAAATTAAGTTTAATAGATGTTGATATTTTTTTGTTCACTTAAGTTACAACAGAACGTACAGACAGGGACAAAACAGGACAAACAAACAAAGCAAATGCAACCTCACGAGCGCAGGAGAGAACTCATAATAGAAACTCAAACGAAAAACTATGAACATTATGTCACAAAGATTCAACTAATCAAACACAAAGTGTGATTATTACAGGTTTTCAATCCCAAGTTTGAACGAAAAATAAACGATAAGTCTGGCCAGGAGGAAAATTATGAAAAAGCCCCTCAAAAAAGTTTTGTTAAAACGTGTGATGCACGGAAACGTACACCATTTATAGAGTGGCTGGTGTTTTTGATGATGAAACGGCGACCCGTTGGTTTGTTTGTTATAGGTTTTTTTTTGTTTTTTATTCTCTCATTCCCTCTCTGTCTCTCTCTCTAACTGACAGGGATCCACGCTTCAATGGTTACTGGCTGGTCTCCGTAACCACTCTACCGGCAAACCGACACACCATTTTATTCATTGAGGTTTTTTCTCTCTCACTACATCGGCCACGCATCCGAAGAAGCTTCAGGCGTGCCCAAACAACCACGATTGCGTTCGTTCTTGAATCGATAGCGCGGACTTCAGCCATCGATATTGCCTTGATGCTGGTAAGCAACTATCTTTTCAGTTTTTTGGCGGGAACTATTCCCGCCAAATCACCTCGTGTGCAATTTTCAAGCAATCTTTCTGGGCGATGAAAGCGTGTGTGCGCAAACGGTACATGCTTGGCCGCACCCTGCTTGCTCTCTTCCGATGCTTAGCAAAGCGAGTAATTTTACCTCTGCCGCTGAAGTTGTCAAGACGCCAAAAATTATTAATTTATTTTTATGACATCCCATATTTTGAAGGCCGTAAATAAGCGAGCGGAAACTTTGGGGGAAAAAACAACAATCATTCCAAAGCTATAGGCGGGCACTGGTTAGCAAAGAAATTGTTTAAACAACGAGGTCAATTAATTGCTGGTAGGAGCTGTTACAAATAAAACGAACCGCGTAAATTAATTCCACTTGAAATCGTTCCAAACAAAAACGTTTCTGATTAGCTTGTGACCACTTCGGCAAAATACACCTTCAAGTCACATCACGTAAAAATATTTTCAACGAGTTAAAACGGCAAGTGTTCTCTTACAAAGCGGTACAAAACGCGATAAAGCTTTCCTCGATAAGAGTCACATGGTCTAGAGGTGATTAAAAAAACACGAGTCAAGCCCGACTTAACATTAACAAAATATCTTAACATCTTCTTTTTTTCTTCTTCCTTTTTGGGGGGGGGGGGTCACTTGAAAACCTAAACCCAAATGCACAAGGGCCATCTTAAGATAATCGCAGTGCATCTTAGGAAACCGAATGACTGTCAAGCTGCCAAGATAGACGCCATGATGTAGTTTACAAACCTATCCCAGCGCCCCGTGATGCTTGCCGGTGTTGCTTGAACTCGGATTTGACCCAGAATCCTTTGTGCGCCGATCATGCGCATTTGGACATGAATAATTAGGGCTTCACAGATCGGTTGTATGATGTGTCTATTGAAACCGAAATATAATTTTATTTCAAAAATGTTTAATATTGGTATTATATTCAACCATCTTTCTTTCCAAGTTTACGTATGAAAAAGAAAACAAGTTGACATGACTTTTTAAAAGCGTCAACATCTTCTCAAAATTATTAGTTTGCTTCATGCGAGATGCCTTTGAACTATGAAATGAGTCATTTCTGGTTCAATTCCACTCAAACGTATGCCAGCTTTAGAGAGCCGGGTGTAGGTAAACCACTGGGCGTGTGGCAGCAGAGCTGATGCACCCGCTCCCTATGTAGCAAATTACCAACAGGTCCGTGGACAATTTTGCTCTGTTAGAAATAAACACAAAAGGTCTTGGATAACTGAATACATACTTTAAGCAATTCCCTCGACCTAACTAAATAGTTAATCGCAATTAACAACAAAACAGTTCATTAACCAAAAGGCATTTATTGCCCTTTCCGGCCACGGAGGATTGCAGCAGAAAATAAAATTGATAAATAAGAGGAAATGGAGACATTACCACAAATGAAGAGGCGTAACTTTTATAGCATTTTGTTTATTTTTTATTTTTCCAAAGTGGGGCAGACAGGGAAATTATTAGGGAGAAGTGTGCCTTTGGTGAACCAAGCAAGGAAGATATGAAAAACAGAGCATGTCATGATACAGATATTTAGCTATAGCTATCCAGATTTGTCCCTTGAAAAAATATGGGTACAATAAAAAGAATAAACAAGCAATTAAAAAAAAATCATCTAGGCTGCGATTGCTTTTATTCTACCTAAAAACTTTTTTTCAAAGGAGAAACAATTCTGCAATGACCCTAAAAGACAAATATCTTTTTCATGGCATACTCTGTGTGCTAAATTGCATGTTTCAATGACACATTCCCATCACATGCCAACTATCTAGGAGTGTATGGTCGACGAACATTTTTTTAGAGACAGACTCTTTGGTTTGCTGTCTGTAACTGTCTGTGGGTGTAGTCCATTGATATCAACTCAAAATTACTCGGTCTCTATAGTTAGAAATGTACCTTGTGTTAATTTTCAAATAAAGCCTGAAGTTTACACTCAACTGGAGACTACTCCGGAAAACCATGTGGTATAGATCTATTAACATGCATTGGTGTAGCCAAGCACTTTTCAGTCGAGTACCTCAAGTACTGCCGAGTACTAAAATGGCCGGGTAGTACTTGAGTACGATGGGTCATCAATTGTCCGAGTATTCTGATATCCGAGTTTCGAGCCCAATAACCGAGTACCAAGTACGAGTTTGAGTAAAAGTATGAGTGCCATTTGAAATGGTACTCAAGTAGTACTTGAGAACAAGTAACCAGTTATGGGCACAAGTATTCTCTTCCAAGTACCCTGTCCAACAGCTGAGTACCAAGTTCAAGTTCGAGTACCAAGTATTTTGATATCTGAGTACCGAGTACCAAGTATGAGTTCGAGTAAAAGTTTTAGCGCCGTTTAAAATGGTACTTGAGTAGCACTTGAGTACAAGTAACCAGTACCAGGTAACAAGTATTCTCATCCAAGTATCCTGTCCAACAGCTGAGTACCAAGTATTCTGACATCCGAGTACCGAGTACCAAGTATGAGTTCAAGTGCCATTTGAAATGGTACTCAAGTAGTACTTGATTACGAGTAACCAGTAACGGGTAACAAGTATTGTCATCCCAGTACCCTGTCCAACAGCTGAGTACCAAGTTCAAGTTGGAGTACAAGTACAGACAAGTGCCATCAAAACCATGACTCCGTGTAGTACTTGAAATACTTTATAATTTTGCGCCTTAATTTGGCCACTGCAGGGTTGACCAATCATGTTTGAGGTCAACTACATCATGACACCTGTATTCTTGGTTCATATTATTTATAAGATGGACCCGCTTAGTTTGGAGTTTGGGTCCATTGTAGTAAAGACAGTGGTTGAGGGAGGACTGAGGGGTACAGGGGTCATAAACACACTCCTCTCCCTCCCTAAGGAGGTTGGCTTCTAGTGGTTCCTTTCCCTGCCTTTCATTTCTCAGTGGACCCCAATTTGAGTCCCAGCTCAGACAGAGAGCCTTGCATATGGCTTAGGGTTTCAGTCCTTACCTGATTATGACTGTTTTCCAACTTCAGGGTTCTTGCCTCCCGCAATAACTGACAATTCCTTATCGTCCTCTCTACACAGATATCTTCAGGTCTGCGGGTCACATTGCTAGTCCACTTTAGAGCATCCCATGGTTTGAAACTGGTGGATTTGAGAAAAGTTAATATATTGTAAATTAAACCCTTTAAAATGAAGTTCTAAACTGGGGGTGGTGGATTTGAAAAAAATCTTAGTATTTTGTAAATTAAAGCCTTTAAGATGAAATTTAAAGGGTACAAAACTGTCTCTGAAAGATTTCCCCGGGCCCTTCATCAGTGGCCCCTGGACCTCATGGCGTAATGGCTTTGCGCTTGGCACTTGCAGGTTAGTCTGTCATACAATTGTATAAATGGCTAGAACCCTGCTCACAAATCATGCAAATGCCTACAAGTCTGTCTTCTTCATTTCTCAGCAGGATTCATAAGTTGGGACATAAACGCTGAGGAGCAGCTATAGTTATAGTGTCTTGCTCAATGACACAAGTGCCGGGACCGAGATTCGAACCCACATTGTGTTAAATCAGCCACCACAACTTGAACTCAGGTATCACACTGTTTGTTTGTGTTTAAAATTCAATCAAATTAAATGCACAGTTTCAGTCCTTTCCATACTTCAGTAAAGAGATTATAATCATTAAAAAACACAATAAAATGGGGGCAAGAACTAGAAGGAAGTACTTGACTCCGCCTTACTTTGGCCGCCGTCGCTGAGGTCAACATGGCTAATGCACGAGTGTACTGTTGGAGATAACTGACCACTACATTGACTACATGTACCGATATCACCATCAGTATCAGATAGAAGAACTTCGTAAAGTTTTTTTTTTATTTAGTACCCGCTAATCTTACATTAAAGCCCAATATGTCGTCTAGTATAATTTCATTACGCAAAACTAAACTTTGAAGAACTAGCTTACCTTCTTTGGGTGGAAATGTAGTTTGAAGACTCCAATATTCTACGCTAATCAACCTCGGCACAGGTACACGAGCTTGTCATTATTATTACTCAGTGTTTTTAAGTAAGAGTGAAGCTGATTGGTTGTGAAATTTGAAGGTGTCGTTTTTATAATCTCTGTGACCAATCAACACTCATTTCTGTTAATGTGTGATAGGCCGAAACGTCTTTCTTGCATCGATAGAGGGCGTTTCCCGCTTGCTGAAAAATTATCGTCTGCCACACGTGCAAATAAAATTGATTGCGCAGGCCCTACTCCATGTTTGGTGTGATGTAGACTTTTGTGCGAGGGAAACTCATTATGCTTTTAGGTTCAAGGTTCACAACAACTTGCTCTTGTAAAAAAAATAGAAATGTGTTTCATTATTTGAATGAATTCTTGAAAGCATGGTTGAGTGAGGCCGGTGTGTAGCATTTGCCACGGCTGAGTTCTGTTGAGATCAAGGCCTCTTTTCGAAACTGCGGGCTAAGGCTCCTTCAGTTATTTTGAAAAGGTGTGCTTTCAGTGCAGGGAAACAGGCAGACGAGGCCAAAGCCAAGCCCAGCTAAAGACGTGTTTTCGAAAGGGCCATATGGGTTCGAATTCCGGTCGTGACCTTATGTTTTTGACACAATGTATGATTTTTAAGGAACAAGACATTTAACAATCATTTGTTCTCATCACGAATGATTAAATGGATACCTGTGAGAACACAGATTGTTAATGTGGATGATAAGCAGCCTGTGCGTTTGGCTGCCGGTGCTGCATACTCTTAAGGAGTTTAGAGAGGTTCATGAATGCTTAGGGCCCAAAGGACAGAGGTCGTGAACTTTAAATAACTCGCCACACACAAACTTTCAGATGAATATTGGTTATTTATTCATTACTCTACATAAAAAGTAACAGAGACTATTATAAAGACACCATTATTTAAACTCGATAGCCAAATAAATTCACATTAACTCATTGCAGCATAATGTTGATCTTGAATAGTTAAGCTCGGTATATACATTATACGCGAATTTGTGTTTTTGTTAAAACAGTTACTTGAGCAAAAACAATTAACGGGAAATCAACGGACGATTTGTGATTGTACTTTATGCCTGTTTCGCTAGAGGCAATCGAGATAAAACAATGGTGAATCCTAACTCTCCCCAAACCCTTGTTCTTCAAAATGAAATTTCCTCGTTTTTGTCAGTATTTCAGATATAAATATTTCTCTGGAGGATTGTTGCTAGCATGAACTTTGTGATCAGTTAGCTTTCAGATTTAAACTATACCCATCTTCTAATTTTACACTTTATACAAATCGTGTACTTTGTCTCTGTAAGCCTTTGCTTGGTAACCATTCATTTAAATTTTGACTAAACCATTGCCGAAATAGTTCTGATATATTTATCAAGAACAAAAAAAACCAGCTCACCCTAAATAATGATAAAACCTCCGTATGGTTACATTTACTCCTAGAACTACGAGGTTGTTACCAAACAGCCTCGTAGATATATGAGTAAATAACGTGCATGTACTTTAATAATTGTTTACAACTGACCATAAAGAAATACGAGTATTAAGTAGTATAAATTATTGTTAATTTAAAATCTTAAAGAGAGACTCGAAGGTCAAAGTTCAGTTATGCACTCATTAACAAAAATATAGAGTCCTTCTTGAAAGTGGGGAAGTCTCTAACCTTGCGTTAATTTAACCTTTCAGAACAAAATTTGTCAAAAGGTCAAATCCGATGCCATTTTGATTGAATGTCATCGAAATTCGGGAATAAACTAAGAGCTTCCTTCTGGAAAAAAAAGTACAGACCCATAAAATCGGGAATGTGAAGCCATTGGATGTTGACAAATTCGCCTTGGAAGGGTATCAAATTCAATGGAATTTTACACCAGTTTAATGTAAGAATAAAGACTTTTTCCCCCGGCCCTACACTTTCAACAAGACTATCTATTGGAACATGGGTGTATCACAAAACTGACCCTGACCTTAGAGACTCTTTCTTTCAATGTTACGTTTATCTCCACTACTATGTTACTGAACTAGACGATCTTACTGATAACTGAACTGAACGTTAAAACAAAACCACACCACGACTCACAACTGTAAGAGTTGATTCTTAAAAATAATAATTCGCGTCACTGACTTTGTGGTACATCACTGATTACACCCGTATTGTACAAATTTCCTCAATAAGTATTGTCAAGTTCACTTGATTTAAAGGCACTGAACACGTTTGGTAATTGTCAAAGACCAGTATTCTCACTTGGTGTATCCCAACATATGCATAAAATAACAAGCCTGTGAA
Organism: Leptasterias polaris; assembly: GCA_037783415.1. Classification (NCBI taxonomy): domain Eukaryota; kingdom Metazoa; phylum Echinodermata; class Asteroidea; order Forcipulatida; family Asteriidae; genus Leptasterias; species Leptasterias polaris. The sequence goes on from JAZGTN010000123.1 coordinate 236,371, forward strand.
AATTTGGACTCAATTGGTCATTGAAGTTGCAAGAAAATGATGAAAGAAAACACACCCTTGTTGTACAAATTAGTGTACTTTCAGATAGGAATAAAAGGCTTCTGGCCAGAAGTCTTTTATTATTTTAGTGAGAAATTACCTCTTTCTCAAAAACTACGTTACTTCAGAGGGAGTCGTTTCTCACAATGTTTTATACTATCAACAGCTCTCCGTTGCTCGTTACCAAGTAAGTTTTTATGCTAATAAATATTTTGAGTAATTACCAAACGTGTACAATGCCTTTAATGTGGGCACAAGCGGCAATTAGTGCGACCGCTTCAAGTGCTTTTATCTCGTGACAAAAAGCCGACTGAATATGGCAAATCAACGTGTTGTAAACAATCAAACAAAACACTATACGCTGATTTTTTCGTCCACCTGCATGAAAGGGAATATTGAAGGTTGGTGTTATTTTTGCGCTCGATAAAGAAGCATTTGGAGTGTAAACAATATTCGGCACTCGTGATGCAGCCATTCATTCCAATTAATTGCTCAGCAAGTTTTTAGATGAGCACCCTTTCTTTATATCAAATTTTGATGAACAAATTGTTCCATGCAATCTCCACAGGAGATGTGTTTACCATTGAGCCGAGTACCAGCTGTGCCTGCAGGAAGTCCAGGCTCTGTGATTTTGTTTAACATGTGATGTCACAGGTCACATGGTCTAACTGATAAAGTTAAATATTTTACCCATTAAATCAAATTTGTTAGTTAACCTAAAAATGTAAAATGCACACTACAACTTAATTAAACAAGATAATTATTAAAAGAAATCTAAAATAGAAGTTTTATCATTTATATAAATTTTGTAGGAGCTGCAAATAAAGACGAAGCGGTTCTTATATAGCGCGCCTGTTCTGGTCAAGGCACTTTACAACATCCTCAACCTTTCTCAACTCCCTGGTGAGCATACAGCCTCGAGCTGCTTAAATTAGAAGTTGGGAAGGTAGTGCATTCTGCTCTACCAGCCAGGCCCCTAGTGGATGATACCCATGCCCACATCCTTACATACTGTGAAGGGGGTAAACCCCGTTACAGCCCTAGGAGTAGGTGGCAACGTGCCCCTGGTGGTAGTTGATTTAGGTGTTAGGTTAGGTGTAGCCCTCACCTTGAAGTGGCCGTTCGGCCTTGTGATGTTAAGCGATTTTTTTTAATTTTTTTTTATGAAGTAAATTTTTGTATGTGCCTTTGTGTAATACAGTTTTAAGCTATTTTTTAAGTGTGAAATATTGTTCTTCTTCAACATAATTTGTAATTCTGCAATTTTTAATAATATATTTTTACGGTCATGAGCATGTTCGACTGAGCAAATTTCCAATTTATGGACAATACAAATTTAATTGAATACCTCATTTAACAAAATAAAATAGAATAAATATTTTACAATTGGCTTTTGGGCTGCGGCTGTTTGTAGAGCCCTATAAATCTACCTATACTTAAGTACAGCAATGGTTCCAATAGCCAAAGCCAAAGCCTTACGGTGTAACTGATTGAACAAGGATTGCAGAGCTGCCAACTCTCCCCGATTCTGCATGATGCAAATGTTGGCAGCTCTAAGGAATGTAACCGAATGTAACCGAATTACAATGCTACCATACAAATTGTGGTAGCACCAGCAATTCTTAAAATTGATCATGCCACCAGTGCCATCAAAATGAATACATCATGAGCCAGGATTGTTTTAGGTTTTGTTTGTTTGGTTTTTGGGGTTGGTTTTTTGGGGGGGTTTTTTTTGGGGGGGGGGGGTTTTCGGGGGGGGGGGTTTGGGGGGAAGGGGGGTTGGCGTTTTAAGAGAGCCTAATTTTAAATGAAATTATTTGTTAATAAACTTTGACATGTCATAATGGTCAAGGCAAGTACGACACACATCCTCAAGGTATGGACACTGCCTCATTCAACCTGGAATGTATTTTTACAATGAATACATAATGATAATCAATTGATTGATAATCAATTGATTGGTTATCAGTATTGTCTCGCACTCATAATTATAATTATAAACCTTTTTTCTTTTTACAAAACTTTGGCCCCAAAATACATTCCTTTAAGAGTGTGCACAACATTGGTTAAGATAGACAATCATTATATACATTCACAGATCTGCACATAACTTGCATGGAATAAAGATGGTCATGGTGGAAAACTTCCCTTGAAATAGTTTATGCAATAAGTACAACATTTAGTTTGATCTAGCAAGTTGGAAATTCGATGAAAGTGGTAGGGCTTTTTGGCTGTTTTCTAGAGACAGTGATGAACAACGGTTCAACTTTTAAATGTTGGTTATTTCATGTCTATGTGCAGATACTGGTCTTTGAAAATTTACCAATGTTGTCCACATGCCTTAAAGTTTGAAGAAAACAGAGTTGCACACTTTAACAATACAATGCGCAAGACTTGCACGGTATATTCAAAGTTTTGGTCCAAATTTGAAGGCATTTAAGTAAATTGCTCTTAACATTCTAAAGAAACCCATCGTTAATAGTGAAATATACAATGCTTTTAAAATGAATATGTATTGTATCAAAATATCAACAAATTTGAATAAATGAATGGGATAAAAGTTCATTTCATTGCACATTTCTTGTGGGAATAGCTAAATGTTTAAGTACATCTGTTCAAATTCCTTTTTGGAATGGACCATCAGCAATGAAAAAACTCTATACACCTTTCTCTTTTAATAATGACAAAAACGTCAATCCAGGAATTCAATTTCCCTCTGATTGTTAAAGGCACTGTACACGTTTGGTAATTACTCAAAATATATATTAGCATAAAAACTTACTTGGTAACGAGCAATGGAGAGCTGTTGATAGTATAAAACATTGTGAGAAACGACTCCCTCTGAAGTAACGTAGTTTTTGAGAAAGAGGTAATTTCTCACTAAAATAATAAAAGACTTCTGGCCAGAAGCCTTTTATTCCTATCTGAAAGCACACTAATTTGAACAACAAGGGTGTTTTTTTCTTTCATCATTTTCTTGCAACTTCAATGACCAATTGAGCCCAAATTTTCACAGGTTTGTTACTTTATGCATATGTTGGGATACACCAAGTGAGAATACTGGTCTTTGACAATTACAAAACGTGTTCAGTGCCTTTAAGGGAATGTTTACGTTTGGTAATCACTCTTGAAATTAACGCCAATAAGTTAGAAAGTGCAGCAGCCTTCAATAGTATCAAACAGTCTGAGAAACATTTCACTTCCAAGTAATGTGGCTATGTAAAAAGATATCAGATGTTATGCCCCCAAATTTGAATCTGAGAAACATTACTGTCAGAAATGTTTCTCAGATTGTGTATTCCTATTAGGGATTATTCTTCCTACATGGACATAATCACTCCAGATTTTTGGCGATATCTCAAAAAGACAACTGCCTTAGAAAATGAAATTTACACCAGTTAGTTTTATTGTATATATCTACATTCATATAGGATTAAAACAATCGATTGATTCCAAAAAACAGAGGTATACTTTGCCTTTAAACTATCTATCATTCAAGTAAACTTCAAAAAACTTTTGGACTAACACCACTAGTGTAAACAACTACCCCCGAGGAATACCCTTATGCTATAACTCATACATATTTATATGCTTATACATATTCATAAGCATTTAGGCTAATTGTCATGAGCATTTTGAAATATTTGTTTTCGTTGGAATATCTTCACCATTGGTCTTTTCATATAAATTAACTTTCCTGTATAGACGATGTGACCTCTGTTTACATTCAAACCGCCCTCTGTTGACAAGTCTGTTGTCCAAGTCATGTTCCGGCGGGCAAAAAGACGCATAGTCATGGTAATATTGCGTGTACTTTCTAGCTGGCTGTCAAGTACACAAAGGTTTTGCCCGGCGACATGCGCGCGCATCATGTTATGATTTTCAAATGACGTCAGAGGTCACATCGTCTATAGTTCCCATTTATCAAAGTCGCATTTCTCATTGTGTATTCTTAAGTATACATTCATGTTTTTATTTTATTTGTTGTTTAAATGTTATTTATATATATTTTTTTTTTATTCATTCATATTGAAATTATTTGTTTATATATTTATCTGTTTATTTTTTTGTTCAATTATTTAAATATTCATTTATTTTCCTTTTTTTCTCTCTCTTTGCCTAAATGTCTTGCTATATATTGTTTATTGTTCATTTACTTATTATTTATTTATCGAGACATTTATTTAGTTATTTATTTAGTTATTTATTTGTTTAGTTTATCCAAATGCAATTTTCATTGTTTTAGTAAAATAACTATATTTTTTCTCTCATAAATGTTTTTATAAAGTATGTATTTATGTTCCAATTTTCAAGTTAGGATTAGCAGACTTTCGAGTCACAGTGTTTGAGTACACTTTTGTTAATCCTGGCCAACTTGATATGGGCAAACTTGTATATTGTATGATTGTTTTTTTGAGAAATGGCCGAATAAATAATAATAATAATTACGATTGATCAATTGTAATCTCGCCCTTGCTTACATCATCCAATCATCTACTGCCTATTGGTTGTGTGCAGTCAATTAATTGTACTATGCATTCTTAAGTACAGGATGCAAACAAGGTGCTATGAGATACAGCAAATAATATTATTTATTTCATTACATTCAAGTTTAGCTTCAAAACTGGTTAAAAACTGGTCTCCTTAGTTAGAAACAATCGGCGACTACAGTCACGTGACCCATAGTGGGTATAAAATGTAAACAAACCAAGCAAGCAAGGCGCAGCGTGAATGGAAACGCATGGCTGCTTCCGAGTGCTACTGTCTTAAGGTGGGAAGCAGTCATGGTTTTCCATGCTCGCTGTGCATTGTTTGCTTGGTTTGTTTACATTGTATACCCACTATGGGTCACGTGACTCCAACTCCCCTGTGGTTGCGAATGAAGCAAGCCCTACCAGGATACCAGTCACAAATGGTGCATATGGAATGGTACTTTGGCTGGTAACCCAAAATTGTTTTGTGCTGACCTACTTTTTGTGATTCAGCAGTTCCATGAAATTGGATTCTCCGGTCAGAAAATGGCGACAAAATGGGAGGGAAAAACTTCACATGGTCCTTTGGTCCAAAAGAAACTTGAGCACTGCAGCGTTATTCGACTGTCACTGACTTGGCTAGGTTTCGAGGGCAGTCAACCTGCACAATGCAAAAGGAAAGAAGAAAACAAATTAAAATGTAAATCGAGTAAGAAATGGTGCAAAACAATCCAAATATTGGCGTTGGCACATGACAGTGTTTTCCCAGATGAGAACAAATTCTTCATACTGCACAATCGAATATACATATACAAAGTTTGCTGCATGCTAGGTTTCTGTTCAACTTGCAAGTTACACATGTAGTTTAAAGGCACTGGACACGTTTGGTAATTGTCAAAAACCAGTATTCTCACTTGGTGTATCCCAACATATGCATAAAATAACAAACCTGTGAAAATTTGGGCTCAATTGGTCATCGAAGTTGCAAGAAAATAATGAAAGATAAAACACCCTTGTTGTACAAATTTGTGTGCTTTCAGATGCCTGAAAAAGGCTTCAGGCCTGAAGTCTTTTTCTGGTTCAAATATTTTAGTGAGAAATTACATCTTTCTCAAAAACTACGTTACTTCAGAGGGAGTCGTTTCTCACAATGTTTTATACTATCAACAGCTCTCCGTTGCTCGTTACCAAGTAAGTTTTTATGCTAATATATATTTTGAGTAATTACCAAACGTGTCCAGTGCCTTTAAAGGGGGACTGTCTTCATGATCATAGCAGGGCTCAATTTCATGGCTCTGCTTAATTACCGCCAAATTCTGCGCTTATGATCACAATTCTCCACTCACTGTGCAAGCGCCGAATTTCTGCGCCAGCTGTGTAAGCCAAGAATGCTTAGTAACGTAGAGTATGCAAGCCCACAAACAAAAAGAACCAGTGGTGTGTTGTTTCATCACCGGTTCTTACCTGAAAAGAACCGGTCATGTGTTGTTTCACCACTGGGTTCTTACCTGAGAAGAACCGGCTAGTAAAGCAACACACTTCTTTTCAGAATCCCTTCTTTTCACAACCAAAAGAGAAATTTCATATATATGTAGTTTTACTGGAAAGCATGAAAGTTGCGACTTATATGTTTAGAAAATGAAGCTTAATCTAATAAAGTGGGCATCATGGGTAGCAATGAAATTCATCCGCAAGGTCTACACAAGATTCTCTCTGGGTTTATGCTTTTCTCTTTTCTTTAACTTACATCAAATCCTCGGAGCACAGCGATATGGAATGCAAGAAGCTGCAGAGGAATGACACTGAGGATTCCTTGAAGACAGTCAACGCAGCCGGGAATTCCGATGGAGCGAGACGCGTAACCTTGCATTTCCAAATCTTTCTTGTCGCAGATCACGATCGGACGACACTGCCAAGGATGTACAAGAGAAAGTAAGCCATTGTATTTTGGAAGAGTAAGTTATAGGCAAAGTATACCTTTGTGAAAATTTGTGAAAATTTCACTTCAAAAGGTGGTCAAATTTGAGATATCGCAGAATAACCGGAGTGAATATGTCCACACAGGAAGAATAATCCCTATAGGAGTACAACATCTGAGAAACGTTTCTGACAGAAACGCTTCTCAGATTCATATTTTGGGGAATATAACCTGATATATTTTCCATAACCACATTACTTCGAAGTGAAATGATTCTCAAAATGCTTTATACAATCGAAAGCTGCTGTATTTCAAACCAAGTAAGTTTTTATTGCCATTAAGAGTGATTACAATTCTCTATCTTTCAGTTCACCATTCAAATAATTTTTGTTTGAAAGCTTCAGCAAAACAGCAACGTGGACCTAGTGTTTTTGTGACAAATAAAATTAAAATCTATTACAAAAATAAAAAATTTGATATCAGATCAAAATTTACATTTTCATGCCGAAAACAGAGAAAATCAACTCACCTTCCTCGCAAGAACTTCATGAAGAGCATTCTGGCATTTCTGTGTAAAAAAAAAGTAACTAGAAATTTAAAGTTTGTGACACAAACATTTGGAGTTTGGGAACAAATAAATGAAAAGGAATGTATGAAAAGTTTGCAAACATCTCAATACAAAAGGTATCCAACGAAATCAACCATCGATTTGGCCTTGCAACCAATTTTGTCTTGACAATCAACAAATATGTTGAAAGAGAGCGCTGTTTAAATATGATATCATAGGTTTTCTAAAGAAGGTAGAGGTTCAACTTCCTCAGCATTTAAAAGTTATAGTCTATCTACATGTAAAGTTTCAATTATAATACTAATAATATAGTGGCTTCTTAAATAGGCCTAGCGCTCCAATCCGTCACTCAGTGACGCTCCAGGCGCTCCAACATCACTATTTTCCTGCAAGGTATGTGGAGCTATGTTTTTTAAGTATGAGACCTATTCCTTTGCATAGCACCATGTAATGGTTTACAAGGTGCTGTGGCGCAATATGCTGCCAATCAAACCAGGAACACCGGGGCAAACCCCGTCTCTTTACGATAAGTGTACTGGGTTCTTTTATGTGCATTACACAACACACGGGACCAACGGCTTTACGTCCCATCCGAAGGTTGCAGCAATAATTGTCAAGTGTCTTGCTTAAGGACACATGTGTCAGGACCAGGACTCGAACCCACACTCTGATGATCAGAAACACCAGAAGAACTAAATATTTATAAAAAAAGTAGAAAAGCACAAGCCGGTCAAACTATTGCCCAAACAACTAACAGTCAAAGAAAATGTGGTCTCCTAATACCTAAAGAGAGCATGTCATACAAGAAGAAGTCCAACGATTCCAATTGGAATTCGCAGCAGTATATTATTTGAAGAACAATAAATTCTACTCATAGACGGTCAATAACACATGGCCTTCTGCAAACTGTAGTTCCAACTCTCTACTCTCTCCTTACCGTATATGTCCCGTCCTTCATTGCGATGAGGATAACTGGCATATCCTCGTCCACGAGGGCCAGAGGACCATGTTTAAGCTCCCCAGCCAAGATCCCCTCAGAGTGTAAATAACACAACTCCTTGATTTTCTGTAAAAACAAAAAACGTGAAAAATAAGATTTAATGGAACAAACAGACCACTGCACACAGCAATCATTAAACATCAGAGACCTTATTTGCATATTTCTCATGTTGCCAAAGACGACAGTGAGCAGCTCAATGTCATGTGACCTACGTCAACAAACATGGCGTCCTCCATAGGAAAGTGCTGTTGTAAATTACATGACGATTGTTGCAATTGTTTATTTGATCGAGACTTCTTTCTCGAAATACCGGTATTTGAAGAATATTCCAGAGTCTGTAACGGTTTAAATCAATGTCACAACACACAACTTTAAAAAAAGGGCTTAACAACTGTGTTATTATTTTCTACGAATAAAAATAAAGCCGACTCTCGGTGCATGGATGGGTCAGAGCATAGTCTTTGCAGGTCTCTGCCACCAGCTGCGATGGTGTAGCACCCACTATAAGTCACAAGATAACACGTAAACATCAATCACAACGCTGAATGAAGAGATCGTGACGACCTCACAAGCTACGTTTTTGCAACTACCAGACTCTGAAAAGGTACCTAGATACTAAATATGTAAACATTGGTCGCGCAATCGTCTACTGTATTTGTGATCATCATACAATTGCTTCAAATAATCATCTCAACAGAATCTGTCATTTATCCAATTGTTGCATGTTGTGATTGGGCCCATGGCGTCTTACCAGTGCTCCTTCTAAGCATGTGGCAAAGTTGAATCCTCTACCCATCAACAAGATGCTCTTCTCATCCACTAGCTCCTCAGCGAGCTTCTTTATTTGATCGTCCTGCTGCAAGATCTCCTTGATGAGATCTGAAAGGAAATTATTTGTTTTTTATTAGTCAATGGGAGTTTTGTTTCTGTTGTCAGTTCTGAATATAAGTTCAATTGAGGGGTCAGGTTGGTGTAGAGATCTCCTTCCTCGCCTTCCATCTCTAGGACCCCAATTCGAATCACGCCTGGGGCACTATGTGGATTGGGTTTTCAGTTCCTACCTGACTGCGTGGGATTTTCCTGGATTTATTATCTTGAGTTTTCCTCCCACATTTAAAACTGAAACTTCCTTCCTTGCATTCTCTCCATTGGGTTCTTGGCTAGTATAGACCATGTTACATTTGTTTACAGAGTGGTGACCTTGTACATTTTAAAGCGTTTCCTGCCGGGCAAGATACTACACAAGCTATATGGGAAAATTTACATTTTGTGTCATAATTTTCACATAAATTCAAAATTTACAAAAGCAACAGCTGTACAGCTTTTGAGATGTCCCCCCTTTCTTCATATCAAAAGTTGAGAAAAATCAGACAGTGCAATCTCCATAAAACATAAGATTTGTTGTTTTCTTCCATTAATCTGTGTACAAATGTGCCTGCAGGAAGTCCAGGCTCTGTGGCTCTTTTGTAAACATGTGACGTCACAGGTCACATCGTCTATAGTGATCATAAGTTTGGTTTCTGAGAGCCCTTGGCTTCATTTGTACTTGTGAGGGAGTCACTAGATGTCATTTCTACTAGTAGGGGAATCACTGCAGGTCATTTCTACTTGTAGGGGAATCACTACAGGTCATTTTTACTTGTAGGGGAATCATTGCAGGTCATTTCTACTTGTAGGGGAATCACTGCAGGTCATTTCTACTTGTAGGGGAATCACTGCAGGTCATTTCTACTTGTAGGGGAATCACTGCAGGTCATTTCTACTTGTAGGGGAATCATTGCAGGTCATTTCTACTAGTAGGGGAATCACTGCAGGTCATTTCTACTTGTAGGGGAATCATTGCAGGTCATTTCTACTTGTAGGGGAATCACTGCAGGTCATTTCTACTTGTAGGGGAATCACTGCAGGTCATTTCTACTTGTAGGGGAATCACTGCAGGTCATTTCTACTTGTAGGGGAATCACTGCAGGTCATTTCTACTTGTAGGGGAATCACTGCAGGTCATTTCTACTTACCAGGTAGTCTCCTGAGGTCGTTGATGATCTGTTTTCTTCTTTCTGTGGTGGAGATGCGGTCCTGGTTCATCATCAATGCAAACATCACCAATGAGATAAACTGACTTGTGTATGCCTTCAAAGGGAGAATTCAATCAGGAATCAACCATTTTAAAGGATGTTAGAATCGAAAGTACATCATTGTGGTTTAGAAAAGTAATAACTCTAGATTTCAAGAAATATATCATAAAGGGATGGTACATCATTGGTTTATGGAAGAGGACATTCATTCCAATCCTCCAGTTTTCAAAAAAGCATTATCTTAAAGGGATGGTACTTCGGATGGGACGTAAAGCCGTAGGTCCCGTGTGTTGTGTAATGCACGTAAAAGAACCCAGTGCACTTATCGTAAAAGAGAAGGGGTTCGCCCCGGTGTTCCTGGTTTGATTGGCTGCATATTGCGCCACAGCACCTTGTAAACCATTACATGGTGCTATGCAAAGGAATAGGTCTCATACTTAAAAAACATAACTCCACATACCTTGTAGGAAAAATACTGAGCGCTTTGAGACACCCATCGGGAGTATAAAGCGCTATATAAGAACTGCGTATTATTATTATTGCTGTTTGAAAGAGTACATTTATTCCAGTCCTCTAGTAATATCAAGAAACATATCATAAAGGGATGGTGCTGGTTGGCATGGACGGCTGAATGTTAGCAAAACATTCAATTGTGTCAACAGATATTGTGACCAAATTCAACATTTTCTGCCAACTTTCAATTGAACAAAATACCTCCCATGATTGGTTGCTTTGTTTCCAACAATTTCAACACTATTTTTTGAATATTTGTGCAACATTGTTAAAAACAGTGGCTATCCGTTTTTGTTTTGCGTTTATGGCTTTCCATAGTTGTCCAACCTCGGTTGGCAAAAGCTTGGGCTGTGACGTTGCAATCGAAAGGTCTATTAAGTTTTTCCGCAGGAAGGCTCCGTCCATCCTCTTACCTTTGTACTAGCCACACCAATCTCTGGCCCCGCGTTGATGTGCACCCCACAATGCGTCTCTCTGGAGATTGTACTCCCAACTGTGTTAGTAATCCCGACAAGGAGGGCGCCACGCTCCTTACAGTAGCGCAGTGCATTCAGCGTGTCTGCGGTCTCACCTGGAATCAATGAACACAGCCTTGCATCATCAATGCAATAGCAATAGCCTCACTTACGGATTGCCTGACTCACAGCTCCGAAAACTCCAAATCATTCAAAACTCAGCAGCTCGTCTCATTTCCCGAATAAGAAAACATGAACCCATTACTCCGGCTATGCAATCACTACATTGGCTTCCTATTCATGCTCGCATTATCTTTAAGATTCTTCTCCTAACATTTCAATGTCGTCATGGAAGTGGCCCAATTTACTTGAAAGATCTGCTCACCGCATACAAGCCTACAAGAAATCTACGTTCAGCAAACAAAGACACCCTTGTTATACCAACTGTTGCCACCAAAACATATGGTGAACGTAGTTTTCAGTTTGCTGGACCTCATCTATGGAACAATCTCCCTCTTCACATCAAACAAGCCACCACCGTCTCACATTTCAAGACTCTTCTCAAAACATTCCTGTTCAATTCATCGTACATGTAATTTTCTTCTTGTTCTCCTGAGCGCTTAGAGACTTTCTTCTGAAGGTGTTAGGCGCTATATAAATACAGTTGTTATTATTATTAATGTTAAGAAAACTCTACAGCAACAAATCACCAAGTATGGGCGTTGAAATAAAACGGGTGTTAAAATTGATAGTAACACTTTTGATTATTCCGTTAGCAACAAAAATTGCCCCACAATTAATCTATCATTATAAATATATTTAATTTCGTTTATTCCGGCTGTAAATCCAAGGACTCTCAGAAAAGAGAACCTAATCCCTCAGTTTCTTTACCAGAAAAGTTTGTGTAATAACACAAGAAAACACAAGCAAGCTCATTTCAAGTTGTCTGTTACCTGACTGACTGATGAAGAAGCAGACATCATCTCTGAAGATTGGGGTACGCCGATCCAAGAAGTCGCTAGACAACTCTATCATCACTGGCAGCTGTGTTAACTCCTCCATCAGTTGTCTTGTCTGATCAGAAAGAAAATCAAGAAAAGGTGATTTTATTCTTCACTCATGTAAAGTAGGGGCTAAGTTCAGTTTGAGTTACACATGTACGTTAAAGGCACTGAACACGTTTGGTAATTGTCAAAGACCAGTATTCTCACTTGGTGTATCCCAACATATGCATAAAATAACAAGCCTGTGAAAATTTGGGCTCAATTGGTCATTGAAGTTGCAAGAAAATGATGACAGAAAAAACACCCTTGTTGTACAAATTAGTGTGCTTTCAGATAGGAATAAAAGGCTTCTGGCCAGAAGTCTTTTATTATTTTAGTGAGAAGTTACCTCTTTCTCAAAAACTACGTTACTTCAGAGGGAGTGGTTTCTCACAATGTTTTATACTATCAACAGCTCTCCGTTGCTCGTTACCAAGTAAGTTTTTATGCTAATATATATTTTGAGTAATTACCAAACGTGTACAGTGCCTTTAAGTAACAGTCTAAGTTAAGAATTAAACATTGACAGTTAAGAATGTTGACATAGTCTGGGGCTAATGCGCATGTACGAAGCTCTGCCTTCAGCCTTGCTGGATATGGGATGCAGAAGCACTATATTTTTCTGTATTCCACTCCTGCCTGTGTGACAACTATTACTCATACTCACAGCCATGGCTGAGTGGTAACTCGTTCCACAAGCAATAAACAGTAGCCTCCTGCAACGATTCATCTCAGACAGATACTTCTTCAAACCGCCGAGTATCACTGCAAAAAGTGTACACAAACTTGAGTGATAAGATACTGCTTGAAATTACAAATACAAGCGTATTACAAACCGATTGCCTGAAACTGTACCTTTAAATATTGTAACCTGTAACTTTAACGATGTGCGGGGCGGAACGAAGGGTAGCACAGTAGGTGCATGCATGCTACAAACTGCATTGTCCGGGGACAGAATTGTATGTCAACTGGCCGCAACCAAAAGAGAATGTTTCAAAGTTCTTCCGAGTGTTCTTAAACTTCCACTGTTATTCAGCTTGGCTAAAAAAATGTCATCCGAGGTGAGGTGGTTTTTAGGTCGGACACGGTTTTCGGTCTCCCAAAGTATAAGACTCTTTTTATGACCTTTGTAAATATTAAACACTTCTGACAGCCCCATACCTGTTTGCAGAGAGTTTCACCACAATACCCAGACAATTACAATTGTTTACCCGTGTGATCCTCAAAGTTAAGACGCCCTCTCATGGTGTTGATGACACTCTCAGGCTGTTCAAAGATCTCCTTCTGCATGAAGTAGTTGTAGTTACCTACAAGACAAGTAAATAAGTTGATATTGATAACGATGAAGACTAAGGGCCATGTCACACAGGGTAATCTTTACGGGGCAACTTAGAGGCAACCAACTGCACTGCATGCACAAGGAAACCCTTTGGCAGCACAAAAGTTGTTTTTCTAACGATTTCTTACAATACCCAAGAAAAATATGTGCGAATTGAAATGTGAATGTATGATCTTCTTGTATTAGAAAAAATTCTTTCTCACCAAACAAAATGTATCTTGCTGTATTGTGTTGCCTTCGTACATCCAAAAGTCAAATGTATTTCTTGAAAGGTATTGCCCTCTCATGATAACATGTGTATTATGGGTCGGACATTTACAATTGATGACACTTTTGGAGTACATAAACAAGATTGTACATGTACGATAATTGCGCTTTCAGACTACATAGAATAGTTCAAAAGATCATAAAAACACTGAACTGTATTGACTAAGGACTTAATAGGGATCGTGGTTTCCTGTCCCACTACTGGGAATAGATGCTTCATATCACCTACTCTAACCATTGTTATTGAATTCATTCACCCGTAACTTTCTTGTATATATACCACATGTACTTGGCCCCCCTTCATTGCATCTGATGAAGTAGTTGTTGCTACGAAAGCTCATGCGTTTTTTATGTTATTAGTTAGTCATTAAGTGCTACCACTGTCTTCATTGTTTTATCTGGCCCCCTTCATTGCATCTGATGAAGTAGTTGTTGCTACGAAAGCTCATGCGTTTTTTATGTTATTAGTTAGTCATTACGTGCTACCACTGTCTTCATTGTTTTATCTACCAGACTAACACGGCTTTTTTGTTATAGAATAGTTAAATGTAAAGTAAACAGCCTGGTGAAACGAGGCCAAGAAGTCTTCCAATTTAACAAACTCTCCGTTCTTAGGTCGATCTTACCCTTCATGATCTGCTGTAACTCCATCTTGAGTGTCTGTACCTCACGGGACATCATGTCTCCTTCTTCCTTCTTGATACGATGGATTGAAAGACCTTTAATATTAAATAATAATCATAGGTATTTATAAAGCGCCTTTACAAAAGATCAGAGCGCTGTACAAAATAAGACGAGAAACAAAAACAAAAAGACGGGGGTTACGAGTACAAAAATGTTTTAAGACGTTTTCTGAAAATGGCGATAGAAGGAGCATTCCTGATGTGGGTGGGGATAGAGTTCCACAGTTTGGGACCAGCAATAGAAAAGGATCTAGACCTTTTGAGAAACAAACAAAAATATACATCCCACTCCATCACCAACAACATCAAAATGTTTCAATCTTGAAGATACAGGGAGCGATTGTTCGGTCGATTAACCTACATTTTTTGATTTAAATTTTATTATATATTTTTATACACTAGAGAAAGTAACAAGCTCATCTTAAACACAGTAAGGCAGTATCTAATACATACAATGTAGTTCTCCTAGAAATAAAGAGCCAAAACAGTTGTTTAAAGGCAAAGAATACCTTTTGTTTTTGAAACAATTCAATCCTATACATGTATAAATGAAGATATACATTGAAACAGACCTGCGAAAATTTCATTTCAAAAGGTGGTAGCGTTCTTGAGATATCACCGAAAAACCGGAGCGGTTATGTCCACGCAGGACGAATAATCCGTAATTGGAATACACAATCTGAAAAACGTATCTGACTGTAACGATTTTCAGATTCAAATTTTGGGGCATAATAACTGACATCTTTATACATAACCACATTACTTCGAAGTGAAATGATTCTCAAAATGCTTTATATTATCGAAAGCTGCTGTAAGGCAGATCTTATACATCATTCTCCTAGAAATAAAGAACCTCAGCAGTTGTTTAAGGTTTGGTGAGAGGTGGGCCCAATTTCATAGAGCTGCTTAACAGCGAATATTGCTTAACAAATTTCTGCTAAGCATAAATGAGCAGGGTACCAGTCACAAATTATTCATGTCAAATGCTATTTTGGCTGGTTACCTTATTCTGGTAAGCACAATTTAGTTGTGCTTAGCTACTTTTTCTGCTTAAGCAGCTCTATGAAATTGGGCCGTGGTGGTATTTCTTACTCTACTTACATCCGTCTTGGACAGCTGCCACGTCATTGTCCTCCAGGTAGATCACACGGTTTGTGTGTTCGATAACGGCGCTGGCATCGCTGGCGAAGAAATATTCCGCCTCCTTGGACTCGCCAACAATCTCAAAATTACTCAAGCTAAGAGAACGTGGCATTGTGCTTGCATTTGCTGGGGTTCAACAAAGATTCATGGATTAGTTATTATTGACATAAACAAATTGACTAGATTCAATCCAAGGCTCAAATTTTACACTGGACCACAGGCCCGAGGCCAGAGAGTTTAGCGTTGGGCCTGTAAACTCATGACCGGACAAGTCTGGCAGTCTTGTGTTTTTCAGTTGAATAACAAGTGATATGAAATAACCCAGAGATGTACCTCACTGGGTAATATCTAGCCTTTTGACAAGGCCATCGTGGCTTGGACAGCTTTGTAAACAGCAGAGGGACTGGAACGAGAGACCACGCGCGCGAGCCGAATGGCGAAGACACAAGGGCCTTTTCCAACTTGTTTGCGGTTTTTTTATGAATTATTCATTAAGCATGAAACATGCATTATTCGCTTCTGATTGGTTTGGACTTTTGCTACCGTTTGGGTAGCAAATATCGGGATTATAAAGAAACACATTAGAAACCGCAAACAAGTTGGAAAAGGCCCCTCGTGGCTTCGCCACTCACGTGCGTGGTCTCCCCTTTCAGTCGCTTGGGATCGCGGCTCTACAAAGCTGTCCAAGCCACGAAGGCCTTGACAAAAGGCTAGGTAATATCCTGAACAGAAACAAATTAGGTTCATTTGTTGACTTTAGTGCACTTATTGTTCTAATAAAAACATTCATATGCATGTTGTCAGGAATCAAAAAAATTAAAAATTCTTATTTTGATTCTGGTCTTTTAAAAAAACAGTTGGTCCAGTAAAGATTCTGAGCTACAAGCCCTGTGGTCTTGTAAATTTTTATCCCAAATTCGTGCCCTGCAATCTGAAAGCTCAATGACTATGAAGTTTATAGTAGAACCAATCATCCAGTAAATACTACTGTAACTGTCAAGAAAGTAGCATTTTCAAAAAGAAAAACGAACCCCGCCCACCCAAATAACATTTCACAAGTCTGACTTCAGTAGCAAACAGTTCTTCAATGTACAGATTATAGAGAATTGGTTGAGTGAGAAGAAATAAATTGATTATTTTTGTTAAAGAGCTGAAAGTTTACTTTTATAAATTTGGTTTGACTTTGGCGTACAAGTGAAAAAAGGTCAGGGGAAAAACCCTACTTAATATGCAAACTTACGTCTAGCATTGTGGATAGCATCCTTGTAGAGAATGGGGACATAGTCGCTATTCAACTTCTGCTTAGTCTTGATGCCGATCAGTAGAGGGCTCCCTCGCCGTGTGGCGACACACTGCCCTGGATACTTGGTGCTCATAAAAGCCAAGGCAAAAGCACCTTCCTATCAACAAAAACAAAAATAACTAGCGATTCAGAGTTTGTCTTACCACAAACTCAAGGTGTTCGGTTTCGAGGGTGGGGGAATGATGAGCCGTTTTTCAATACACAAGGTATCGTGAAGAGTTTCGTTTATTGTTCTCAAATTAAATTGGACTATAGCTTGCTTTGTACTCAAAATACGTAATAATTGGTCAAAATTTCAAAAATTTGTAACAATTATTGTGATGACGTCGTCATGTGGTCATTTTAGCTTTGAGTAGCCATTATCATTGTCTATCTATATGCCAAGTTTCAACTCTGTGGTTTGTGAAATACATGGCTTCAAAAAGTAAACCTTTAAGGCATCACCACGTGACACATGATGACGTCATCAAACTGAAACTCCACACATAATGTTGTCTGCATGAAGGTCATTATGTATACCAATTTTGAAACGATTGTCATAAACTTCGCCACAGACATCTAGTAAAAGTGTATTTTGGTCTGTTTTTAACCTGCCGCCAGAGGGCAATTTTGAAACGATTGTCATAAACTTCGCCATAGACATATAGTAAAAGTGTATTTTGGTCTGTTTTTAACCTGCCGCTAGAGGGCGCTTTTAGATGTTATGAAGTCACCGGTCCAATTTTTGTAAACCAGACCCTTGCTGGATTATAACATCGTTGAAAACAACTTCAAAAAAGATGCCACTTTTAAATAACAAGGCATTTCCGGTTTCGACCGGAAGTAGAGGTCATGTCAGGTCACGCACACAATGAAAAATGAAGACCGACATTACCTCTATATAATCCCGCAAAAAGCAACCGACGGCCTCTTCATCTTAATTTGATATGGATTTTCAAAGATTAAAATATTTAATGTTTAAAAACCTTGTATTTTGACACCTGATGACGTCATCATGCATAACTGAAGCGGTTTCATCTCCTAATGGCTATCTAACTATATGTGAAGTTTCAAGTTCATATGAGCTTGGGAAGTGTGCTTTTGTTAGCGGACAAGCGACGGAGAGAAGAAGAAGAAGAAGAAGAAGAAGAAGAGGTATTAAGGAAAAAAAAGAAAAAACAAGAAAAAAAACAAGAGGTGTTCGGCTGTCGCCCGAACACCTAATAATCACATTTGTATGATACATGTACGTAAAAACAAAAAAACAGTAATATGTACATGTGCTCTTTTTCAAGCCAAATACGTGTAAAAAGCACCACACTTTCTTTTTGTCTTTGGGAAGGAATACGTTTGGTAATCACTCTTAAAATTAATGGCAATAATAACTAATTGGTTAGAAGTACAGCAGCTTTCGATAATATAAAGCATTTTGAGAATCATTTCACTTCGAAGTAATGTGGTTATGGAAAAGGGTAGCATTGTTTATGCCCAAAAATTTGAATCTGAGAAGCGTTACTGTCAGAATTACTATTAGAAATTATTCTTCTGCGTGGACAAAACCGCTCCGGATTTTCGGCGATATCTCAAAAACGTGACCACCTTTGAATTGAAATTTTGACAGGTAAGTTTTATTGTATATCTACATTTATATAAGATTAAAATAATCAATCCGTTTAAAAAAACCAAAAGTATACTTTGTCTTTACAAACTATTTGAATGCATTTCAAAAAGTGGAGTGAAAATGTAAAACTGTACCAGCTGAAGGATGACACTCTCTACAAGCTCTCTGAAGGAAATATCTTTATTTCCTTGGCTGTCGTAGATGTACTTGATGAGTTTGGCAATGACCTCAGTATCGGTCTCCGATTCGAAGCTGAAGCCTTTACTCTGAAGGAAGGTCTTTATGTCCTTGTAGTTGGTGATAATACCGTTGTGGATTACAACAAATTCTAAATCGACAGGAAACATAAAGTTTAGATGATCAATGATTCAAACGAGAACGATAATCGGAAATCCGGAATAACTTTTTTTCGAGACTCAACTAAGAATCTTATTCAGTAGACAATGTAATTCATGACAGTAGGAATTTGCGCCATAGAAAAGCACCACAGAGTCTGATACACAACTCACATACCTGCCAACATTGAAACCTTAAAAATAGGAACACCAGTTTTACAAGTCAACAGATAAGCAACGCAAGAATATATTTAGACTGAACTTGTTTTGTGCAAACTGAATGCTAATATTGAGTAGCAACTCCTGACTTTTGAGTAGCAACTGATGTATTTTGTGCAGCAATTTGCTCTGCTATACAAGGGAAATCATTCACTGTAACGGTTAAGTGTCTTGCTTAAGGACACAAGTGTCATGACCGGGACTCGAACACACACTCTGCTGATCACAAACACCAGAGCTTGAGTCCAGTGCTCTTATCCACTTTGCCAAGACACGCCACAAGGGGTTAAGAACAGTTGTCTAACATGTCTTATAGCTTACCATTGTTTTCACCGGAGCGATGAGGATGACTGTTGATGGCGTTTGGGACACCGTGGGTAGCCCAGCGTGTGTGTGCAATACCACAATGGATGTCAAACTCCAGGTCAAAATCCAGATCTTCTTGCACTAAGAATGAATGTAGATAGAAAGTTCTCTCGTTATTTGGAAGAGTAAATGACGTCTTGATACAGAGATGAGATTTTACGAAGGTGTGAACATTCCTGAAAACGGCTTGCTGGACCGACATGACTGGGTTACCCCTTATTCTAGACCCGGAGCCTCCCAGATGATACCATTCAGGAGGTCCACAGACTCTGTGCATCACCAGAAATACAAAGACTACAGCTCTGGACACAATGTAGACTATTGCTTTCTCCCTCTGGTGATTGCTTTCCCATAGACTTTAAGATTCTCCAAGGGAAGTGCCCCTTGCAAAATGAAAATGACCTTGCCCTCTCAGCAATGAAATTTCAGGCCTGTCACGTGGGCGTCTTTTTTGAGAAGGCAGGTGTTCACAACTTGAGAATCATTTAAATAAATACAAGATTTGTTACTCATATTTCGAGAATAAATGAGCTAAAGACAGTTCTGGGTATTCCATCACTCATGCTGTAATCATACATTGTAGTAAAAGACATGCAACTTGTAATTGCGGGGGGAACAGAGGAAAATGCAATGTGTTTTTCTGTCTTATGTGGAACAAAATCCCAAGAGGAAATCTGCTCATCTGCTGTGATCAGGGAATCAGACTGGCTCAGTGGTTTCTTTCCGTGCTATTAACGTCTGTGGACCTCAGTTCCAATACCACCTTGGGCCTCAGCCTTGCATGTGGATTGGGTTTTGAATCTCTACCCGATTTGCTAGGGTTTTCCCAATTAATTTTCCTCCCACATCTAAAACTTAACATTTCTTCTTGTTTCCTTTTCATTTTCTTTTTAAATGAGAGATTGCCTATGATTACAAGGCCACGGATTCGGGCTGTCGACCTAAATCAACCGTCACCTACTCCTGGGGCTGAAACAGGGTTACCCCCTTCACAGTCTGTAAGGATGTAGGTATGGGTATCATCCACTAGGAGCCTGGCTGGTAGAGCAGAATGCACTGCATGTATCTTCCCAAGTTAGATCCTGTTATTGGCGCTGATTGTGATGTTGGATGTGTAGTAAATAAAAGTTGCATGTCTGATAACCACAAATATGTTGTTTTAATCTGCAGGGGATCAGGTGAAAAAATCATATCAAGAAATTTAAGGTTATTAACTACCTTGGATTTCTTCCTCCAAAGCCTTGACCTTTCCTTGCTTCTTAATGATGCGTGTCGTTTGACCTTTTCCTGTCTCAGGAGGGTATGAGTTGCTCCCTTCAATTGCAAGACCTGCATTTATAATAACAATTAGAAAATATGGGAAATACTGATTCCAAGGAGGGTTGTTTCTTGCTAGATTGGGAAGGTAGGGTGAAGGGGGGAAGGGTTGCCGATATTGGGTAGTTTTGCGATACGAACTTTGACGCCACAAATTCGCAACAAACAGTTCGGAAGAGTTGAGATGTGGGCAACTCTTGCGAAACATTTGCAGCAAAAACAGTGCTGTGATGTTTAAATTTGCTTCGCACAAAGCATTTGCAGGAAGTATGAACCGGGCTTTAGTCTTCTCTGCGTGGTGGCTGGTTGTTGGTGGACCAAGCCGGAGGCACGGTCCATCAGTGGCCAGCCACCGACCAAGGTCATACCACAAAATCAACGCACAAACAAAACATTTTGTACTTTGGGCTTTGGCCCTATTGCACATGTGTATTGTTTTAGTCATATTCAAGGGCCATTTATTAGGCTGTTCAATTTTTCGATATCTTGAGATGTGAAAAGTTCATAGTACAGTCTGTGATGCTTTAACCAGTGTTGACTTGCGCAAATAAGATTTTGTTTTTTATCCCACCATAGTCTCACTCACAAGTACTACGTGTATACTTGAACACCTGTCGGTCTTTTCAATCAATCCAAATATGTTAATTGATGCCTTGCATCTACAGCTGTTTTTATTTATTTTTTTTACATGTAAGTCTTTAAATGTAAATATTGACGAAAGGAAACAATCCTACAGGTGTGTGCACTCAACACAGACACGTACACATGCAACGCCAAGCAGATGTTCGCTTCCAGAAAATCTCCATACAGTTTCAGATGTGGAATGAAATTTTGCCGATGATGGTGGTGTGTCTTCCATTGTAAAATCTGGTTCATTTCCATTTTGATTCAATTTGTTTCATCTGTTACGAAACAGATTACGAAATCTGTTATCAAATTTGCATATGAAATTGCAATTTTAAAAGTCAGAAGCTTGTACTAATCTATAGAATTTTGCGCATACATTTTGCAAAAAGTTTTTAATTGAATCTTTAGCATAGCCTCAACAGGGCTCAAACTTTAGACTGGACCACAGGCCCGAGGCCAGTGATTTAAGCATCGGGCCAGTAAATTCATGACCAGACAAGTCTGGCAGTCTTGTGCTTTTCAATTCAACAACATTACCAGATTACCTCACTTTGTAATATCTTGAACAGAAACACGTTAATCCGGAGGTCGTTGGCTCAAATCCTGCTCTAGTCAATTCTTTGTTCAACCCAAAATCAGAAACAAATTATGTTCAAATGTTGACTCAGTCATGAATACTAACTACCCATACAGACAACTGTGGTAAATCTTCTCGTACATGTCTTAGAGCTTGCTCAAATGAGAAATGCATTTTAAACTGTGCAAGGAAGTTTTTTTCTCATTTGATTCTGGTCTTTTAAAACTATGTCTGGTCCAGTGAACATTTTGAGATAGAAGTCCTGTGGTCTTCGATGTTCCTGAATGCTCGGCCCTCAAAAATGTCCACCCTCAGATTGTTATAATACTAAGTTGTAATAATAATAATAATTATTATAATTTATTCAGACATAAAAAACAATACATACAAAATATACACATAAATTAAAATATATAAAAACAAAAACAAATATTTAAAAAAAAACATCCCAATACAGCATGGATTGAAATTAAGTAAAAAACAAACGATACAGAAAAAAACAAGGCAAAGAGAGAACACAAAAAGGGACCACAACAAAACAAAGGAAATAGAAGTTGGACAACAAACCAGGGAAAACGGGCAAAACAAAAATGGGCTGCCTAGTAGGAGAAAGTCAAAAGTGAAATAAAACACTATCACCACAGGGGTGTGTCACTCCCAACCACAAAAACAGCAACAATGACAACAACAAAATCACACGTAGACTCACAAACGAAGAACAGCAAACTGACAAGCACCAGAAGCAGACAGACACGATGGAAACCAGGACAAAGCCAGGACAAAGGTGATTTTTAAGTTCACTAAAAAAGTTAGACAATGGGGCACACGTACACATACATTAGATCTACAATGCTAACAGGATAAGAACTCTAGTTCCTGATAAAAAGACATGGCATAGAGTATTTAAATGTATCTGTGCGAGCAAACAGGTGGTGAAATGTTAACCTAGAATCGGAATGTCTGTTAATAACATTGATCAGACTCAGAAAGGACGGTGGGAAATAACCCCAGTTACCAAACAAGAGCTGCATACAGACAAATTTCATGAGCAAGTCACAAATTGACTTGTTTGTGCCTAGCTGTAAACAGGAGTGTCATAGTTGAGAAGACTACAGCCACAGAATCAAGCTCTGGTGCTCAGTTTCAAAGTGTGGGTTCGTGCCCCAGTCATGGCAATTAAGACACATTTAACCACAATGGCTTTGCTCTTTGGATGGGACATAAAGCTGTAGGTCCAATGTGTTGTGTGCTGCAAGAACTCAGTGCACTTCTCATATAAAGGAAGGTATTACGTTTGGTAAACACTCTTAAAATTAATGGCAACAAAAACTTATTGGCTAGCATGGCTAGAATCCTACAGCAGCTTTAAATACAACAAAGCATTTTTAGTTAAATATTTCACTTCGAAGAAATGTGGTTTAATGTAAAAGTGTACAATTTTGTTAATGCCCCAAGAAAATGTGAATCTGTGATAACGATACTGTCAGGTACGTTTCTCAGATTGTATATATTCCTATTAGGGCTTATTCTTCCTGATTGGACATGTTCGCTCTGGCTTTTTGGCGATATCTCAAAAATGCGAGAACCTTTTTCACAGGTTAGTTTTATTGTTATTTCCAAAAAACCAAAGGTATACTTTGCCTTTAAGAGAAGGTATTTTTCTGACCCGCGGGCGTTTCTGGCTGAATTGAATAATCGGCGTTTTGATCTACCAATTTGTGTGAGATAAACACTAGAAGAACTATATTAATTATTAAACTGGGCAGTCAGATTTCAGACCAATTTCCCACACAGCGCCATCTGTTCATGAATAATCAATACAGAATTTTCTAACGAGCGTCTGTGAACAACATCTGGATCTGCCTGCAGTGTGAGGAGTACACACAAATTATTTAAAATTTGTTTTTCTTTTGAAGGGGTGGGGGTAACACAGTAACACAGACCTTAGATAACCTTAGACCTTAGATAACAATAGGATTTTAAAACTTTTGTATGGAAGCTGGTAATTTGCATTTTTGTTCTCTTTTTTTATAAGAATTATGTTTGAGATTTGGGGCTTTTTTTATTGTGCAGACTACAGAGTGAACTATTCATTGAATTTGTCAGGTTTACTGCTGCAAATGTGTAACGTGTTTAAAGGCCGATGGGTTTAAATGCGCAGTATGAAACTGTATAGCAATAGGTTGTGGCTGCTGGGTTGTTTTTTTTGGTTTTTTTAATTAAATGCAAGTTTGCAAGAAAAGAGGGGGTGACATATTTACCAGCTGAATCATAGCCTCTGTACTCCAGACGTTTCAGGCCATTTATCAATGTTTCTAGAATGACCTTCCGTTGCTTGGGAACCAAGTGGTTGATGTAAGCAAAAATCCCTGTAAAATATAAAAAGAAGCGGTTAAAAATTAATTGAGAACTTGTTGCAATTTCAACAGAAACAAGGATGATATGTCAAAGGCAACACTTTTTAATGAAAGGTCATTAAAGTTGCATGGCTTTATAGTTTGCTAAAAGATTTGTTTTTCTCTCTGAATTTTTTTTGGGCAGATTATGCCAATTCAAAATGAAAAACATCCGAATATGCAACAGACACTATACAAAATTCATGTAACATGTTTGTATGTTGTGTACATGGCTGATAGACATGAGATAACATTGGATCCCAACAATAACAAATTTGTACTTTTTAATTAGCTAACACTTATTGGCATTGGTGGATTTTTTGTTATGCAATACCTTAAAATTTTCTTTGAGTCTATAAAAATAGCTGATTCAAATTTAAATATAAATGTCTGGTCAAATGATTCCAAAAATTAACCTGTAGCTTCTTTAATTTTGTGAGAATCTACATGTACCTATGTACACTGCCCTGCCGCCAGGGAAGTAGCAAGTCAGAGTAAGTCCTGTGCACATTTTCATGGTAATTCTTATTGCAGAACTCTGCACTTACAGTAGTCATTGTTTTATATTTATTCGTTTTGTTTTGTACAAGGCACGGCCTACAAGCTTTTACTTTAATTTTGTCTTTTTTTTCTTCAAAATATTTTGTCAATGATGTATCGAGTGTTATGAATGGATTCATTGAAGATCAAGTCAGTGTTCTTAGAATTTGTTTCATGATTTTCGAAAGTTGCACAAATTGGGCAAATCTGGTGACTAGTCTGTCAACAATTGTCGAAATTGCACTTATGGTTGAATCTTGTGCTTGTCTCATAACCCTCCGGTCTCCGACCGTCGGGAGAATGGAGGGTTACGATTATCGCAACTACATTTCATTTGAGTAAATATTTTATTTCGCAATGAGTGGCATTCAGTCCGATACAATTTTTCACAAAATTGTATAAAAGCAGACATTTTCTGCTTACTGAGTATTTGCGATAATCGTAACCCTCCATCCTCCTGACAATCGCAGAGCAAGGGATGGAGGGTTACGTTTATCGCAACTAGAACTACAACAAATATGAATATTTAATTTATTATGATGAGCGACCCTTTTTTCAGCACTGTTTCTACGTGTATTTTATAAACACAGCCAACAACAACAGGATTCATTCTGCTACATGCTAGTGCTATGGATAAAGGCATTGTTGTTGTTGGTCCAAACTAACATTTTTAACAACATTCACGACGACCACGACCTGACGACCACAAAAGCAAGTACAAGGATTGAAGGAATTGTTGGCATGGTTGGTACGGTCATAGAGAAACTCAGAAAGGATGGTCTCGTCAATATTCGTTTGCAGAAGACATGGAATCGGATGATGGATTGAATCGGCGGAAGAGGGAGGAGGAATTATCAATTAACAAATTCCTTCCCTTTCTGTTTTTTCGACAGAAGTTGTCGTTTTACTTACCACACATGTTGACATGAGTTGAAGACCCACACGATCGACGTCACACGAACAGAATGACACAAACTTGACGGCACAACGCCTATTTCATCAGCATTTGTTTTGTCAGTACAGTTCAGTGTCAACAACAAGCAACAGATCACAGAGTCAGACAATCGGCCGTGCAGCAAGAGAAGAGAATCTCATAAAAAGTCATACAACGTGTCACAAGTTATTTTAATAATATTTGACCACCTTTGACACAAGTAGGTGAAGCCGTGACCCGCGCATATCGTCACACGTTTGTGTATGGAACGCCAAAGAGGCATTTAATAATCGGTGATGGTCTTTTACAACCGGCGATCAATTAATTTTTAATCGGTGATGGTCTAAAAACGCGATCGGATCAAATTTAGCAATCGGTGATGTATCACGATCGGTGATCAACTTTAGCAATCGGTGATGCATATTCACGATCGGTGATGGTCTTTCGCGATCGGTGATCAACTTTAACAATCGGTGATGCATATTCACGATCGGTGATGGTCTTTCGCGATCGGTGATCAACTTTAACAATCGGTGATGGTCTTCTATTCATGACCGGTAATGAATGTTTTGATTGGTGTAGACTTTCACAGCTGTTGATTAGTTCTATTCGCTATTAATGTTTTATTTCACTTCATTAATTGAAGGTTTAAAAATCCACAGAGGCACTGGATGATCAAAATCTTGAAGGCGTATGGAATCCCACCCCGGCTTCTTCGAGCCATCGAAGCCATGTACACATAGAATACCACTGCCAAAGTTATCACCCCTGACGGAGTGAGCGATGTTCGAAATATTGGCAGGAGTTCTGCAAGGCGACACGCTGGCTCCGTTTTTATTCATCATCGTGCTTGACTACGCCCTGAGACAAGCCCTCAAAGAACACGAGGAGCTAGGCTTCACCATCACCCCAAGAAAGTCTAGAAGAATCGGCCCATTGACCCTCTCCGACCTAGACTTCGCGGATGATATTGCCCTACTGTCTGACAACATCATAGAGGCACAAGAGCTACTCAGCAGAGTTGAGTCGGAGTGTGAGAAGGTTGGTCTCCATCTCAATGCCAAGAAGACGGAGTACATGGCATATAACATTGGAGATCATGCTCCGCTTGAGACCTTCGGAGGTGCATCACTCAAGAAGGTGGACGACTTCAAGTACCTCGGCTCCAGGATGCAGAGCACAGAGAAAGACATCAAAGTCCGTAAGGCACTCGCATGGAAAGCCCTCCATGACATGAAGAAGATCTGGACATCTCAGCACTCCAAGGGTTTAAAACTGAGATTCTTTCATGCTGTAATCGAAACCATCCTGCTGTATGGGTGCGAGTCCTGGACTCTCAACAAGGCAATACCAAATCTCTCAACGGTTGCTACACCAGGATGCTACGGATGGCACAGAATGTCTCCAGGAGGGATCACATCACCAACCTGGAGCTTTATGGCAACATCCCTCCGCTGAGTGAGAAAGTTAAGGAGCGTCGACTGCGCCTTGCTGGTCACTGCCTATACGACACCCAGAGCTACCCGCCAATAAAGTCATCGTGTGGGAGCCCACCCACGGCAGGCGCGGTCCCGGAAGACCCACCAAACCATGCTCAAGACCCTGATCGAGGATGCAGGAGTAAACAACAAGGAGCTAATCAGTTGTATGCAGGATAGAGTTGTGTGTGGCGTGTCAGACATCGAGCCCGACTCAAACATGCGGCAACGCGAAAACTTGGGTCGACTGAGTGAGTGAGTGAGTGAGTGAGTGAGTGAGTGAGTGAGTGAGTGAGTGAGTGAGTTAAAAATCTGTGATTGTTCTTTACTTGGTTTCTAAGTGCACCCCAAGTACTTTAAAGTTTAATACCCCCAAATTAACACAAATAATTGTTAAAGGCAAGTATCTTGGTTTTTCTCATCCCAATATCTACATTTAGTAATTTGTTTATAAATGACTAATATGGCCAACTTTCGTAAATGTATTTTGGTCATGGTCTAGCTGTTGAAATTGGCCTCAAACGTGAACTTAACATTTCTATGTTAACCTTGTCAACTTGTCATTTTGATAATGTGGAATCAACTGCATTTATTTCTTTTTAATGAGGGGTGTCTGACCACATTGTATGTGTATTATTTTGCGCACTTCACCAGTGACCTTTTAAAAAACAATATTATGTATTGTCGATGTTAATGGTAGTTTGAAATTATGAAATCATATTAATACAAATTTAAAATGTTTCCAAAATAGGCCGGTCAATTTATGAATTTAGTTTTTTTTTTTATTATCAAACTTTAGCGAAACGATAGACTTGTGGACAAGTCGTTAAATGTCTGTCGCGGTGATAGCGGAACGGCTTTCTCGCAATATCCCGCGAGAGGGCTGCTCTGTGCGAGATTACTGCTCTCAAGACTGGTCACATATTAATGACGAAGAGTCGGCAGCCAGCAACTTCGCGCGAGAGCAGTGATCTCGCGAGAGCATTCTTTATAACGCAACAGCACCACACGCGACTCGACTCACCGCGACCATCATTAACGACTTGTCAACAAGTCTAGCGAAACGAAAGAAAAACAAGCAGAGCTATACATACAATGTTAGATCGTTTTTAACAGTCACGTTAAGTAATCAAACAAATTGTAAGACTGGCGTAGCATATTGGTAATTATTCTACCTTTTTGAAGGCTACTGCGTGCACGATACAGTTAGACTGAAAGTTAAAACGCCCACGCCCCCGTCATGCAATCCCCCCCCCCCAAAAAAAAAAAAAGAGAGAGAAACACCAAAACATCACATAAACCACCCACAGGCAATTCCCTCACTCTATGATGGGCTTTGCCTTCATTCCTTATAAAAAATAATAATAGTGTATAACAGGCCAATGGTGAAATCTCAACTGTTTACGTCCCAAGGGTATTTATCTCCATACTTGTTTATAATTATGACATTATTTTCGTGGCACGGAATGATTACATTCGGCCCAGAATCTTGGCTTTGTCTTAGGAACATTTTCGAAAATTATTGATAAATTTTAATTGAATAATGTAATTGAGCTCGTGGTGCTTATATTATGGGCGGATATCATAATCAACACAAATGCTTAGAATTAATTCGTTATTAACACCAAACTTGCCGCTGATGTAAAACACCATGGTCATAAAAAAATAATGAATAATGATTAATGAAAAAAGCCTCATGTGTTTTCATAAAAGTCCTGACACAAATCTATAACTTGCATTCTCGTGGCCTAATAAGTGTTAGAATACAAGTGAACTCGGGTATGAGTTAGGGAAACAAAACGACCATAATTATTTATCCCCGCGAGTACAAACGAAATTTGATACAAAAGTAATAGAAAAAACAATGAAGTTTAAAATGGTCGAAACAT
The DNA here is from genome assembly GCA_037783415.1 of Leptasterias polaris. NCBI lineage: Eukaryota > Metazoa > Echinodermata > Asteroidea > Forcipulatida > Asteriidae > Leptasterias > Leptasterias polaris. The sequence goes on from JAZGTN010000123.1 coordinate 265,467, forward strand.
GACCTAGAAAGAACAGAACATAACTATAGGATACATACAACAAAAATGTAATACATCCAGGCCTGGAATAAATAACGACGCGTGTATGTTATCAATAATGTAACAGGTTCTTAAGTAAACAATTAAAGAAAGTAAAAGTGAAATACTTACATATATATAGTTTTAAAATGGTACTCTTCTAAAATGTCTAAAATGTCTGACAAGTCAGTCGATGACCAGAGTGGTGAGTGGTGGATAGACCATTGTTGATCACCGATCGCGAAAGACCATCACCGATCGTGAATATGCATCACCGATCAACGGCGCACCCATGATTATGTTGGAGGGGGTTTTTTTTTGGGGGGGGGGGGGGGGGGCTCAAACCAATGTATTGGGTGGGGTCCAGGGGCGGGCCGGCCTTACGGCCGAAGCCCCGGTGGGGTCCAGGGGGCGAAGTCCCCTGGAGCTCTGAGCTTTTGGCGTTTTAGGGGTGAAAAATCAAGCCTCTTTATGCATAAAATTAGAAGAAAAAAAACTACTTTCATGCTCCTTCGCTACGCTCATACGCATGAAAAACAGTTTTACCCTTATGAACGATTAAATCAATCACAAAAATAAGCATTCGAATAAATTCTTCAATTTTATTTGAAAACATGGGAATAAGGCCGGGATTCGGCCGCTGATTACAAGTGTATACCTTTTTTTCTTTTCGATTAAAATATACATTTATCTTTTCTTTTTTAACACAAAAATCAACAATCTCTTCTTTTCTGATCTTCTTCATATCAATTTCCACAAAGGAAAAAGCCCTCTCGGCTCTTCAGACATCGGTCTGGATATTAACCTTTATAGTTAGAGTAACCAGTTAAACAGTAGACATAAATTCACAAATCGGCAAAATATTTTTGACCTCTTTGATATGATTACAAGTTCTACATTTTTATCTTTTCCTTTTCGTTTAAAATAAACATTTTTCTTCTTTAAACACGTTACAATGATCTCAACAATCACTTTTCTGATCTCGTTATTTTCTTATTCATATCGATTTCCACAGAGTACAAAAGGCCTTCTCGGCTCTTCAGACATCAATCCGGATATTAACCTATTGAAAAACCAGTAAAACATTAAACCAAATTTAACAAAACGGCAAAATATTTAAGACCTCTTTGCAATGAGGAATTATCACCGATGAGCTCCTTTATAAAAAACTCAAATTATATGAGCTAAAACCGTCAAATTCAGAGTTCAAATTTATCGGGTAATTATATGACTGCTTGTGATTATAGTACCAACTCGAATTTTAGATTTTAATAATCTCACCATTTTTCATAACAAAATGCAATTGACATATCATGGTATAAGCTTACTACTCAAATCTACTATAAGCCTATAAAACAACATAATTTTGTTATCTTTTTTCCCTGACTTTAATTATCAGAAAGGATTTTTACCACATTGAGACGTTGGGTGACTTCTCTTTTGACATATCTGTTTTTAGCAATGGTGGTTTTCCACCTCCCATGTTGCATTAAGGTCTTCGGATACTCCTTTATTTGCTAAATGCGTTGCTCCCCCAGACCTCATACTATGAAGTCCATAGTTAGTTGGTTCTTCTATCCCTACTTGCTTGAGTGCATCTAAGAACATTTCTTTATTACATCTTGTGTAACTGAGAGGTCTACTGAGCAACGGAGTATACGAAGATGAGCTTGAACTTGACCGATTTCTAAATTACATTTGGCCATGAAGCACTTTAGAATCTTCACAGGAGAATATTTGCCTTGGGTGTCTGCTAAGAAAGTAGTATTTCCATCCCTAAAAATGTCCGTTTTAGAGCTAGGAATAAAGATACTTAGGCAATTTTCTGCTTTGAGTTCTCGAATGTAGTTAGCTTTAATTTGAGCCATCTCGGCGTGCCTAAAAAGAAGTGTAAATTTAAAGGGACACGTTGCCTTCAAATCTCATGAAAATTTACTGTTTGGAGGTGTCCCTTATCCTTATTAAGAGTTGTTCTTGCAATAAAACACCTTTAATGTGTAATAATTAGTGAATGGTGATTAAAAAAAACAACATTGGCCTCTGACCCCTCGACATCTTTCCCGGGAAACGTATAATAATTATGTATTTCCAGTCGTAAATACCATCGTCCAGCATGTAATGGCAAAATGCGCGATGAACAGTAGTTAGGCTGTTGCCGTAGCCAGTGGCCTGGTAAACCTATCAGATGAGCCCTGGGTAACATACCATTCTCTACCTCTGAAGCTAGCACAGTATTGGGCCCGAAATTACCAGCCGCGTATTCGCGGAATAACCAGCCGCATATTCTGAAAAATAGAACACATGCAGTACAGGGATGTGATTACAATATTCTCGTCTGTTCACCTCCCTGTGTTGCATGTATTCTGTTTTCGGAATATATGTGGCTGGTTATTCCGCGGCGTAGCTTCAGGTAGCTCGGTTTGTATGAACGTGTATGTAAACACCTACACCGTTCATATGTCAAAATGGATCGCAACAAAAAACAGATTTAAGACGTGTCCAAAAAGAAGAAACCTCGTCAATCAGGGTAAGAAAACTGTCATGGGACTAACCGAGAGAAACAACCGGTGTTGTTTATACCAAATGTTTATTGTGGACAGGAGGAATGAGGCATGTGCATTGAGATATATTTTTTACTATTTTTTGAACTCGCCTCGCCATCGGACCTTTTGGTTCGCCGAAGTGTAATTAATATGTGTCTCAATGCAAATGCATGTCTTTAGGGACCATTGCCTACAAGCTCTGCTTCTAAAATGGATCCCTCTGCGGTATCATATTTATTTTCATCTTGATATATCTTTACTGTATTGTATTCTTTAAACTGATCGCTCTTGAGTGATAATGTATTTTTTAGTTGTTGAAACTGTAGTAAATAAAATGAACCTATGAACCTATGAGTACGTGGCGCTACAGTCAGGCTCATGTAAGCATGGCTATACAATAATGTGTACCCAGGAACTTGGCACCAGGCCAAGTTTCGCCAACATGTACTACATCAAGGTAACATTGTTCACAAGCCTGAAGCCTAGCTGACTTACACACGGCACATCACATCAGCACTCTGATCATCATTTTACGGCTAGAAATAAGACTAGTAGAACACGGACTGTGTTAGTTCACGAATAAAAGGAAAACCACACAGTTTTGAGGAATGTTTGTGTGGATCATTATATTCTACTTTTAAAACATTTTTCCGACCGTGTTCATTTCACATCAAACGCTTGTTATAGCCCAAAGCGCCCAATCCGAAGGCAACGTGTCCCTTTACTAAGGGAAACACAGCATGCCGTCCTTAAATCGATCAGGCTGCAACCAGAAGGACCAAATTTATCTATAATAGCTTTGACTAGACTGAATGGAAGGGGTTCTTTTTGTACTGGTGGTTTGTGTAATTTTCTTCTTTCGCTTATTATTAGCCGTTGCACTATCGGCGAGTCCACGGGATTGGGTGTGCTGTTCACTATTGAGTGAAGTCATTTTATAGCAGCTGCAATTTGTTACTATTGTACTGTCGGAATTTGCCAACTTACTTTTATGGACGATGAATGCGGCTATAGCGTATTCTTTAATGGGAAGCACCAGTGGTATATTTTGTTTCTTAATCCAGGCAAAGAATTCTCTACACTTGTATAAATAACCAGTTATTGTGCCGTTTGCTTTGGCGAATAGAACTTCGAAAAATATGTGAATCTTGGACTCTTCCATGCCGGTAGGGAAATCTGACCAAAAAGCCTGACTGTAAATTATCTAATGCAAATGGGAGAGAAAAATGAGCTTTAGTTAGAGCAATCGATATAAGCTACACATACAAGGCTATTTAATTTATTGGAACCCAAAAGTGATTTCTTATTTCTTCCCAACTGTAGTGCACTAGATCCTTCAAATGTGATGAATTCTTTCATCCAAATTTTATAACAGGACCAGAGTATTGGCCAAAATGGTGAAGATGGCCACCAGGGAAAAACCAAAGCTCCTTTACTTTTGCATGATTATAAATGTTTTAGGACTGCTGGGATCAGTACTACTGGGGGAACTAACAAACAATTTTCGTTTGCCCAGTCCTGTGCAAATGCGTCCACCGCAGATGAACCCGGGTTCCAAAACCTTGAGAGAAGAAACGTGGCAACTTGGAATTGTAATAGACTGTGCAAGTCTCGCGCGCATTCGAACTTCCGGGACCATAGTGGTCCCAACCATATGGAGTTTTACGTGGGCGAGATTTTGTTTCGTCAATTATTTTAGTTTAACGTAGTTTATGACCTAGAAAATTATACATGTTGTTGGGAATGTAATACTAAGTGATAACAAAATATTAAAGTAAAACCAATTCAACAAAATAACTAAGAAAACCCGAGAAATAAACTTGACCTCAGCTTCCGGTTATTGCAAAAGACTAGGAATTTTGTGCTCGCCTCCGATCATAAAACTTACGTAAACGCTTGTTTTGGATGCGCGATTATAATCGCCAGATGCTGTAATTGCAAAACAAACCCTTTTCATTGCAGTCTATGGTTGTTTAACCATCACGAATCCGCGTAAGGGGTTTCTAAAAAGTTATCAAAAAAGCATCCTTGTCCCAGAGTTTTAAATTTGTTTTTCAATTGTAATTAACACACCTTTGTGTATTTTTTTGAAAACCTAAAACTAATTTCATAAAATTGTAATGATTTATTTTTATTGTTCAGATTTTGTCATGAGATAATTTAAAACAAAGATTTTATTTCAGAAAAAAATAATGTTCTTCGTTTGACGTGTTTTCTCGTTCGGATACGCGCGAGACTTGCACAGTCTATAGCAGGCAAAACAATCTACTGTAAATGGTCCCCATGTATCATTAATTGTTTGGAAAAGGCTGGGCGTTATTTCCCAGTCGTCCAAATCAATAAGCCTACTGACGAAATCTGCTTGTTCGTTATAGGTCCTAGGAATCCAATCTACGTCTAGTAATACATGGTTGTTGAGACAAATACTAAAAATGTCTTGAGCTAATTTTTGTAGTTCTAAGTTCATACTTCCAACCTCTACAATGCGGGCGGCAGTCTGACTGTCCGTTAGAATTTTCAGTTGTGAATTAGAGATGATTGGCATGGCAGGAACGAGCATAATGCAAAATAAATGGTGTTTAATTCTCGCCATGTTGAGCTCTTTTTGGCATCAAATTCTGTCCTGTTTGTGAGCTGTATGAAAATCGTTGCATATGATGGCTCCCGACCCTACTGCACTCGCGTCACAACACGCTATTTTGCTAAACCTCAGTGTATGCTGCAAACACATTGCGCACGTTCAATTTTGGCAAGTTAATCTCCCAGAATTTTATCTCTGACGTGCAATGCTCATCTAATCTGACCCAATTATCTTCATGTGAGTAGCCTTGGCGATTTCTATTTGGCAATATCATGTCGTCAACCTGCTTAAGTTGCCTACAACAGGACTATAAGGGAAATAACTTGGCCTACCAAAGAGTGCAATTTTCTGATAGTAACATTTGAAGACCTCAAAACTTGAATGGTATGGCAAATCTTATCTATTCTTCTCTCTGCAAAGTGCCAGCTACAGTGTCCCAGGTCATACCCAGCCAGTCAATGCGGTTAGTTGGGTTCCAATTACTCTTCTGAATATTGTATATTAGACCAGCCCGAAGATATAAAGCAATAAGGATTCCGGAAGCTCTCCAGTGTGTCACAAGAGGTTTCATGATTTTGGTGAAGAGTAAAGGTGCAGAGGAGAGACCGAAGGGAAGTACATTAAATTCAAAGTATCTATGAACCCCTTCTAACTCCCAGGAAAAACCTAAATATTGTTGATGATCAGTAGCTATATCAATGTGGTGATATCCAGATTTTAGGTCAAAAGTGAATAGAAGAGCTTCACTTGAAAAGAATTGCAAGCCTAACTTCCAATCGTCCATTTTAAAGTGGATTTTTGTGAGGTACTTGTTTAGTTTACTTAAATCTAGAATCAATCTTTTCTAACCTGATGCTTGGATTGCAACTGATAGATGGCTAACTACATAAGAAGGCTCACTTTTTTCAGTAATTCTTCCTGATTGAAGCAATGTTGATATCTCTTCCGATACAAACAGACTTTCCAACATGGATGATTTGTTATTGTTTGAAAACATTGCAGGAGGTTGTTGGGCGAATGGAATACAATAACCTTCATTAATAACTGACATTACTGTAGAGGATGCTCCAATTTCATTCGAAAACTGAGAATGCTCCTTTAATCTACCCTTTACATTTACTTCATCTGATATTAAATCATTATCATCGCAGAAGACTTGAAGTTACAATATACCTCTAACACGTCACCGAACTTCTTTTGAAGTTCTGCTGCTTTAGGACAGGCTTGAACCTGAAGCTTGTGCCTCTGAGCTGGGCCCGGCTGTGTTGGTTTGCGGGCAAGAGAGCTTGGACTGGTCCCCGAGCGACTGGGGCTTGCCATGGTGTATATCTTGTATGGTAGTTGTTGTAGCCGATGAAAGGTGCGGCTTGAGCTCTTGACTTGACCCGTGGGGATTGAAGGGGGCCATAAGCGAAGGGGCATTCTCGGGCCCAGTGACCGGCTGTTTTACAGTTGAAGCACACACCATTCGGCAAGCCTGGTGTAAAAAAACAAAATACGAAAAACAGAAGAAAAAGGAAAAAAGGAACGAGGCAATTTGGGATTTGTCGTAACAATTAGCCCTGATAAATGCTCAATGTATACTCAGCGACAGAAAAAGACCTGAACTGGATACGCATAGTTTCCTTTAGCTTACCATATACGCTTCAGCAGTTTGCTCCCTATGCTTCAATGATTTTTGGAATGTAATGGTTCGATCGATCTCAGTATGGTGAAATCGATTGCCAACGCCCTAAACACGTGACCGGGGTGCTACAGACGCATTAATTTGGTTCTTTCAATCGAACAAAACTAAATTTTCATGCTCCTTCGCTACGCTCATACGCATGAAAAACAGTTTTACCCGTATGAACGACCAAATCAATCACAAAAATAAGCATTCGAATATATTCTTCAATTTTATTTGAAAACATGGGAATAAGTAAGGCCGGGATTCGGCTGCATCTGAACTTTGACAAAGAACAGCGCAGTAATGGGTTTTACCTCGAAAAAGATTATGGTCAGAAGAAGCAGAGTTAGCCTTGTATGGAAAACCATCTTGGGCCTGTCGAAAGGGAAAAGACCTCTTCTGACGCTTCCTTCCTTCTATGTCTTTGAGGGCAGCTTCTTCGGCGATAAGAACTTTCTTTTGGACCTCTGCCGATTGATCTTTCTTTCCGCCGCTTTCCAAGTGCTGAACCGTTACCCAGCCGGCTTTACTGGTGTCCGCTATCTTGATTTTTTGTTTTCTTTCAGCAATTAGATCTTCTGCCTCAGTGATGGTGTCAAAAACTTCTTGCGGATCGCTTTTTTGAAGGAGTGCCTTTTTTATTTTACCGAGGAATATTTCAAGCTCGCCACAGAAAGCGTACTGTGCTGTGTTCCCCGGTTTCGATAGCTCTCGGGCTTATTCTTGATTTCTTTGAGCTCGGTGTCGTCTTTAGCTTTGTTTGCGTTTGTTCTGCTTCAAATTTTGAGTCGAAATAAAGCTGGAACTTTTCGAACAGGACATTTGTGTCCAAGTTTCCAGGTTGTTCTTGAGGCATAGACATGGTTACGATTTGTCGTAACAATTAGCCCTGATAAATGCTCAATGTATACTCAGCGACAGAAAAAGACCTGAACTGGATACGCATAGTTTCCTTTAGCTTATATACCATTATACGCTTCAGCAGTTTGCTATTATGCTTCAATGATTTTTGGAATGTAATGGTTCGATCGATCTCAGTATGGTGAAATCGATTGCCAACGCCCTAAACACTTGACCGGGGTGCTACAGACGCATTAATTTGGTTCTTTCAATCGAATAAAACAAAAACAAATTAAGCACTTCTAATCCATATAAATCTTTTTAAGTTTAGGCCTATTACCTACTTTTCATCACTGGGCGGCAAATTTCATGAATAAGTGGGCGGCAAACCCAGATCCTACAGATAAACCTTTGTTTTGCGAAAGTGGTGTCACATAATACATGTAATAATTTATATCAGATTACTGCTAAAAAATGAAATTATAAGTTTAACCAGAGCATAAATGTGATGTGTAATTTGGAAAGGGTAGGATTGAAGACCTTTTTAATCCCTGAACATAGCCGACTAAAATGAAAAATGTGGAAAAGAAGCAACGCATGATGATATTCATTTTGGATCTGGTCGGTATCATTAAAAACATCGCGGGTAAAAAAACATTACTATCCGGCGTTTTTCAAATTCAAGTGTAGTACTACAGGCAATCCATAAGGGGGAAAAAACATTGAATGCCGGAACGACGTGAAATATATTTCATCCAGGACAAATTAGCCCGTTGCAAGGGCGTCGATGGGTGGGGGACGGGGGGGGGGGGGACATGTCCCCCCCCCCCCCCCCCCCACTTTTTAGACTGGTGGGGACAGCATATCAGATGTCCCCCCCCCCCCCCCCCCACCTTTTGATTGACTGTTCATTAAAAATATGCAACAACATTTTCTTGATTTAATATTTCATTACAATTTTTGTTCAAGTAAAACAATAGCGAACAAACGATGAAATGTTTTCTTCATTTTCATATTTTTTTCTGATGGACCACGCGCAGAATGGTATTTTGGGCCCATTTCCGCTTATATAATACAGACAATAGATGACACGTATCGTCCAAGACATGAACGCCAAAATCCCGCTTACATACCTTGTTAACATTCAAGTTATGCGTCGTTTGTGTATGCTATAATGTACGGTACACGATTCCTCCACAAAGGAAGTATGTGTGCGCACACGTGCAAATGTGTTACATTTTTTTACAACCGCACAACGCACAAAATGTAGTAAAATCCATTAAAATAAATAGGAGCAGTTTGGGCCATGACAAGATTTGTTGAAGAAGCAATATTTTGTTTTTTCGAAGAACTTCAAGCTGACACACGATAAACGCCGGACTCCCGAAGCATATTAAAAATGTGGGGTGCAAATAATGTAAGATGTATTTTTTCAAGACTTGCTCGACCGTCTCCCCTACTTTTCAGTAGCGATCGACGCCCTTGGCCCGTTGGTTTTAAATGCTTAATATATTATTGTTGCAAGTTTAAACAATTACAAGGGAGTTGTCATGTGTTCAAAATCTTTCACCTCGCACCTCGCACCTCGCGTTATCGAATCTCCCGTATAAGAGTAATTTGTGTTGGCAGGGGAAAAAATGCGAATGGCAAAGGAAGAAAAGAAAATACTGCCACCGGAAATAAAAAACAAAAGCTACACACACATTTGCGACTTTTCTCCCTCGGCTCTTTTTTCCTTCCCCCTTCCTCCCCTCCACCATTTTTTTCTTTTTCTTTCTTTCCTTTCCTCTTCCTCCCCCGTTTTTTTTTGTTTTTTGTTGACCCTCTTGGGGGGGGGGCTGGATTCAACCCCCCCCCCAGCCCCCCTGCTTTAGTGGTTGCACGTACTCAGGCATGGATTTACAAAAGGGTTTCCTAAAAAGTTAAGTATCAAATAGATATCCTTGTCCCAGAGTTTTTAGTTTGTTTCAACAAAAACTAACAAATGATTAATGTGTTTATTATGAAAGCTTAAACTCATTTTATACAAATTGTAATGATTATTTGTGTTGGTCAGATTTTTTCATAGATCTATTATTTAAAAACAATGATTTGATTTCAGAAAGAATATGTTCTTCTCTTGACGTGTTTTCTCGCTCCGACACGGGCGAGACTTGCACAGTCTATAGAGCAACTGGCCCCCCTCTCATTCTTTTTCAATATTGTGATACATTAATGTATTTGTATAACATTTTGTATAAAATGAGTTTAAGCTTTCATAACCAACGGTTCAAACCAAGAAAACTGTTCAGGAAAGAATAATGTATACTCGTTTATTCTGGTTTCTTAGACCGCTGAAAGCACTGATTGTAGCAATGTTTGCGCTATGTATGTTTCTAGTAGCTGTACGTTTGTTCAATTTTACACATTACGTTTGGGTGGCATGCTTTTGTACTCATTCAATGGGCGATAGTGTGTTTTAACGCTCCCTATGATTCTCTGTTATTCGGTATCGTTTGCTGTTCTTCCCGTTATATCCAGTGATTGTTATTATTATCTGTTTCATTATTCACTTACAGACATTTACTAAAGCCTATCTTAGATGAATGTTTACAAATGACTTCAAAATGGGCTCAAGTCTGATCGTATGGAAAATATCGTATATAGTCAATATTTATTTTCACACAAAAAAACCTAACTTTAGAATGGGGCAAACTGTTGAAGTTTGTTGCAAATAAGTCTTGAAAGTGTGTTAATTGTCTAAAATGTTTTAATTTAGATTTGTGTTTGGAAGGAATACCTTATCGATATAAAATTAATAAACTCGAATATTGGAGAAAAAAAGCAAGAAAGAGTCCATGTTGTTTTTATTTAGAAATCAAAACTTGATCTAAAAAATTTGTTGGCCACATCATGCCCTCCTCGTGAACATCCACCCCACCCCCACCCCAACCCCCACCCCCACCCCCACCCCCACCCCCACCCCCACCCCCACCCCCACCCCCACCCCCACCCCCACCCCCACCCCCACCCCCACCCCCACCCCCACCCCCACCCCCACCCCCACCCCGATTCGTCCCGGAGTTTGGCTCCTGACAATTAGTCCCGTGCATTTATTCACTCAAAACACCCGTGCATGCCACAACCCCGTCGTGTCCAGTCCCATTCCTTTCATCGTATCAGTTTATAATTCTCTACGGTGGTAACTCATTCTGAGATTCTACATCAAATAAAAATGCAAATTAGGCAGAGGACCACTGGCCTTGTGGACAAGGATCGGGACTCCAAACCCAACGGTACCGGGTTCGAATCCCTGAAACATATATTTTTAATCCTGTTCCCCTCGGCATTGTAAGTATTCAAAAGTATATATCTTATTATCAGAGGCAACGAGATGGCAAACACAACAGCCTAGTGGAACGGCTTTGGTTTCTTGAACGATGGGTCCCAGGTTCTGCAGATTTCTTTTTGAAATTCAAATAAATAAATCTGTCCTTTCTGAGGTTAAATTTACACGCAAACGCAATTGCAGTAATGTGTTCTTCTTTATTTGTACCTTGTTTCATTAGTTTTGTTAATTCTAAGGTTTATTAGATTTAAACTCAACGGGAACTTGTGAAGAAGGGCAATGGCCTGGTGGTAGAGCTGTGGACTCTGAACCCAAAGGTACTGGGTTCAATTCCCGGGTGTTCTTTTTGAACGAGGTAAAACCATTGGATTTGCTGGGCACTATGGTAAACAGAAATCCTTGACTTACACGTAAATAATTTGCACACGCTATACACCAGTTTACTTTTAGCCGTTGTTGATTTGATGTTCTAGGGTTAAATTACACTTGAACGCCCTCTTGATTAAGAGGAGCAGTGGCCCAGCGGAAGGGATTCGGACTCTGAACCCACAGGTACTGTGTTCGAAACCCGGCTGTTAATTCTTTTTACGCGTTGTTGATTTAAAGTTGTTCATACTTATTTTTTCTGCTTGTCCGTTTTTGATTTGATATATTTTAACCAAACTTGAATGCAGTTTAATTAAGAGGAGCGTTGGCCTATAGTGGTAAGGCTGCGGACTCTGAACCCAAAGGTACTGGGTTCAATTCCCGGGTGTTCTTTTTGAACGAGGTAAAACCATTGGATTTGCAGGGCACAATGGTAAAAAGAAATCCTTGACTTACACGTAAATAATTTGCACACGCTATACACCAGTTTACTTTTAGCCGTTGTTGATTTGATGTTCTCGGGTTAAATTACACTTGAACGCCCTCTTGATTAAGAGGAGCAGTGGCCCAGCGGAAGGGCTTCAGACTCTGAACCCAATGGTACTGTGTTCGAAACCCGGCTGTTCTTTTTTTACACGTTGTTGATTTAAAGTTGTTCAAACTTATGTTTCCTGCTTGGCCGTTTTTGATTTGATATTTAAGCAAACTCGAATGCAGTTTAATTAAGAGGAGCGTTGGCCTATATTGGTAAGGCTGCAGACTCTGAACGCAAAGGTCCTGGGTTCAATTCTCTGGTGTTCTTTTTGTACGAGGTAAAACCATTGGGTTTACGCATGGTACTATGGCGTATGGAAATCCTTGCTTTACACTTAGTAAACAAATTGTGATTGGAAGGAACACGCTTTAATTAAAGTAGTTTACTTTTTGGCCTTGTTGATTTGATGTTCTAGGATTTAAATTAAACTCGAACGCACTTAAAGTAAGAGGACCAGTGGCCTGGTGGAAGGGCTCTGGACTTTGAACCCAAAGGTACTGGGTTCGAATCCCGGGTGTTTTTTTTGTACATTATTGACTTAAAGTTGTTCATTCTAAGGTTTAAAATTAAACTCAAACACAACTTAAATAAGATACTGTGTTCGAAACCCGGCTGTTCTTTTTACGCGTTGTTGATTTAAAGTTGTTCATACTTATGTTTCCTGCTTGGCCGTTTTTGATTTGATATTTAAGCAAACTCGAATGCAGTTTAATTAAGAGGAGCGTTGGCCTATAGTGGTAAGGCTGCGGACTCTGAACCCAAAGGTACTGGGTTCAATTCCCGGGTGTTCTTTTTGAACGAGGTAAAACCATTGGATTTGCTGGGCACTATGGTAAACAGAAATCCTTGAGTTATACACGTAAATAATTTGCACACGCTATACACCAGTTTACTTTTAGCCGTTGTTGATTTGATGTTCTCGGGTTAAATTACACTTGAACGCCCTCTTATTAAGAGGAGCAGTGGCCCAGCGGAAGGGCTTCGGACTCTGAACCCAAAGGTACTGTGTTCGAAACCCGGCTGTTCTTTTTACGCGTTGTTCATACTTATGTTTTCTGCTCGTCCGTTTTTGATTTGATATTTAACCAAACTCGAATGCAGTTTAATTAAGAGGAGCGTTGGCCTATATTGGTAAGGCTGCAGACTCTGAACGCAAAGGTCCTGTGTTCAATTCTCTGGTGTTCTTTTTGTACGAGGTAAAACCATTGGGTTTACGCATGGTACTATGGCGTATGGAAATCCTTGCTTTACACTTAGTAAACAAATTGTGATTGGAAGGAACACGCTTTAATTAAAGTAGTTTACTTTTTGGCCTTGTTGATTTAATGTTCTAGGATTTAAATTAAACTCGAACGCACTTAAAGTAAGAGGACCAGTGGCCTGGTGGAAGGGCTCTGGACTTTGAACCCAAAGGTACTGGGTTCGAATCCCAGGTGTTCTTTTTGTACATTATTGACTTAAAGTTGTTCATTCTAAGGTTTAAAATTAAACTCAAACACAACTTAAATAAGATACTGTGTTCGAAACCCGGCTGTTCTTTTTACGCGTTGTTGATTTAAAGTTGTTCATACTTATGTTTTCTGCTTGTCCGTTTTTGATTTGATATTTAACCAAACTCGAATGCAGTTTAATTAAGAGGAGCGTTGGCCTATAGTGGTAAGGCTGTGGACTCTGAACCCAAAGGTACTGGGTTCAATTCCCGGGCGTTCTTTTTGAACAAGGTAAAACCATTGGATTGGCAGGGCACAATGGTAAAAAGAAATCCTTGACTTACACGTAAATAATTTGCACACGCCATACACCAGTTTACTTTTAGCCGTTGTTGATTTGATGTTCTAGGGTTAAATTACACTTGAACGCCCTCTTGATTAAGAGGAGCAGTGGCCCAGCGGAAGGGCTACGGACTCTCAGCCCAAAGGTTGTGGACATGTTTCAACTGAGAGGAGCAATGTTTATGTCCAGGGTTCACAGGTTCAGATCCTGCTCTCGTCAATGTTTCTTTATTCAACCCAAAATTATTTCAAATTTACCCAGTCAGTTTGATATATAATAATTGATAAAAATAATAAATTGACAAAAGTGTTCCAAACACTCTACTGAGGTGCCAGGAACCAACAAAAGGGAACATTTATATTCATCACACACCTTGGATTGTATACAGTATTCGTTTATTCATTGCAGTCTTTGCATGATGACAACAGGAATTATTACTTCATCTGGTGGGTGACACTGGGTGCAACTGGAGGGAGTCTTCGCAGTGGGTTGACGCCAACTTTTAACAGCAAGTAATCCCCTACCCCGAGTAAGTCGCACTGAGTGTTCCTCTAGTCTCTAGCTGTCATGGCGTCGCTCATGAGCTGTAGTACTACTACTAGTGTAGTAGTGATGAAAGCACAAGCATGTCAAGTCGTCTCGTAATTCTAGGTGTGAAGACATCAATAATAATTCATTACCTTACCAGCGGGAGGTATGTGGAAGGCCTGACAGAGGGGGAAAAGAGGGCTGTACGTGCCCAATCTAAGAAATATTCTTACGACGCGGTATTGTCTGACAATTTTAGAGCACGAGAAGGAGACCACGTCACCAACACGGCTGGAACGAACAGTACGGCCGCGCATGCGTACGTCACCTTGAACGCTCAGTACGCCGGAACGTCGAGGACGTGACACCGGCGAGACCTTGCGGGAGCCAGTTGCGTAACCCTGTGGTCTTCGACAAGCCCAGGTGATTGGAACCAGCCAAAGAAAACGACAGGTACCTGATTACCACCTAACACCAGATAAACATTATAGTAGGGTTTGGGTACTCGACAGCTTGATGCCATGACGCGATATTCAAAATGGCCTCCAGCCATGCTTTATTTATGTTTTACACCGTGGATGTATTACGATCATTTGATGTGATTTATTGTCTCTAGAGGTAAGCTTTATCGTGTAGTTAATTTAAGTTTACAATGTAGAATAGGAATGGGCCTCATGGAGGCCCCTCATCGAGCCCGTGTAAACACTAAGATTGTCATAAAAGGGGTAATGTCGTTTCTATTTCCACCTTCATGCACGTAAACAACGGCACTTGAAGGTACAACACCCGGAAGTAAACGTTTGGCCCATCGTAGGTCATTGCACTGTGCCAGTCAATGGCAACTAACTGGCCGTCGATCAAATGAAACAATCGACTTTTCTTTTTAGAGTTTCTCGGTTACCTAATCTTTTACCACACTTGTACTATTGGAGTTTTCATAATATTGTATTTCTTCCTCAATGCGTGGACTGGACAGCTAATTGTAGGCACAATCGGTGATCAATGTGAGGGCCCAGGCCTACATGGTTTCTAAAAAGGGAATAGCCTTGATGTAACGCCAGCTGTTGTAAACCGCTTACCAACAAAATGACATGTTGTATCATCAACAGAATTGATAAAGGTAAGACGTTTTGACCTTTGCAGAGTCTTTCTCGAAGGCTGACGTTCTAAAACGGGTTAACGTTTGGCACCTACATTCATTCACCCTGAACTTAACCAATTTTTAAGACACCGAAATGAAGGGGGTTGGGTGGGTATCGATTTAAAAATAAAAGTTGATGATTTCAAGTTGTGAATTCTTTGAAACATTTACCGAATAAAGACAACGACGATACTGTGTAATTTTATTTCTGGTTGATAATGATATTCAATGTTGTATAATGTTTGAACCTTGCCAACGGCGCACCCAGGATTATGGGGTTTTTTTTTTGGGGGGGGGGCTCAAACCAATGTATTGGGTGGGGTCCAGGGGCCGGCCGTACGGCCCCTGGTGGGGTCCAGGGGCGAAGCCCCGGTGGGGTCCAGGGAGCTCTGAGCTTTTGGCGTTTTATGGGTGAAAAATCAAGCCTCTTTATGCATAAAATTAGAAGAAAAAAACATACTTTTTAAGCACTTCTGATCCATATAAATCTTTTAAGTTTATTTTAAAAAAATCCTACCTACTTTTTTCATCACTGGGCGGCAAATTCCATGAATAAGTGGGCGGCAAACGCAGATCCTACAGATAAACCTTTGTTTTGCGAAAGTGGTGTCACATAATACATGTAATAATTTATATCAGATTACTGCTAAAAAATGAAATTTTAAGTTTAACCAGAGCATAAATGTGATGTGTAATTTGGAAAGGGTAGGATTGAAGACCTTTTTAATCCCTGAACATAGCCGACTAAAATGAAAAATGTGGAAAAGAAGCAACGCATGATGATATTCATTTTGGTTCTGGTCGGTATCTGGTACCATGCATATTCATTAAAAACATCGCAGGTGAAAAAACATTACTATCCTGCGTTTCTCAAATTCAAGTGTAGTACTACAGGCAATCCATAAGGGGGGAAAACCATTGAATGCCGGAACGACGTGAGATATATTTTATCCTGGACAAATTAGCCCGACGTTTAAACAATTACAAGGGAGTTCAAAATCTTTCACCTCGCACCTCGCACCTCGCGTTATCGAATCTCCCGTATAAAAGAGTAATTTGGCAGGGGAAAAAAATGCGAATGGCAAAAGAAGAAAAGAAAATACTTCCACCGGAAATAAAAACCAAATGCTACACACACATTTGCGACTTTTCTCCCTCGGCTCTTTTTTCCTTCCCCCTTCCTCCCCTCCCCCATTTTTTTCTTTTTCTTTCTCTTCCCCCCCCCCCCCCGTTTTTTTTGGTTTTTTTACCCTCTTGGGGGGGGGGGGCTCAAGCCCCCCGAGCCCCCCCCCCCCCCCCCTTGGGTGCGCCGTTGAACCTTGCCCAATTCAGTGTAAATAAATACAATAACGAAATGAAAACAAGATTTATTCATAATCAAAGGAACTTTGGTACAAGTTCACATTTTATTTGATATTTTAATCGTTCATCTTTGCTCGAATATGATTGAATATGAGCTCTTTATTAAAGGAACATGTACGACCCATAATGATAACAATGTTTTAAAATTTAGATTTTCGACTTTTTCCTTGCCGAAAATAATATAAATTTGGGAGTTCTATTTTCAGTTTAAAAATATAATATAAAAAAAACAGACGATTTCCTTTTTTAAATCGAAGGTCTGGTTGTGCGGGAGTTTCCAACAAAATTGTAGATGTTATTATTATTACTTGTATTATTATTCTTTTTCGACAACGATAATTCTGAATACCCCAGACATGGACACCCAACTTTTGTTTGCCACACAAATCACTGTATTCCAAACCTTTATAAGATGATTTATGCAACGCCAAAATCCTTCTCACAGACGCTGAATGCGCTTCGCAAAGTAACAACTAAAAGCAAGGCTATACAAAAAATAAATCACAAATTATACAAATAGGACAATAATTTGTACAATTTGTACAGCAAAAAAAAATAATAATGCTACAATCATTACTCCTGATGCTGTAGATAAATACGTATATAATTTAATGTTAAACTATAAAGAAACTAAATATTAAATAATTCTTGAACGATATTTATTTAAACAAAACAATAGACTTTTCAACGAACTCCTGTACCCAAAATCCTAGCTGAAAAAAAAAAGAATCCCCGATATTGACCATTTAAAGAAGCTGAATTCTTCGGCTAATTTTATGTTCACAGTGTGAGACGCAGCCACAAACGATGCATTTAACATCACAGGAAAACTCCCCACACCAAACAGCTCTATCCAATTCCCCTTTTGCCCCCCCTAAACAATTATACAAACAAATAGGAAAATAAACAATAAATTCAGTTGAAAAAACACCTGTATACAACTTGGTCCAATCATCCAGTCCATACCCGAACCCGGTCTCTTCCCGATGTATTTTTCAAACCCTAACGAAACCCCTCAACCGAACTTCACGCAAAATCTAGCGAGAACACCGGTGAAATGTTCACTTCTTGCCCTTGCTACTTTCCACTCACCACGGCATGAACGAGCCTCTAAGACCCTTTAAATTCAAGCTCTAAGCATTCCTTCGTTCCACAACGAGTACCACCGAGTCAGACACTCATATATTATCCCAAAAACACATGTGAAATTACGGGTTTTTTCTTCGCTACAATTTATGTCCTTGGTCACAATCCACTCATGGTCATCAACCCGGCTAACCGGCTAACGCTCTCCAAGTCAATGCATCATCCCAAGAACACTGGTGGAACCAACGCTGTTATTCCCGCCGTCATGTTGATTCCAGCTTGCCAAGACTGGAGACCCGCCACCCTCCCCACTCCCATCCCCACTCCCATCCCCACTCCCATCCCCACTCCCATCCCCACTCCCATCCCCACTCCCATCCCATCAGTATAGTCAGACCAATAATTCCATATACCGTTTCATATGTGCACTAATTTTCTATACCTACAGCGTGTGCCTTGAACCCACATATCTTTCAAGTCCGAACCTAACTCCATTATGCCTATGTTTCCTTAGTAAACTAATGGTCCATACTAAAAGCGTGTGTCTTCCACTCGATTTTTTTTCTGAGTCGGAACCAAAGAGTCACCTGAGTGTATTATACCAATTCCTAAGTAAACTAATGGTATAAGCAAGGATTTTCCTATGCCATAGTACCATGCGTACTCTGTTAACTAAATTAACTAGTAATGGTCTATACCTAAAGCGTGTGCCTCCAATTCGAATTATTTTCTGAGTTCCCTGTATACTTATACCTACTCCTAAGTAAACTAATGGTATATCGTGTGCCTTCCACTCGCAAATTAATATTTACTACGAAGCACTGATTTCCCAATGCCATAGTATCCTGTGTAAAGTATTCCACTCGCGAATTATTTACTAAGTATAAAGCACTGAATTCCCATGCCATAGTATCCAATGTAAAGTATGAACCGAAGGTTCATCAAGTTCAAAATGCATATGTTCCTGGGGGGGACCCAAGTGGGTGTCGTGGAAGGGTGGCTGACTCCGAAGCCAGAGGTCCCCGGTTCGAGCCCCAGTGGTGACAAGGTTCGAGGCCGCGAAGAGAGTGGTGGCCGTGAGACTCACCGCGCGGTGTGACGCGCCGCCCATTCGAGGATGGGAAGGAAACTTAAAACTTAAAACGAACCTCTGCACTTTTTTTCAAAGATTGGTTAAAAAAAATAAAAGATGGTTCTTTAAAACGCCTCGAATTTATATGCAACGGGATTCGATCCCGGGACCTTTCGGTCCAGAGTCTGGAGCCCTTCCATTGGGCCACTGCTCCTCTTACTTAAGATGTGTTCGAGTTTAATTTTAAACCTTAGAATGAACAACTTTAAGTCAATAATGTACAAAAAGAACAGCCGGGATTCGAACCCAGTACCTTTGGGTTTAGAGTCCAGAGCCCTTCCATTGGGCCACTGCTCCTCTTACTTAAGATGTGTTCGAGTTTAATTTTAAACCTTAGAATGAACAACTTTAGGTCAATAATGTACAAAAAGAGCACCCGGGATTCGAACCCAACGGGATTCGATCCCGGGACCTTTCGGTCCAGAGTCTGGAGCCCTTCCATTGGGCCACTGCTCCTCTTACTTAAGATGCGTTCGAGTTTAATTTTAATCCTAGAATGAACAACTTTAAGTCAATAATGTACAAAAAGAACACCCGAGATTCGAACCCAGTACCTTTGGGTTTAGAGTCCAGAGCCCTTCCATTGGGCCACTGCTCCTCTTACTTAAGATGTGTTCGAGTTTAATTTTAAACCTTAGAATGAACAACTTTAGGTCAATAATGTACAAAAAGAGCACCCGGGATTCGAACCCAACGGGATTCGATCCCGGGACCTTTCGGTCCAGAGTCTGGAGCCCTTCCATTGGGCCACTGCTCCTCTTACTTAAGATGCGTTCGAGTTTAATTTTAATCCTAGAATGAACAACTTTAAGTCAATAATGTACAAAAAGAACACCCGAGATTCGAACCCAGTACCTTTGGGTTTAGAGTCCAGAGCCCTTCCATTGGGCCACTGCTCCTCTTATTTACGATGTGTTCGAGTTTAATTTTAATCCTAGAATGAACAACTTTAAGTCAATAATGTACAAAAAGAACACCCGGGATTCGAACCCAGTACCTTTGGGTTTAGAGTCCAGATCCCTTCCATTGGGCCACTGCTCCTCTTATTTAAGATGTGTTTGAGTTTAATTTTAAACCTTAGAATAAACAACTTTAAGTCAATAATGTACAAAAAGAACACCCGGGATTCGAACCCGGTACCTTTGGGTTCAAAGTCCAGAGCCCTTCCACCAGGCCACTGGTCCTCTTACTTTAAGTGCGTTCGAGTTTAATTTAAATCCTAGAACATTAAATCAACAAGGCCAAAAAGAAACCTACTTGTAATTAAAGCGTGTTCCTTCCAATCACAATTTGTTTACTAAGTGTAAAGCAAGGATTTCCATACGCCATAGTACCATGCGTAAACCCAATGGTTTTACCTCGTACAAAAAGAACACCAGAGAATTGAACCCAGGACCTTTGCGTTCAGAGTCCGCAGCCTTACCACTATAGGCCAACGCTCCTCTTAATTAAACTGCATTCGAGTTTGGTTAAATATCAAATCAAAAACGGACGAGCAGAAAACAACTTTAAATCAACAACGCGTAAAAAGAACAGCCGGGTTTCGAACACAGTACCTTTGCGTTCAGAGTCCGAAGCCCTTCCGCTGGGCCACTGCTCCTCTTAATCAAAAGGGCGTTCAAGTGTAATTTAGCCCTAGAACATCAAATCAACAACGGCTAAAAGTAAACTGGTGTATAGCGTGTGCAAATTATTTACGTGTAAGTCAAGGATTTCTTTTTACCATAGTGCCATGCAAATTCAATGGTTTTAACTCGTTCAAAAAGAACACCCGGGAATTGAACCTAGTACCTTTGGGTTCAGAGCCGCAGCCTTACCACTATAGGCCAAGGCTCCTCTTAATTAAAATGCATTCGAGTTTGGTTAAATATCAAATCAAAAACGGACAAGCAGAAAAAATAAGTATGAACAACTTAAAATCAGCAACGTGTAAAAAAAGAACAGCCGTGTTTCGAACACAGTACCTTTGGGTTTAGAGTCCGAGGCCCTTCCGCTGGGCCACTGCTCCTCTTAATCAAGAGTGCGTTCAAGTGTAATTTAACCCGAGAACATCAAATCAACAACGGCTAAAAGTAAACTGGTGTATAGCGTGTGCAAATTATTTACGTGTAAGTAAAGGATTTCTTTTTACCATTGTGCCCTGCAAATCCAATGGTTTTACCTCGTTCAAAAAGAAGACCCGGGAATTGAACCCAGTACCTTTGGGTTCAGAGTCCGCAGCCTTACCACTATAGGCCAACGCTCCTCTTAATTAAACTGCATTCGAGTTTGCTTAAATATCAAATCAAAAACGGACAAGCAGAAAACATAAGTATGAACAACTTTAAATCAACAACGCGTAGAAAGAATTAACAGCCGGGTTTCGAACACAGTACCTGTGGGTTCAGAGTCCGAAGCCCTTCCGCTGGGCCACTGCTCCTCTTAATCAAGAGGGCGTTCAAGTGTAATTTAACCCCAGAACATCAAATCAACAACGGCTAAAAGTAAACTGGTGTATGGCGTGTGCAAATTATTTACGTGTAAGTCAAGGATTTCTTTTTACCATAGTGCCCAGCAAATCCAATGGTTTTACCTCGTTCAAAAAGAACACCCTGGAATTGAACCCAGTACCTTTGGGTTCAGAGTCCACAGCCTTACCACTATAGGCCAAGGCTCCTCTTAATTAAACTGCATTCGAGTTTGGTTAAATATCAAATCAAAAACGGACAAGCAGAAAACATATGTATGAACAACTTTAAATCAACAACGCGTAAAAATATCTGCCGGGTTTCGAACACAGTACCTGTGGGTTCAGAGTCCGAAGCCCTTCCGCTGGGCCACTGCTCCTCTTAATCAAGAGGGCGTTCAAGTGTAATTTAACCCGAGAACATCAAATCAACAACGGCTAAAAGTAAACTGGTGTATAGCGTGTGCAAATTATTTACGTGTAAGTCAAGGATTTCTTTTTACCATTGTGCCCTGCAAATCCAATGGTTTTACCTCGTTCAAAAAGAAGACCCGAGGAATTGAACCCAGTACCTTTGGGTTCAGAGTCCGCAGCCTTACCACTATAGGCCAACGCTCCTCTTAATTAAACTGCATTCGAGTTTGGTTAAATATCAAATCAAACACGGACAAGCAGAAAACATAAGTATGAACAACTTTAAATCAACAACGCGTAAAAAGAACAGCCGGGTTTCGAACACAGTACCATTGGGTTCAGAGTCCGAAGCCCTTCCGCTGGGCCACTGCTCCTCTTAATCAAGAGTGCGTTCAAGTGTAATTTAACCCGAGAACATCAAATCAACAACGGCTAAAAGTAAACTGGTGTATAGCGTGTGCAAATTATTTACGTGTAAGTCAAGGATTTCTTTTTACCATAGTGCCCAGCAAATCCAATGGTTTTACCTCGTTCAAAAAGAACACCCTGGAATTGAACCCGGGACCTTTGGGTTCAGAGTGCACAGCCTTACCACTATAGGCCAACGCTCCTCTTAATTAAACTGCATTCGAGTTTGCTTAAATATCAAATCAAAAACGGCCAAGCAGAAAACATAAGTTTGAACAACTTTAAATCAACAACGTGTAAAAAAATTAACAGCCGGGTTTCGAACACAGTACCTTTGGGTTTAGAGTCCGAAGCCCTTCCGCTGGGCCACTGCTCCTCTTAATCAAGAGGGCGTTCAAGTGTAATTTAGCCCTAGAACATCAAATCAACAACAACTAAAAGTAAACTGGTGTATAGCGTGTGCAAATTATTTACGTGTAAGTCAAGGATTTCTTTTTACCATAGTGCCCTGCAAATCCAATGGTTTTACCTCGTTCAAAAAGAACACCCGGGAATTGAACCCAGTACCTTTGGGTTCAGAGTCCACAGCTCTACCACCAGGTCATTGCCCTTCTTCGCAAGCTCCCGTTGAGTTTAAATCTAATAAACCTTAGAATTAACAAAACTAATGAAACAAGGTACAAATAAAGAAGAACACATTACTGCAATTGCGTTTGCGTGTAAATTTAACCTCAGAATGGACAGATTTATTTATTTGAATTTCAAAAAGAAATCTGCAGAACCTGGGACCCATCGTTCAAGAAACCAAAGCCGTTCCACTAGGCTGTTGTGTTTGCCATCTCGTTGCCTCTGATAATAAGATATACTTTTGAATAACTTACAATGCCGAGGGGAACAGGATTAAAAATATATGTTTCAGGGATTCGAACCCGGTACCGTGGGGTTTGGAGTCCCGATCCTTGTCCACAAGGCCAGTGGTCCTCTGCCTAATTTGCATTTTTATTTGATGTAGAATCTCAGAATGAGTTACCACCGTAGAGAATTATAAACTGATACGATGAAAGGAATGGGACTGGACACGACGGGGTTGTGGCATGCACGGGTGTTTTGGGTGAATAAATGCACGGGACTAATTGTTAGGAGCCAAACTGCGGGACGAATTTTTAGATATACAAGTAATTGATTTCTAAATAAAAACAACATGGACTCTTTCTTGCTTTTTTTCTCCAATATTCGAGTTGATTAATTTTATATTGATAAGGTATTCCTTCCAAACACAAATCTAAATGAAAACATTTCAGACAATTAACACACTTTCAAGACTTATTTGCAACAAACTTCAACAGTTTGCCCCATACTAAAGTTAGGTTTTTTTGTGTGAAAATAAATATTGACTAGGCCTATATACGATAATTTCCATACGATCAGACTTGAGCCCATTTTGAAGTCATTTGTAAACATTCATCTAAGATAGGCTTTAGTAAATGTCTGTAAGTGAATAATGAAACAGATAATAATAACAATCACTGGATATAACGGGAAGAACAGCAAACGATACCGAATAACAGAGAATCATAGGGAGCGTTAAAACACACTATCGCCCATTGTAATGTGAATGAGTACAAAAGCATGCCACCCAAACGTAATGTGTAAAATTGAACAAACGTACAGCTACTAGAAACATACATAGCGCAAACATTGCACAATCAGTGCTTTCAGCGGTCTAAGAAACCAGAATAAACGAGTATACATTATTCTTGCCTGAACAGTTTTCTGGGTTTGAACCGTTGGTTATGAAAGCTTAAACTCATTTTATACAAAATTTTATACAAATACATTAAATGTATCACAATTTTGAAAAGGAATGAGGGGGGGGGGGGGGCAGTTGCTCTGCAAGTCTCGCCCGTGTCGGAGCGAGAAAACACGTCAAGAGAAGAACATATTCTTTCTGAAATCAAATCATTGTTTTTAAATAATAGATCTATGAAAAAATCTGACCAACACAAAAAACAAATAATCATTACAATTTGTATAAAATGAGTTTAAGCTTTCATAATAAACACATTAATCATTATTTTGTTAGTTTTTGTTGAAACAAACTAAAAACTCTGGGACAAGGATATCTATTATTTTGATCTTAACTTTTTAGGAAACCCTTTTGTAAATCCACGCCTGAGTACGTGCAACCACTAAAGCAGGTTTAAATGCAGACGCGCGATGATCGCACGGGCGTAGAATTAACGCGTGACGCAGTTTAGGGTGCCCATATAAAAACATGATTCATTTGAAATGTATTGCGTCGAAATACGTGCATTTTTACACGCGCGTACTAAGCCCGACAAGCGGCCTAGGGCCGATCGAAAGTTTTTAACAAGCGTACACGCATAGCAGTCACTTTTGGTGAGCCAATCAGCGTTGATAGTGTTTCCCTTCCAGGGGTTAGAGACGTACGCGGAGTTAGCGGGCGTTACGGCGCGCTGCCCATGGTAGCGAGGCTGTATTTATAGTGCTGTTAGTGTTACTTTAAAAGTCTGGTTCTTCAAAATATGCACAAAACATAGAAATAGAACCCGGAGAACGCTGAGTGCGTCATTGTGCGTGCGATTTCGTTGTGAGACCATTTTTATGGACGCGCGTACGCCATTTTTGTTACGCGTGTATGGCAAAATTTTGCCAAACACATCCGTCAGTGATAAGCCAGTGATTTGCCATACACGCGTGTCACGTGATGATCATTTTGCCATACACGCGTGTCGCGTGGTACGGTATCGATACGCCGCGTCCACAGACGACACAGAGGGCGGTCCAGCTCAGCGTTCTCCGGGTTCTATTTCTATGGGTGTACCATCATTGATCTCCATTATACTGTCAGTGTAATGGAGATCAATGGTATACCATGCACAAAAGACACCATCTTGGATTCATTCATAAAGTTTGCAAAATTCAAAACATAGATCGTCAATCTAGCGGTGTTTTCGGCCCGTTTTTTCCACCGCTTTTGGCACGTTTACAGTGGCCGATGTTTGGCATCAAAACTGAGGTATTTGATGATCTCTACGTAGCTTGAAACTACGAAAAACCCAACTACCATAGTGTTGTTTACTTCGATATCATCCACTTGAAAACTTCTGCCTTGTCAATCAAATCGGGCCCGCAAAATGTCACTGTCAGGTACGTGTCGCCGAGAATGGCGACGAAAACGAAACTTCAGATGATTTATTTATTTATTACATTTCTTTACCCAGGGTATGCCCAAACAGTTAAAACTGGTTTCCATTGGGGCCCTGCATACATTACAACATACAGCATAATTACAAATACGGTAAATAAAAAGCACATCGAAATATTACATTATAAAACTTGTACACGTATAAATATTACTCAAGTAAAATGAACTCAGAAAATGTGTATAGGGTGAATATACAATTTTGAAATCTAAAATTCGCTGATTATGGGAGGGGCAAAAAACCCGCAAAAACTCTTTTAGAGAAACACGGGGAATCATCAATTCAGGTACGTAAGTTTTCTTTTTACTATAAAAATTAAATAATATTAATAATATACTTGATAAAGACTTATTCAAGAAATTTCATGTGAAATAAACATGAAAACAAATATTTTGGGGGAGGATTTATTTTTTAGTTGGGAATTGCAAGAAAAATAGTACCTATTTTGAGAATGGAATCGTACACAACCCACGCTCAAAAATTGTCGCTGGGTCATTCCATTATGCCAAATAGGGGGATTTTCAAAGTGATGGGTAACTAAATGTAATACAAATTATTTTCTGACGTTTTGTGAATAGGTTTTGTTATTTTGGTAAACTTTAAGAATATAAAATGGTTTTTGAAGGGGTTAGGATATATTTGTCTTCATATTATAATAATATTAATAGGCCTACACATGTACATAGGCCCTATTTCTTTATATTTCTTTTTTCATTTCCTTGTCTTTATTCACTGTTTTATTTTTCTTCTTTTACACATTTCTTTATTTCCTTTTCTGCTATATTTGCTGTTTGTTTAAATCTTCATTAATTTCACTCTTTCTTTTAAATAGTTTTTTTTTTTTTTTTCCCAATTTTTTTTTTTACTAAACTAAATATCTTCTTGGTCTTGTTTTCATCAGATTTCTACGTCAGCAGGAGAGCTCTCCACCCTATCGCCAGCAGTAATCACAAATAATATAATCTTGACCGTCGTCCGTGCAGCAAGTGGTAAAAACTCAGATGTAACTTGGAAACAGGTTGCCACGCTGATGTCACGCATCTATACACATCTGTTCCAGTATCTTCTGTCCGCTCCAACTTCAAGAAGCTACAGGAAAAAGAGAGAAAACAAAAAAAATCTTTAAGAGACAAAAACAATCGTTCAAGTTTTTACGAGGAAATGTACAAACTTCCTACGCCAACGGGCAGACGAAAAATGTTTGCACTGACAGATGTTGTGGAGGAGCAAGCAGAACCAGAGCCAAAACATCCCAGATTGGACCCCTTTGAGAAAGTTGCAAGAGACCTTGGTGCAGAAAATGCAGAACTGCGAAGGCAAAATGGAATTGCAAAATGAAGAAGCTAAACGACTCAAACAAGAAAACTCATGCAATGTTGGAAGGCTGAATGCTGAAGTTGAGAAACTCAAACAGGAAAATGCAAACTTAACAAATGCCCTAAATGCAGCTAAACAGAGACTCAAACATGTATATACAGCAATGGGGAAAATCAGCAAACCGCTAAGCACATAAAGCAAATCATTCATCGAAAGAACTTATCCATAGCAAGGTGGCGAGCTGAAGCTATGAAATATAGAAGGGCTGACAAAAACTGTAAATCATGCAAAGGTTTGCAGTCAAAAAAAACCAAACTTAAAGCCCTGCAAGCGCAGAACTCGAACAGGAAGTGCCGGGCCAAGAAAGCAAAACAAAATTTAAACAAAGCAACCAAATATAGACACAAAGGTGTTAACACATACACTGAAAGACAGCATCAAAAGAGTGAACGATCAAAAAGAGGTTATTGCAGAGATCGAGAATGTAATTCTACAAAATGAGGAAAACAAAGAATACATCCAAACTAGAATTCTGGGAAATCAGCGGTAAAAGGAAACCTCCATGTATCTACAAGAACTTGGAGTTGCAGAGGGCAATGTTGGGCCTGCAATCCACCGTGTAATAACTACGTTGACTGATATGAAATTTGATGGAACACTCCCCTCCAAAAGCAGTCAGCAGAGAGTGGCCTCCGAAATGCGGGCAATAGCGAGGCAACACATAAGAGAGGAGTTACAGGATAAAGAACACTTAACACTCAAGTACGATGGAACAACCAAAAATTGACACCATCTTGTGGAAGTGCAGGTTGCCATTGAAAAAGAGACTTATACATTAGGAATTCAAGAAACAGCTGGGGGTACAGCAACAGACTATTCTGAATGCATTAAGGAGTTGGCAAATAATGTGGATGCAAACATTATGGTTAACGTAGTTAACACAATGACAGACAGATGTATCACAAACAACGCAATTGACAAACAAATAGAACAACTAACGGGGAACAAAATTAACTCATTCAGATGCGCAGTACATCCCCTTGACACAATCCACAAAGAGGCTGAGAAAATGGTGAAAGAATATGAACTCACACTGGATATAAATGGAGACGCAAAACCAAAAAATATGCCCTACACACACAGGGGAGAAAGTATGACACAAGCATTGCTACGTGCATTTGACAGAGTCATGCACTGCAGCGCATCTGGCCTACCTAAGGATGCCCCACTACTTACAAAGTAAAGGGTTAAGCGGGGCTTATCCTAGGTGCGGGTCGGCAACCGATTCAACATCTTTTTTGTTAATGCAGGCCTTCTCTTTATGTACAAAGAACACATACTGGAGTTTTTTCGTAAGTATATTCAACCAAGAAATGGCCTCCACCGTGCAGTACAAAATGCACTTCGCGTTGAACCATTGATACCAACTTTGCGTAGCTTGGGCCTGCTTGACAAATACTTCACTGGTCCATGGATGCGCTGGCAAGGGGAAACACACAACATTCTACAAACCAGTGAAGTGTTCACACACGCCATTTCTGAATTGAGATCAGCAGACTGTAGAACCATGATCCATGGATTTCAGGTATCAGCATTTAGAACAGAGGTTACCACGGATGAGAAATACAGGAAACTCTGTGAAGCCAACAGCACTGATGAGAAGACAGCAACCATCTTCAGGGCACTAATTGATGTGGCGATAAAGGGGATGGAACGCCAGCTGAAGGATTACTTGCCAGGAGGGAAGTACCATGACCCGTCCCCATCACTTCAGGCTGAGGCTGCATCTTGCAGCTCCAACAACATCTCTGGTGAGAGAGTTTTTTTGCCATGTGGGACGCTAGGAAGCAGCAGGCCAAAACAGCATCAACAACCAAAGTGTCGAGCAAAACAATCTTTAAAGCAAATAAGGTGCGGGAGAGTTTCCTCGCAGGAAAATCAAAGGAGCAGAAAGCACAAATTATAAGTGTAGCAACTAAACAGGCTCGCAAGGATAGGATGGCAGATAAGGCACGAGAAACCATGCCGCTGACCAAAATGAAGGACAAACTAGCAGAATCCAGGAGGTTAATCGAGAAACGTGAGGAGAATAGAAGACTAATAACCTTTTGTTTTTGCCTTCTCCTTTTCCCACACAGTTATCCACTTTATTAGTCTGCCCTTCATTGTATTAACTAATTATTTACCTCTCTTCTAACCTTCCATTTTGTCCTTTGTGTTCCCAACTTCTTGTGGTCAAGCTATCCCCTTCCCTTCATAACCCCCCCCCCCCCCTTTGTCTTCATAATCCCTGCTTACCCCCTGCCTTCTCTGAATGCTTTCTGCTTTTCTCCCTCCACTCTCTCTATTCATGTATTTCCACTTGACTACTCTTGCAACTCTTGTCTGCTTGTATGTGTGTTGTGTGTTGTCATTTAGCCTTCGAGAAAGACTCTGCTAGGGTCGAAACGTCAGGTCACTAACTTATTTTTTGCGAGAATAGAAGAGAGTACAAAGAGAAGATCCTGGAAGATATCATAAAACACAGGCCTTGGGAGACGGAGGAAGATATACACACCGGAGTTAAAGGAAAGTCCAAAACACAGGCATGTGCCATACTGAAACAACAAATCAGATTTCGTATTGACATGTTAGGATGTCATCCTCCAAGAAAGATCTTGTACACAAAGGCGACTCAACAAGAGCTCACTGACTTCTTAATAGAACTCACACTTACTGAAATTCAAGAGAGCAGCACAATGTTATGCACAATCCTTCAAGACCCCAAAAGTATTGTAGGCTTCCATTTCAATCAGAAATGGTCAACTGAATCTGATGACAACATGTGTAAAGGAGTCATACTTACATGTGTACAAGATCCAGGGAAAGACGTGGAATATGTTTGTAAATTTGAAGGAGATGATGAAGACACAGTCCAAACTGTTGCTGAAGTCCTGGCAGATAGGGTTGTTGGCGACCTGTTTTTCTTTGTTTAGGTACATGCACACTCTAACTTAAAAGCTCCATCAAAATGTGGCATTGTCCCCAAAGAAGGAAGACAAAGAAGTTAAACCACGCAAAACAGTTTGAAAATTTAATGTTAAGGATTGTTGTTTGATCATAATTTTTGAATAATTTTAACATTTATGAGTTGCCTTTTTATATGAATATCCCAACAAAAGTGGGGATTAATGCATCATTTTGATAGAGCTGGTCACACTCATCTTCATCTGCAAATTTTGTTGAAATCCTTCGTGTAGTTTTAAAGATGCAGCCATTTTAAGTTTATTTTCTCTGTATCATTACACAGGCCGCCATTTTGAATATAAATGGCGGCCATTTTGATTATTTAATGAGCTCAATTAAGCACGACATAAGTTTCGTCTTATCTCAGACAACACTTACCAGTAAGATGGACGATGACCACAAATTTGGTCGAAAGCCGTCATGTCCATTTAAAGATGCAGCTATATCATTAAATAGGCAGCCATTTTAAATAAAAATGGCGGCCATTTTGCATATTTAATGAACCCAATGAAGCGTGACTCAAGTTCCATCTTTTCTTAGACAATACTTAACATGGACGATGACCACAAGTTTGGTTGAAATCCCTCAAGTAGTTTTAAATAGTTGTGTTATTTCCCTATTATAGGCTATATATCATTACACAGGCTGGTATGTAACCCTACATGTACAGGTCACAGCTTTTTGGCCTATTTTGCCTATCATTTTGGGGATATTTCACGAAAACTAAATATTCGATAACTTTTTATCCGAATATCCCATGAGGCTGGGAGACCCCTCATTTCTTTTCAAGTTTTAAGCCCTATCAGATAAAATCAAATTCAACGCCCCTAGAAGCGTTTAAAAAAAATGATGAATTTGCCTAACCAAGGAGCAAGGATAGAGTTACCTGCATTTCCTGACGGCAAGATACTACACTGGCCATATGGGAAAATTTACATTTTGTGTCATAATTTTCACATGAATTCAAGAGTTACAAAAGCAACAGCTGTACAGCTTTTGAGATGTCCCCCCTTTCTTCATATCAAAAGTTGAGACAAATCAGACAGTGCAATCTCCATAAAACACAAGATTTATTGTATTCTTCCGTTGAGTGTGTACAAACTGTGCCTGCAGGAAGTCCAGGCTCTGTGGCTCTTTTGCAAAATGTGATGTCACAGGTCACATGGTCTACATGTCATCCATTATGATTCTTGACTGGATGCGAAGTAATGTTTAGATGCGCATTTCAAAGTGTATGGAATGTTTTACAAAGACTGAAAGAATCATATTTCAACATAATTATTTTACATATTAGATATTTTATCAAAATAAATCAAAATATGAAGGAGTTTGTTCTCTATCTGTCTCACACATTCACAAAAATCAAAAAAAATTGTCGTCAATAAAACATTTAAATTTACAATTGTTGTTACTTATCAGGATATACGTATACATTGCCATAAAGAAAAGGTAATAATTTTGGATTTAGTAACTTCACTTAAAAATTAATTAATTTCACATAACATTCCAGTTAATTGATATACAATAACAACATTATTAAAAATATATTTGTAACGTTTTGGGTTGGCCAACTTATGTTTAATGCACAAGTACAGGTAAATATTGATTTCAAATGAGCTTCATTTATGCTTAAAAATATGTTATTTTAAAGTCACATGTCCAGTTTAAGAGCATCAAATTTGCTGAAAGATTTTTTATAAGCACTTTCCCGTATGATTTATATAATAATAACAAAAAAAGAAGAAATATACATTTATTTAATTTCATGCACTCTTTGTGCAAGATCAAGAATTGAAAAATAATATTTTAATAAGGCTATTTGATACAAAGTAAAGCATTTTAAGTTTGTCTGGTCATTTTTAAGCAGCCATTTTGAATGTCGCCTTATTCTTTTTTGGAGAAAATAGAACTAGCTGTTGCAAACTGCTTACTTACCAAAAGGACCTGTGGCATAAATGCAAAAAACAAACAGTTAATGGCCCGACAGTCAATTAATCCACTTAGGCCTACTCGTTTTTTGCACAAAATCAAAACAGGCATTCAATTTCACTTGATGTGTAAGGAATTATTCTTTTTGTGTCGTGCGATTTCAGCAGCTTTTTGCAGAAATCTCTAGATGTGCTTACTCTAAACTGCATAGTGATTTTGCATGGCTAAAATTTAAAAAGGATGCTTTATAAGTTTAACAGTAATGCTGCGTATGGCCCTGAACATCTCAAGGCAGGTTCACATGAGGAATGTAGACCTCTACGCTGGTTTGACGAAGGTGACAGAAAAGATCCGTCAACGCCGTCTCAAGCTTCCAGGGCACTGTGTCCAGTACCTGGAGCTTGTAGCTAGCCCAATCATTCTCTAGGAACCCACATGTGGCACTGCCTCAAGTGGGTGAAGATTTTTCTCCTTCATGGACTTACTGAAACGAGACACTGGCTTGACCAGCTGAGGAGCTGCGTTCTTGCGTGCTGGACCGGGTCATTTGGACCAAGATCACTGGACAGGCTCGAGATGCTGTACAGCCTCAACTTGATTGATTGATTAATTGACAGTAATGCTATATATATATATAATCACATACCTCAAAGTGCAGCTGAACAACGGTTTTGGCTGAATAGGCAAAATACAACTGTATGGAAGTGAAATAGGCCGCTTTTTGAGCCAGAAATGACCACAACCCAAACTTATTCTGATTTCCCCCTTCACTGATGTGTGATCAGAACTGTCCAAGTCCTGTCCTTACAAAAATCCTGGGCCTACTTGGGCGTAGCCTTTTGTCAAGGCCTTCGCGGCTATCAGCTTTGTAGAGCCGCGATCCCAAGCGACTGAAATGGGAGACCACGCACACGGTTTCTTATGTGTTTCTTTATAATCTCGACTTTTGCTACCCAAACGGTAGCAAAAGTCCAAACCAATCAGAAGCGCATAATGCACGTCTCATACGTGGTCTCCCTTTCCAGTCGCTCCGCTGTTTACAAAGCTGTCCAAGCCACGATGGCCTTGACAAAAGGCTAACTTGGGCGGGATTCGAATCCACATTCTGAAACAGACGTAAGTATTAAGGACCTTGTCACTTGTCATTTCTCTGGGGGAAGGATGCAATCTCGACTGCGATCTGCGATCAAAATACACCAGAAAGACCACATACATGTAGCATTTTTACTCCCAATGCAAATTACTACGTCAATTATTTTTAAGGCATTTGAGATGTAACGGGATATTATGTGGGCAGACTTGGGTCATATTTACAATTGAGTTTTATAAAATTATCAAATATACTTACATTAGTCCCCCATTTACATAAAAACAATGAACTGCATTTACTAGGCTCTTTTAAACCACTGTATAATAATATCGTAAAGGCGTATGGCTCTCTGCCCTTTTCCCAGCCACAAAAAGTACAAGCAAAAATTTCCTGCTAACCTGTGAAACACGCTTGACAAAAGCGCGGAATTCCCTGCTTCTGTTAGCGCAAACAAAATTATAAAAAAATACACAAAATAAAATTGGAATGTTAGCTACGAGTTGTTATAACTTTCAAAAGTAAACTATTTTAGCTCATACTTTGGTGCAAATTTCACGGCATCCAAATAATCTTCCAAGGATGATTTTAGTCAAATTTCAAACAAAAACAACCCCCAAAATTTTTCACAATGATTTCGCACCATACTGGGGTTTTTAGACGATGTGAAAATACCAACAACCAATTCTAGCTAAGCACAACAAAATTATGCTTAATAACAGAATAAGGTTACCAGCCAAGATACCATGTTACACGTACCGTCTTTGACTGGTGTCCTGTTAATTTTTGCTGAACAGAAAATTTTCAAGCGATATTCTCTGCTTCAAAGCACTCTTTGAATTTGACACCTTGACTCAATTTCCTGGCTATATTCAACAAAAAGTCGGGAATGCAATTGTGCATGATGCTGACATGTACACGTATGCATAGAGTGTCAGCTACATATTTTTGCCAACTTTATAACTCCAAAGTGAATTCAAGGTAAATAGCTAGAGGTATTTTTGCATGACCTGCGTTCAATTAGGCACCTTAAAGAACATTTAGGTTAAAACTGTGAGTGAGAAATTGGGATATTTGTGACTTTTCAACCTGTTTCCAGCACCTGGCTGACACCTTCCATGCACCCAGATAATTTTTAGTCAAAACAAACGGTAAACCCCCATGCAAAAACCAGGAACTTCTCAGAAGTAGTGGATTTGCAGTAAAAGTGAAGACTGCTGAAACAATAGCCCAGATATCAATGTGTTACACAACTTACAGGACCAAGGCTCTACGTCCCATCCGAAGGACGCAGCAAAAATGGTTAAGTGTCTTGCTTTTAAAAGGACACAAGTGTCACAACCGGGAATCGAACCCACACTCTGATGATCAGAAACACCAGCTCGGCCACTACAATCCAAAGGGGATAGGAACAGTTAAACTATCAGCTGATTCATTATTTATTACAAACTTTTACATGGCATATGGACAAGGCGGTACATCTATCAAAAGGTCTTAATCGCAACTATTTCATGAGAAAACAATTCAAGTTGTTGAGTTTTGGCAGGAAGTGTCTGGTTCCGGCACAGAGCGTCGCAACTTAAAGTATAGTTTTGGCATGTTGTTTTTTAATTAAAAGACTCCAGCCAGCTTCAAGATGATGATTATAAGAATGGCTAAGACGATGGTAATGACAACAATCATGATGACCAAGTTCCGTCGGTTCATCCACTTGTATTTATTGCTAACCCTCTTGGCAGTTTTCTGGAACGACTGAGCCTGTGAAAGCAAAAGAAATGGTGGCCATTAGTCTATTGGCCGGTGACTGCTCTATGTACAGATACCCCTATGTTCCATTAACAACATGTTCCGACTGGTTCCGACACCCCTATGTTCCAATACCCCTATGTTCCGACACCCCTATGTTCTGACACCCCTATGTTCCAACACCCCTTTGTTCCGACACCCCTATGTTCCGACAAATGTTCCAACACCCCTATGTTTCAACAACCCTATGTTCCAACAACCCTATGTTCCAACAACCCTATGTTCCAACACCCCTATGTTCCAACAACCCTATGTTCCAACACCCCTATGTTCCTACACCCCTATGTTCCAACAACCCTTATGTTCTAACAACCCTATGTTCTAACAACCCTATGTTCTAACAACCCTATGTTCCAACACCCCTATGATCCAACACCCCTATGATCCAACAACCCTATGTTCCAACACCCCTATGTTCCAACAACTCTATGTTCTAACAACCCTATGTTCAGAAACTCCATGTTCCAACAACTCTATGTTCAGACACCCCTATGTTCAGACACCCCTATGATCCAACAACCCTATGTTCCAACACCCCTATGATCCAACAACCCTATGTTCCAACACCCCTATGTTCCAACACCCCTATGTTCTAACAACCCTATGTTCCAACACCCCTATGATCCAACAACCCTATGTTCTATCTAACCTTGTTCCGACACCCCATGTTCCAACAACACCATGTTCCAACAACACCATATTCCAACACCCCTAACACCCCTATGCTCTAAAAACCCTGTTGCAACACCCCTATGTTCCAACAACTCTATGTTCCAACACCCCTATGTTCTGACAACCCTATGTTCCAACACCCCTTTGTTCCAACACCCCTTTGTTCCAACACCCCTTTGTTCCAACAACTCTATGTTCTAACACCCCTATGTTCTGACAACCCTATGTTCCAACACCCCTTTGTTCCAACACCCCTATGTTCTGACAACCCTATGTTCCAACACCCCTATGTTCCAACACCCCTTTGTTCTGACACCCCATGTTCCAACAACTCTATGTTCCAACAACTCTATGTTCCGACACCCCATGTTCCGACACCCCATGTTCCAACAACCCCATGTTCCAACAACCCCATGTTCCAACAACTCTATGTTCCAACACCCCTATGTTCTAACAACCCTATGTTGTAACACCACTATGTTCCA
Source organism: Leptasterias polaris (assembly GCA_037783415.1). Lineage (NCBI taxonomy): Eukaryota > Metazoa > Echinodermata > Asteroidea > Forcipulatida > Asteriidae > Leptasterias > Leptasterias polaris. The sequence goes on from JAZGTN010000123.1 coordinate 301,166, forward strand.
ATAACCCTATGTTTCGATAACCAATCATGATCTACACGCATTAGGGCATTTAAAACCAAGTATCGAAGGGTATTATCAGTACATTTGCTACCCCTGCATCAGGCCCGAAGCGTCCCTCTTAGGAGCACGCAGAACTAGTGGTTGCAAAGGTTGCTAATAGACCCTTCCCTTGAAGTATGGTAAACAGCACATCACGCATGAGCACTAACATTACTAAAATGAGGGAACATCGCGCCTTTTAGTATGGGTCTATTAATGGTGGCATGACACATACACGTGTGTGCATCTACTACTCTAGAACTTAGTGCACTACTCTATGGTGTGTTTGCGTGAATGTTAGGAATTAGGACTTCATGCAAGGACATATTCACTCTGGATTTTTGGTGATATCTCAAAAACGCGACCACCATTTGACATGAAATTTTTACAGGTTAGTTTTATTGTATAATATCTACATTTCTATAAGTTTAAAACAATCGAATTGTTCCCAAAACTAAAGGTAGACTTTTGCCTTTAACAGGGATGCCAGTTTTCCGGCTTTTGCTTTTTCAAATTTTCCCCAAATTTTTCCGGCGCTCCGTATTTCATCTGGCCGGAAAAAAATATATTTTATTGAAAACAGATTTCCGGCGCTCCGTATTTCATCTGGCCGGAGAAAATATATTTTATTGAAAACAGATTTTCGGTGCTCGTTTGGAGCGACTCGTGTTTAATGATAATATGTTTTGAAAGCGCCCTCAAGCGTTCGTACATGTATTGTAAATGCCGGAAGTATTGAGCGAAGACTAGACTTTTCTGTCGAATGTGTGCGTGGTGCCGTATGGTATGTATCGATGTATTTTGTGTGTACATCTATACACGATCTTTGGACTGTACATGAAATCGCTCTGAGAATTTTGTTTCGCGGACGATTGGCGTTACCATTGGTTCATTATGGATGTTGAAAGAGAAGCAGTGTGCTTTAAAATGGTATGTAAATGTCAAGTTATAAGACTGTTTTTTCTTTTTCTTTTAACCATTATGAGATAAACCATGAAATCAGTGTGTACATTTACACATTCGACAGGGCGGATCCAGACATTTTTGCAGGGGGGGGGGTCAGAATTTTCTTTATGTTTTATTAAAAAAATCGCTGTTATGTTTTTTATTGTTTTTGGGTCTGAGCGGGGGGGGGGCGGTGACCCCCTTTCCTTCGCAGCGAATTTTGTTCAGGCTCTGAAGGAAAGAGTCACTGGCATCCCTGCTTTAAGTATCTTGCCTCAGGACATCCGTCTCATGGCCAGGGCACAATTTCATACAGCTGTATAAGCACAATAAGGACCTAAGCACAAAGCAATACGGTTAGCAGCCAAAATACCATGTCACATGTACCATTTGTGACTGGTATCCTGCTTCTTTTCGCTCAGCAGAAAAATGTTCAACAACAATGTCTGCTTTTAAAGCATCTCTTTTGATCTAGGCCTCGAACCCACTCTGACGACCCCTAGCCATGATTTCCTTTTGTCACTGAAAAAAACCCAAACACACCATCCTATACGTTTAATGAACAAGAACAGAAAAAGGTGAAAAAGTAACTTACACTGGCTTCCAAGTCCTCCGTCTTCTGCATGAGGTCGTCTAGTTTCTCACCTCTACTCAGCACATTATCAATGTTTTGAATCATGATGTCTTTCACCTCATCAACCTGGTTCTGAAGGACACTGACTTTACTGTTGCTTTCCTTCATGTTGCTGTAGTGATCCTATCAAATTAAACAGATCCATGTTTATTTATCAGTAAACGATGCGTTATTTTTACTGAGAAACACCAGGCCTGGAATTACACGGAGGCCACAGACGCCTTTATTTGAGGTGTTCGGAGGCGCAGGGTGATGGGTGCCGGCGGAGCTCCTCTCCCCACCGAGTGGCAGGGCATATGGGCCCCGGGAACCAACATTGCCTCTATTCTCCAGGTCTTGGCCTATATGCCCCTCTAAAAACTTCCAATAGACTACAAGATTTTTTGAATGGAAGTGCCCTTTTCAAGGGCCAGGGGTCGATTTCACAAAACTCTTTCTAACTTAGGACTAGTCCTAGGCAATGCTAAGAGATAGGACTAGTCTTATCTCTTAGATAGGACTAGTCTTATCTCTTAGCATTGCCTAGGACTAGTCCTAAGTTAGGAAGAGTTTTGTGAAATCGACCCCTGGTCTGCCACACTTTAAAGGGTGTGTACAACATTGCTAAGATTGAAAATATAAATGTTCACAAATTTGCACATAACTTACATGGTATTAAGATTGTCATGGTAGAAAACTTCCCTTGAAATAGTTTTGCTTGAAATGCCACAGTTTTTAGGAAATGAGTAAAAAAAAAGTCTTCATCCTGCAGGATAAAATCCGTTTTTTGAAAAAAAGGTAAAACTTATAATTTTCTTTTTACTGTTTTCTCATGACTCCAAAGACCGATTGAGCTTAAACTTTCACAGGTTTGTTATTTCATATGTATGTTGGGTCACATCAAGTGTGGATACAGGTCTTTGGCAATTACCAATGTTGTACACACCCTTAACAAAACAAATAGTGTAAAGATTGTTGTTTGATTATGTTACGTTGGGTACTGTGTGATTTCACTGATCAAATTTTACACATGCCAAGTGTACACACTCCAACAAGGTTGTGTATCGTCCCCCTAAGCAGACTGTTTCATTTTGTTTGATTGGGTACAGTTCCCATCGCATGGTAGTATAAGCTGTTGGAATGTGTTGGGTTAGGGATGGATTCTAGTAAAAACGCTTTGGGAGTAAGTATTTTTTAGTGATTATTCTGAATGGTACTCTATAGGTTTGAACTTTGACTTTACCATCTCTTGACTGAGGACGTTACTGAAATCTCTATCCAACTCGTACTCTCCAGCGTGCTGGACACGTTGACGGAGACTGGAGGAGGTGACACGGCGGATGATCTCGTTCAAGTACGCATGTGACTTCTGCTTGCTGAAATCTGTCGTCGTTGCGCACAAGTATGTGATACCATCTTGCACTATGACCGGGAACATGTACCTGGGAGGGATATATAAATTGCGACTTGTTATCTCATCTATAAATAGACCAACATGTCTCACACTCTTCAGTCTTATGACGATGACTAGAGCAAGCTAGTCGAAACGTTGAGACCACAAGATAAGACCTCACTCCGTGGCAGTGAAGTTAATTAACGAGAAGTCCCCGTCTCATAGTGTGAGTATGATGACATCGATACTTACTGATCTGACGTGTAGACCGATTTAGAATCTCGAGTGGAGATGTTCTGCAGCATGGACTTGGTGACTGTTGCAAAGCTGTGCTCATAACTTGCCGAGTGTTCAACTAAAACAGTGTTGCCCCTGGCAACACAACCATAGAGTATCGTCATCCTGGAGGTTGGTTTGGCGAGTTATGTCTGGGAGGTACAGTTTAGATGTTCAGATTTTTGTAATCTGCAAGATTATATTAAATAAAGTTATAAATGTAAAAAGCGATCACAAAGTGACAAGTTTGTCAAAAATTGAGTAAATTGGTAAAAAGAAAAGAAAATTGTACACACTAAAAACAAAGTTTAATTTAATTTATTTCTGGTTGTGAAGCCAAGGACTCTCAGCAAAGCGAACTTAATCACTGTACTAGCCAAGAAACCAATGGAGAGAAGACAAGGAAGGAAGTTTCAGTTTGAGATGTGGGAGGAAAACCCCAGAGAATTATAAAACTCACACAGTCATGTAGGGACTGAAAACCCAATCCATGTAAATGCAGTGCCCTCGGTGTGATTCGAACCGGGGTCCTAGAGGTAGAAGGTGAAAAAAGATACCACTACACAACCCAACCACATAATGTGAAAATGAAGCATGACAAGTTTATGACATTGTAGAGGATGACGAAAAGTGTTCATATTTAAGTACTACATGTATGTGGAGTACACAAAATCTAGACTGTCACTTTAAGAGCATTGATTTCAAGGTCAAAGGTTTCAAACTTTTCAAAAACATCTTCCCTGCCTTTTCTTATTTTGTTTTGTAAAATATTTTAGTTATTTGCACAGCAAAAGAACAAAAGTGTTTAACTTCTCTGAAAGGGAAGAAAAAACCAGAGGGCCCGGAGAGAACCATTTTGCATGCACTCTACTCACAGTGGCCTTTGCCAGGAATGGAACCCAGGCCACAGTGGTGAGTGGCGAGCGCTCTAGGCACTAGCCAGTAGCCACCCATGCCACTGACTTTAAACCTACATATAATCAGATCATTTAACATTGTGTTCAATATTCCTGATGTATGTATTTTGCTAAACAATATTTAAATGAGGCGGTGCCCTAGGAATGTATCCGACCAGGCACACTTGCAGCCCCACCACGAGCTCTGCCACACTAAGAAGTAACTATAAATAAATAAATAGTAAACTTGTGGGTACAACCATGTGGGAGTGTTGGCTCTGAAAAGAGCCGGTGTGGTCTCGACGTTTCGGGCAGTATCTATAACATCTATTATATTGTGCGGTACCCGCTGCCATGGATTCGAACTGCCTCTAGCCATCGGGCTAGCTCGGTGGTCTAGTGGTAAGACATCTGCTCTAGCAATGCAAAGGTCGTGGGTTCGAATCCCACCCGAGTGATTTGCCTGTGGTTTTTTACAGTGCTTAACACACATCGTGTAGGGTAAAAATTAATTTCTATTCAGTATACTCTGCTCGTCTTCAGGAAACTCTCCTGAAGACAAGTAGAGTATACTGCTCGAAACGTTGAGACCACACCAGCTCTTTTCACTCAGAGCCAACACTCCCACAAAAGAGATTTAATACGTGGTTGTACTCAAAAGTTTACTATTTATTTATGGTTACTTCTTATTTTCACACCATGCAAAGCCTCAAACACCACTCTGCCACACTGTTCCAGTGCTGTTGACTGTAGAACAATAGCTGAATAAATAAATACAAAAAAATGACAGCTTTAGCAAGGAAGGACTGGTGTATGACACAATGCCATCCTGTTTGTTGTGTTTACCTTTGTGGTTTAACACACATGATGTTGAAATACAAAGCAGGATTCCTGAACTTCCTTCTAGTTCTAATTCAATGTCATCATGATGATATGAATGAAACTGAAACTTTTTTCAATGTCTTCTCTCCATTGGGTTCTTGGCTAGTAAATAGTGATTGAGTTCACTTTTCTGAGTGAGAGTCCTTGGCTTCACAACCAGAGATAATAAATGAATAGAAATGAACTGAAAGAAAATATTCAGTGAGATAATTTACAAAATGGAGTTGGTTTAATTCTACTCCTACTAGAACTATGACTATTGAGGTTCGTTCCGCTATCGTCTAGTATTAAAACAACTGAACACGTAAAAAGTTTAAGCTTAATTTAATGCTGAAACTTTAACAATTGTAACATTCATCATACTGTCATGCAGATGGCTGGACGGACAGTTGAAGGATAATTTGAGGGCTTTCCCCATTATTGCATTTTCTAATCCCAATTGTCTTTTTAAAGGCACCTGGCAGTGGTATTTTTTCAAAATAAAGCTTTTGTCATTAATATATACATTTTTATGAGTGGAATGTGAATAAACAATTTGCTAAGGTTAAAAAATTGTATTTTTCTTTTAATTACAAATTAAAAAATAGGCCCCCTTTACATGGCGCTGTTCGTGACGTCAATCGAGGCAGGAGAAAATGTGTAGTCTGGCCCCGTACATTACGTCTGGGTACCTGATCAGTATGATGCGTTTTCGTATTCGGACGTCACCACCCAATGCAATCCTAGGACAGTGTACAGTCGACTAATACGAGACGCCAGTTTATACGAGGTTTTTCACCGGTCCCGAACTGTCCCATGCGCGTTTCTATGTCTTAAAAACGGAAGATACGAGCATGGTCATAACGAGAACACGGATAGTACGAGGTATTGTTTTTCCACCAGAAACATTTCGCTGGTAACCTAAGCTTCACTGCAACTTCCCTTGCACACTACTACCAACGAAAAAATCCCCGGGCTATCCAAGTGTTCGCTGCATAGCGCTGAAAACGACGTCGGACCGGACCACTTTGCCCTCGTTAGCCTAACTTTCGATGCCCGTAACTGCCTATATTTGGAATCTGCAGGAAAAAAATGCTGGCTGACCCCATCTTTAGTCGTTTTGCTGCATCCACTCAGCAATTTTCGCTGGAAAAATGCAAGAAAAACCCCCCTTTTGGATAACCAAACGAAACGTACAATCTCACTACTTGCACGTGTATATACAACGTACATGTAAATGCAGGCAAGTTCGAGTGGGGTCGATGTTCAATCGAGGCGAAGTCTTCCTCGATTGACGTCACAAAAAGGGATGGGCGGAGTCGCCCCCAAACAACTTTATCTATTTTTTTAACATATAAATACTGACAAACAATTACTCAAAAAATTGTTTTATTGTTAATATACATATACTCTTATATTACAAAAAAAAAAAAATCTATTTCCAGGTGCCTTTAATCTTTATTTTTAAAAAAACATTGTGGGGTTAACCGTTATGCACGTATCAATTGTAGTCCTGGCCCTGGGGGACCCGGGACCTTTGGCAGAGGTAGCTGGGACATAGACGGGGATGTGCAAAAACCGTGCCCCGCTAGCCGGGACAATAGCGGGGTCTGTGCCGAGGTTGTACAATTTGTTTCCCCGCCCTACCGGGACAATAGCGGATCGTTTTGTGGGTGACAAATGCCCCGCTTGTCGGTCGGGCCGGGATTGTGCGGGGCTTGTTATAAATGCCCCGCATGCCGGGGCCGGGATCGTGCGGGGGTTGTTATAATAGCCCCGCATGCCTGGGCCGGGATCGTGCGGGGGATGTACAAAAACAAGTGCACCGCCCAGCCGGGCACGTAGCGGGGCATGGCAGGGACTATGACGCCAATCCACTTTTACATCCCCGGCCAAGTCCCCGCTAGTCCCGGGTCCCCCAGGGCCGGGATTACAATTGATATGTGCATATAACCCCACAATGTTAAAACCATTTAACAAAACACAAGTAGGCCTACCTACACAGTTCCTATTTAGTATTTATTTAAAATACATCCCACAGTCCCACAGTGACAGTCAATTGACAATGTCTGTCATGAAAAACTGTGTATGGGTTGACAGACCAGGGCCCAATTTCATAGAGGATTAGAGCTGCTTAGTTTAGCAGAAAATATTGCTTAAAAATTGTCTGCTGAGCAGAAATGAGCAGGATACCAGTCACAATTTTTACTTGTGATATGGTAGTTTGGCTGGTAACCTTATTCTGGTAAGCAAAATATTGTTGTGCTTAGCTACTTTTTGTGCTTAATAAGTTAAGCAGCTCTATGAAATTTGGCCCATGAAACAGACAGACACATGAGACAGAAAGACGGACAGACGGACGAAAATTGTCATTACATTTGCTAAACTTTGAATTTGATCCCTAGCTCGCCAAAAAGCGTTGTTGGTTTCTGTACTTTGCAAGTAATTATCCAGCATGGCACTGCATGATGCAGTGAAGACGATACTCTCCTCGGATCGGATTAACAATTTTCAGGGAATTTTTTTTACGCGAAAAAAAACCCCAAACAAACCAAAAACAAAACCTACTCTGACTGAGTATGTACTAACTTTCCTTACCTGCTTACGATCGATGATTGACGAGCAATGGGAAAAATATTTCCACCAAGTTTCACACGCAAAACGCTACAGTTACACCTACATGTATTTGCTTTTTGAAGTACAAAGCATACATACAGTAGGCCCCCTAAAACATTTTTCCCCGAGAAAGTTGCAGAAACAGCAGGTGACTGCATGTGTACATGTACATGTACATTTACATGTAGGTGTGTGTGTAGTCAGAACAGGTGAAAAGGACTGAATCCAGCCGCACTCGAAAAAGTGATAATAGAATTTATGCTGTACAAGGCGGTTAAAGTTTTCTGTAGTTCCATTATGACTGAGACAGAAACTTAACCATCTTGTACTGCATGGATTCTAATTTTCCGGAATATGCGGCTGTTCGCGGGTGGAAATTCTGGCCCAATATGCGGCTGTGTTGACTCAACAAAATGTAGAAAATGATCAATGCACGGTATCTATACTAGAAGTAAATCGTTTCGTTTGTATTTTGCATTAAGCATGGGTACCAGTCTACACTCAGATCTCATTGAGAGGGCGTTTCCACATGTCTATCCACACTTTCTATTTCTAAGATTTTAATTATGCTAGGTCAGATTTTGGGCCGATTTGACACAACAACTTTGATTTAAGTTTCAATTTACATTTCTTTCCATAGATTCGAAAAAAGTTATAATACGTCATTTTAAAATGCTACAGTATTGAATGAAACAAATTTCATTAGGCCTACAGGATCTCCCAAACTTCAGAGCCTTTCCGAGTTTGGCCACAAAAACGTAAGGTGTGTTTACATTGAATTACTTGGGTATTTGAACTTTGGATGATGCTGTTAACCTGCCTGGGGCAGTCAGCAGCCAGCAGCCAGCAGCCAGCAGCCCTACTGGTTTATGTGCGTGAATGACCCAATCAGTTAATTATGTCCACTGTTTGGAAAAGGAATTACATGGAGATAACAGGTGTGAGCTGTCAGAAGAAAAGGATGCTTCATTTGAGCCTCTTTCTTTCCTTAATGGAGCTTTCCCGTAATGTTGTCGATGATTGATTTATAGATTGTTAGTGGTAGTTCATCTTATAAAACTAAAAATTACTCGTAACTAGCTGTCCAAGATGGCGCAGGTTATGGCTTTATTATTATCATCATAATTTCTGGTCATGGAACCAAGGATGCCTCATAAGTGAACTTAATCACTGTAGCTCACAAGCCTGAGGGAACCTGTAAATTTGGTGTGCTTGCATAAAAAACCATAAAAACCAGGGTTAACCCTACTCTTCCAAGCTAAGAATTCTGGGCTCTTTTACGTTTTTTGTATCAATTTATTAAATAAATTCTGAGCTCTGTGTAAACTTTTGCGGCCAAACTTTTTACCCAACAAATCTTTGTAATAAGGCCGACAACTATAGTAATCGCTTTAAAAACAAACTCAACTTTCTGATGATTCAAATGAGACAAGGCAGTAATTTATTATTTGAAGACAAAAAATTGTTTATGATCTAAAATGCACAAATCAATTGTGGCCCTGATGGGCAAATAGTGAAATGTATTTAAACATCTACAATAAACACACATTATTGTATTGTTGCACTCAATTAATTACAATGCAAGAAAATGGGATAAAAATGTGTAAAACAACATTGAACAATTATTTAATTTTTAATTATGTGCAAAGTATCACATTTTGCTTGCTTCAAACAAAAGCCAAAAGATGACAGTCGATATTATAGTAGTTATTACACACAGAAAATATATTTTCATAAAAGCAGGAAAAATAAACAGGCCTTACTCCCACCTTCATAAGTGGGGAGAGATTTCATACCCAACTCATTACAATACGCCAACAGGGAACCTAGACCTAACATCACAAGCTGCTAAGCAAAGAAAATTTTCGCTAAGCAGAAATGGGTTACCAGACGGAAAAAAACACTATACATGTGTGTTGTTCATGACTGGTGGACCGTGCTAACTTTTGCTTATGACAAGAAACGCAACAAAGTGAATAAATGAGGGGGAAAAAACTAGGCTTAATAACTTTATGAAGCTGTTCAGCTTCCCAAATTCATCTGCTAAGCAAAACTCAGTAGGAGACCAATCAAAGAAATAAAGACTTAGTGGGATTTTTGGTTGGTAACCCTATTCAGGTGAGCCTGATTTGTTTGAATGGACCTAGTGCTCACAGCTGAAGACATTTAAATGTTTTTTATGTCAGCGTATTTCCATGCCTATACCAAGGACGTTTTTCTGCTTCCTACACCCGCCTTCCCATGAAATATGCTAATTACATTCACGCATGCGTACAGACATTATTGGTTGGCAAACGCCATAGAGATGTGAACTAAGCAGATGCACAAGTGCGTCTGCATCACGCCACCATCAGCCCCATACAAAAATGCGCGATGTTCCATCATTTTGCCAACCAAAGTGTCAGTGCGCACGCCCGTTGTGCAATTTACATAGTTCGTGGGAAGGGATCTACTGAGGTTTAAGTCATGGAGGGAGGTAGAAACCTCCATGGTAGAGTAAACATTCAAGAGATGCTCCAAGGTCAAAATCAGTTCAGTGATGCACTCACACTTCAATAGACAGAGTCTTTATGAAAGTGGGGGAAAATTACAAGTCTCTAACCTCATGTTAAAATTATAATGGTTTCATTCTTCCCACTTTCATAATATTAAGACTTTATCTATTTGAAAATGAGTGTATCACAAAACTGAATTCACCTTGGCGGCCCTCTTTAAAGTTGCCTCTATCTTTACTATATATTTACATTTATGCAATCTCATGCAAGTTTCCCTGCAAAAGTTAAGTGAGTGAAATTCCAACAAATCACTCGCACTAGATGCAAAAAAACACACACAAAAAACAATTCTAGGGTTCTCAACTAACAGTGTTCTGTTGGCCAAATCCCAGTTAAATATTTTACAGGACAGTCACAGATCTTGCCCAAGTTCTGGGTTCGATTTTGTAGTGCTGCTTAAGCACAAAAAGGAGCCAAGCACAAAGAAATTATGCTTACCAGAATAAGGTTACCAGCTAAAATATTTATGATCGGAGACTGGTATCCTGTTAATTTTTACTAAGTAAATGTTTAAGCAATATATTCAATGAAAGTGGGCCCAGCTTGCTCGTTCATTCCATATTTGATTACTTACGTTTTCATGTGAATGGTAATAAATAAATAATAACAATAACAATAAAGCATAACAAAATAATAATTACGTCTTTTTACACTAAAACAACCCCCCCCCCAAAAAAAAAATTAACTGACCCCCAAAATAGGACGATGTACACAACACTTAGGCTTGAGGTTGGCACAATTTTTAGATATTGTTTTCAAACAAAAAGATAACAGTGCTGTGTGATTGTTGGGTCGGTTAACAGGAAACACAACAATTTTTACTGGCCTAACACCCTCTGTGACTTTTGGGCTTACATTTTCTGAATTTGTTCCAAACACAGTGAGGAATTTTAAGAATTCCACAGTTCAGGGAAAGGCAAAAATTCATTTTGTTTAACACCACAAACATTTCTTTCATCTTTCCTCATCCAAAAAGAATGCAAGCGTTTTGAATACTGAACATCAAATCTCCATAACTTTGCCAGAAATTGTATAAACAAAATTGTTATAACAAAAACATGGTACAAATTTTTACAAGCGGTGGCCCCCAACACTTAAAGATAGGGTAATAAGTAAAGGTAAGGAGATAAATTGAAATCGCCAAAACTCGCCTTGAGGTAAGTTTTGGAGATATACTTTTATTGGTTTCTAATCAACTGGACCATTTCAGACAAAATATTTTTACAGGATGCTTACCACCATTACCATCTTTATAACAAGGAGGCTTTCAGATTCGGATAGAAATTAAACATCATTTTTTTTTGGGGGGGGGGGGGTCCGTACCCAAGTATAACCCTACCTTTAAAGAGGAAGGGAAGTGACCAATTCAATTTTGTTTTGTACTCATTTTCTCATAGATAGAGTCCTCATGATGCGAGTGGAAAAATTTGTCAAAATCCAAAATATCTGATGACATCATTCTGACAAAATAGACCTCAACATTTTGGAACGGGATGTTTTGTTTCAGTCCTGACTTTCAATAAAGTTTAATCAAAACAGCCTTGAATGTGACATTTTGACTGTCGAAAAACTCCTCCTTGTAATGTACAGATCCGTTAGATGTTGAACTACAATGACGTCATGTTTCAAATTTTGCTCACAAAAAGTCAGTTATGAACCAAAACATCCCTGTACAAACATGTAATGATCCATTTTCTCAGAATGATGTCATCAGATGTTTTTGATGTTGACAAATTTTGCACTGGGCAGGTATCAAATGCAATGGCAATTTAAACCATTTTAATGTGAGGTTAGAAACTTGTTATTTTTTCCCCGATCACATGAGGACTCTATTCATTGGAAAATTAGTACATCACAAAATTGAATTTGTCATTTCCCTTCCTCAGTGGCCCATCCTGTGCAGGGCTTCAAAGAGATACTCTAGGTGTTCCCCAAGAGATACAACTACTGTTCTAAATGGAACACTCCAAAAGTTTCAGTGAATGAGTCACTACACACTGTATGAATTTCAATCAAGCATGTAAACTTTTGTCATGTAGTGTTGTCAAACTGCATTGAAATATACACAGAGACCGAGAGACTACAGCCTATTCCAAGAACTGAATCTGACCCCAAACGAGAAATATATCTGAACTTTGTACATCATTTGAAAAACACATTTTAAGAACCTTGGATCATACTTCTCCTTCAAACTGTTCATTGACAAAAATAAATATATTACTTTGGCTAAGCAACAGATTAAGAATTGAAAACCACTAGAATTTCAAATGGAGCTGGCCGCCATGTTTTTGGGGTTCACTGTATACCATTTCAATAAAAGTGCAGACAATCAATGCATAACAACACAGCACCAGTCTATTTCTCCAACAGCCTCGATTTCAACACAGTATAGTTATGTAAGGAATTAAAAATTAAGATGGCATGTATTTAGTCTACACTAGAGGCTACTAACTTCAGAGGATCGGCTAGCCTACATCTTCCATCGAAATCCATCGAGTGACGTCGCACGAAATGGAAAGTTGGGGTGAGGCTGACAAACAGGTTTCTCCTGACTTGAGACTTCTTGTGGGCGGAGCTTCTGCATTAAATAACTAAGGGGGGGTCTACTTTTCCTCACACCAGCTGTTTTCCTTCCTGACCTGTAACACACAAACACAAAAAGAATTTTACAAATTGAGCAATCTTTCATCATTATTTGTATTAAAAATTGCAAAGGATGCGCCAAGGGGGAAATTTTGCTACCGAGGTCAACAAATTAAGCCCGGAAACATGGTGAATATGTAAATGCAGAAATTTCACATGCCCTTGTAACTGGGCTCTTTTAAGTATATTACACAACACACGGGACCTACGACTTGAAGTCTTATCAGAAGGACGAAGTAATTAATGGTCAAGTGTCTTGCTTAAAGGCACTGGACACGTTTGGTAATTGTCAAAGACCAGTATTCTCACTTGGTGTATCCCAACATATGCATAAAGTAACAAACCTGTGAAAATTTGGGCTCAATTGGTCATCGAAGTTGCAAGAAAATAATGAAAGAAAAAACACCCTTGTTGTACAAATTTGTGTGCTTTCAGATGCCTGAAAAAGGCTTCATGCCTGAAGTCTTTTTCAGATTCAAATATTTTAGTGAGAAATTACCTCTTTCTCAAAAACTACGGTACTACGGAGTTGTTTCTCACAATGTGTTATACTATCAACAGCTCTCCGTTGCTCGTTACCAAGTAAGTTCTTATGCTAATATATATTTTGAGTGATTACCAAACGTGTCCAGTGCCTTTAAGGACACAAGCGTCAAGATTGGAACTCGACCCCACACTCTGCTGATCAGGAACAAAAGGCTTGAGCCCAGTGCGATTGACCGCTCGGCCATGTAAACCTACTCTGTCCTTACTTCCTACACCATGCAGAGCTGCAAACCTTTCCTTGCTTAAGTCTTGGAATTTATCAACTTGGCGTCCATTTTTATCAACTTGGCGTCCATTTTTATCAACTTGGCATCCATTTTTACAACCTTGACATCAGTGTTCTAGACACGGTGGTCGGCGCCGGGGCGGGCCCGACCGGCACCGAGGATTTCCGCCCGCCACTTCTGATGAAAAACACTGCTTCCGACCGGCACTAATTTCACATAAAAAAACTGCTGTAAACGTTAACTAATTGTGAAGAAAAGTAGTACTTACATTCGTATTTCTGTCTTTATTCTTGTTTAAATTGCAATTGTACAGGGAACGTGTTTTCAATTTGAGAAAAAATCAATAATTTTTCCGTTTTGCCGCGTGTTGTTGTCTAATGTTACGTCCACTCTCGTTCATCTGTCGAGCGCAATCAACAGATTTGCGCCGCAACAAATTGGAGAAACTTGTGCGCAATCTGAAATTTGCGCTATGCAGAATAGGCAGCTACACTAGCGTATCGAGCACCAGTTTGCGCAATCTTAAGATTGCGCACCGCCGTGTAAACACGTTCGCGCTGTGCTTTAAATTGTGGGTATTTTTCGCTCGGCAGATTTTTAAATTTTTTTTGGCCTAAGGAAAAATAATTTTCAGATTTGTTTTCGTTACCAGTGGCATCTCTGCATGATACGCACGTGTTACGTGTGTGATCGTGAGCTAGCGCTAGTGTAGCAGTCAGGATTGGGATTTAAATGGCATAATTCCATGCAGTGCTGATTCTACGATAATCTTACATCTCTGGTGTCGGTGTCAACACTCGCTAATCGCGAGGCTCCGTTCGCTGGAATCGTTTCGCTCATTCCGCAAACAGGTCCAAGTCAGTGAAGTCACACCACCACTAAAAATTGTCTAGCTATAACGCTGCTTGACATCCATATTGATAACTTCTGGATGAGACCTAGATTAGGGGTTACATGGAATGTTTTGACAAACCTGCTCTTCCTCTGCCGGACTGAAGTCATTCTTAATATTGAATGTTTTCCTTATCTCTTCTGGAGTCTTTCCTTTGATCATGTTGGCCACCGTCTTACACGTCGCATCCAGAAGACCCTTGATGTCCAGGTAATTTGCAGCCTGTCGATAAAGTCATAAATAAATCTCAACTTTTAACCGCTTGGCATGATGTTTTCAGAAAATCGTGGTCATCAATGAAAACCATGACTCAAGACAAAAGTTCTCATAAAATGCACCAGGAATTTGCATTCTCTATTGAGAAACTATAAATTACATTCACAGTGAATCGGCCAAACCGTTAGATGTTATAATCCGAGTGCCTATAATACTCAGGAAATTATGGTAAGTATATGCCTTTAAAGACACAAGTGTCAAGACTAAGACTTGAACCCACACTCTGCCGATCAGAATATCAGAACTCAGGTCCAGTGCGCTTGACAGCTCGGCCCCAAAAGGTAAACCTTGTTGTATTGAGCAGAACATTTGAATTTTTTTGGATTTTTAGTTATGTACGGAAGATTTAGGCTAGCTGGGCTGGATTTCACAAAGAGTTAAGATTGATCTTAAGTGCAAATCGATCCTAATTGCTAAGCAAGGTGTATGATGTCACAATACAAATCACCATGGTGATACTGACAACTCATCTTAAGATGAATCTTAGTGCTTTGTGAAATCAAGCCCTGATCGATCCTCTGAAGTGAGTAGCCTCTAGTGTAGACTTATACATGCCATCTTAATTTTTAATTCCTTACATAACTTTTTTTGCGTGCGGGTAGTAGACAGAACTCATGAAAAATACACCTACGTTAAAAGAAAAAGATCTGCCCTGCCTAAAATAAAATAAAAAAAATTTAAATGCAGATTAATTTGTTTCTTGTTCTCACCAAAATCAGCTCGAAGAGTGTCCCTTGGTCCACCTTAAGGAAATCCAAGTCGTATCCACACAGATCATCTGTTCTCTTCTCTCTGTTTTCATCATCCTCTGGTGGTGGGGGATCATCCTTGTGGTACGTACACCACTTGATCACCTTCCTCAAGATTGCAGAGTTGACGTTAGGGAGAGGGATGGGTTCGTCATCGTCTTCATCCACTCCAAGATCTGTCAAGGATGAACAAATATACAACACAGGCTGTTTAACATTTTTGAGCATTCGTGTAAAATGACCAAGCCGAGGGTGATGTCCTTTTTTCCGCATGGCTGGGTGCCGCGGCCCTACAAGGTTTTAAGAATTAGTCACCACTCTTATATTCCCATTCATAAATACCTTTCCGTCAAAAACATTCAAAGCCTTCAGAAGTTGAGAACAAATTTGATAGTTTAGCCCTAGCTCACCGTTGAACTATAATTGTTATCCATGTTGAGCGCTAGGTAGTGCCTTGCAAAAGTTTAGAACCAACTTGCTTAATTTTTTAACTATTGCACGCAAGTTTCTGACTTGCACGAGACAAATATACTGTACGACCTACCAGCTCAAATTGGGCTGTGAACTTTGAGCGCTCCGCGATATCATCTGATAGCACCCCCTTTTGAATCAATTTCCTCAGGCCATGTTTAAACACTTCTCACCGTGTTTATATCACATGTTTAAACATGGCCACATGATCTCCTCTCGACCAATCAGAATGGATGAACTGTCCCAGGAACTTATATATCCCAGCCTGCAATATGATATGATGTGCACGATGTGGTGAAGGCACTTTACACAGTACCCATGCCATACATTTAGCTTGTGCAGAGTTTGGGCACCACACAGAACCCATTTCAGGCCTGAAATTTCATCTTTGAGAGGGCAAGGCCATTTTAAAGTCTTATAGTCTATGAGAAACTTTTGAAGGGGCACCAAGGTCAAGACTAGGGCAACAGAGGCCATGGCCTCCGTGGCCTCCATATAATTCCTGGCCTGCCATTCAGTTGAATGAGTTCAACCATGTAAAGTGTAGGGTGTCATGGCCGAGCGGTTAAGAGCATCGGATTCAAGTTCTGGTGGTTTAGTCATCGGGGTGTGGGTTCGAGTCCCGGTCATGACACTTGTGTCCTTGAGCAAGACACTTTGCTATAATTGCTTCTCTTCACCCAGGAGTATAAATGAGTACCTGCAAGGGTAGAGGTTGATATTATGTTTGAAAAAGCCTTCGGAGCGCCACGGCAGCCCAAGGCTGTATACTCCCCAGGGAGCTGAGAAAGATTAAAGGAATGTTATTGGCCCAATGACCAGGGCACTAATGTAAAGCGCTTTGAGAATTAGGTGTTAATTACTATGCGCTATATAAATCGAAAAATTATTATTTTTATTATTATTGGTCAACCTGCTATTTTTCTGTTTACTGGTACTGTTTGTTACAAGTGTACATGTACAGTGTGCTGAGATAATTGTATGTGGTGCACTTGAAACAATAAAAGATTAGGTTAGATTACTAGAAAATGATGCGAAGAGTACTGTAGGCGGTTTCAGAAAGAGGGGACTGAAGCCAGTCTAAGGATGTATCCAAATCAAGTTGCTTCAGCTACGGTTATGTCCATTAGCTGAAACTATAATCAAAGAACATACCTTATGAACGATCTGACCAGGCAAGGACATTTTCATTTCGCTTAGGGCACTTCCATTGGAAAGTCTTCAAGTCCATGGGAAACATTTAAAAGGGCACCAAGGCCAAGACCAGACACTGCCCAAGTTCTGTATTTTTGGCCAAGGTTTACCAATCTAGTGAAAAAATGCAACTAGATGTCTTAAAATGCCACAAAAAAGACAAACCTTCCAACATTGTCTTGATTGTCACAGACTGCTTGGCAATCTCCACATCCAACTCAAAGATCTCACCGTCTGAGCTTGACAGTTTTATATTCGGCATCTGAAAAATTTAACATTTATAATATAAGTAAATAATATTGGCTCTTATAAAGCGCAATTCCAAGAAATTATCATTGCGCTTCACACATTATTACCCCTAGTCACTGGGCCATTTATTTCATTCCTGAAACCATCTCAGCTCCCTGGGGAGTATACAGCCTGTGCTGCCGAAGCGCACTAGAACCTAAATCATTCACAAGAACCATCTCTGCCCTCACAGGTACCCATTTTACCCCTGGGTGAAGAGAAGCAACTATATTTAAGTGTCTTGCTCAAGGACACACGTGTGTCATGACCGGGATTCGAACCCACACTCTGATGACTCAGCCACCAGAACTTGAGTCCAATACACTTAACCGCTCGGCCAAGACACGTAGGATTTGAAACTTTGCATGGTTGGAGTACAATTTAATCTCTTTTGAGTAGCGGTAGTTCTGAGAGGAACCAGTGGTTGACAACTCAACGTTTCGATCAGTATGCTCATTTTTAGTGTACCCCAATTGCAATGTCATAAATCCGGACATAAGGAATATGTGAACAAAGCTTCAGCTCTCTCCATCAGCGCGTAACACGAATCAGCAGCAAGCAGCGCGGAGTAAAACTGCATGGGAACCACCTTGAACTGCATGGATTCTAATTTTCCTGAATACGCAACACGGCCCCAGAATCTACAGATGGAAACTCCGACCCAAAACGCGTCTAGCTGGAAAGAAACCAAGTATTCACAGATGGCTGGGTTTGCGACTTGGGTTCAAACTAGCGCTGGACGATATCACGATAATATCGTCGCGATACGATATTGAAACAATATCGTCAATATCGTTATTGTTTTTTTAAATATCGAAACACTGCGATATTCACGATATTTAAAAAAATAGACGATAGCCTCTTTTCAGTTAAAACATTCGGCATATGGTTTTTGATTTGCGCAGGCCATTCAATATTTAGGACGGCGTCTAACCCTACATCATTTGAAAACGACAGCTTTTTTATTAAAACCAGATGCATTTGAATGAATAGTAGTATTAATTTATAATGATCGAAGGAAACTGCTTGACACAATGTGTCTTCCCATCTAGCCATGGTTGTCTTTCTTCATGGTATCGCTCGCCGAAGCAGCGCGAACGTGATTGGCACAGGCTGATTGGCTGATTTCTGACTGGCCGCTTTCCGATTGGCCGATTGGTGTGAATAATTATGACGTAATGCTTCTCACAGCACTCCCATTCTATAGTATTTATCACCTCGATCCCGCAGATGTGCTTGCTCCCAACGTGGTTAACTTTATAACTAGGGGATGAAGGAAGGGCGTGTAGCCGTGGGAGCGAAAATGCAAGGGAAATTCCCTTGGTGAGAAATCACTGCGTGGTCGGGAAACGTAGGGATAACGTATTTACATAACGTGCACGTACGTATCGGTATAAAAATCGAGGCATCAGCTTTTTTAGAGATCACAACATTCAATAGAGAAAGGACAGATGGTTCAATCGTGTGGAAGAGAAACCATGAATTAATTGTGTCGGAACAGTGATAAAAAGCACACCAAAATGTAAGACTTTCTGTTTTCATGGAATATGGATATAAAATTCAGTGATTTTATTGTTCATGTTCTCCCTGCGGTAAAACTGGTTTTTTCTGTGTTCGAAAATTTGTCACGATATATCAACATATTGGCGATATTTACCCGACGATATATCGCCAATCAAAATTTACGATATCGTCCAGGGCTAGTACAAACTGTGAATAATTACATAAATATTTGCGACTGGGGGTACAAATTGCAAATATTGACATAAATATTTGCGATTGGCTGCAAAAATCACAAATAGAAATACTCACGTAAATAGTTACATGAATATTCACGATTTGGGGATACAAACCATAAGATTGTTGGGGGTACAAATCATAAATATTCACGTAAATAAAATATTTACTCCCCCACGTAATTCACGATTTTGGGGTACAAATCAAATCGTGAATTAGACCCAGTAACTGGACTGGGGCGCTGTACTCCTTTTTTCGAAATTTTGACATCATCGGTCGTATCTAGCGCCCCAGGTTATTATTGAATATTGTATGTGACCATGCTCTCAGCATGGTCGACGGGTGCCCTGCCTCAAACCACGTAATCGTCATGGTCGAGGCAGGGCACCCGTCTAAACTCTTACAGACGGGTGCCCTGCCGCAACCGTTACGATTACGCAGTTTGAAGCAGGGCACCCTTCGACCATGCTGAGAGTCGGATCATGTGTGGACATGCAATAATAACCTGGGGCGCTAGATACGACTGATGATGTCAAAATTTCGAAAAAAGGAGTACAGCGCGCCCCAGTTTATACCTGGTTACTGGGTCTATTATCGTGAATATTTACATAAATATTCACGATTTGTGGCTTTAAGTTTAATTGCAAAAAAAACACTCAAGTTTGGACTGTGCAGTTGGGACGATGTCGATTCTTATAAAGTTGTTTTGTTTTGGGACAAATTAATTTTGTGACAAATTAATTGCATTACAACCATGACAACATTGTAATGTACTTTTGTATATGATTCAATGCAGTGGTGTTAGTTCTACTTCACTACCTCCATGGTTTACTTCATGACTTTACTAGTTTCTACCGCCGTCGAAAAAACAAAAATCAAAACAATTTGGATGTGTGATGTATTAAGTTTACAACTCAATTCGCTAAATAAATTGTGTACAACTACAACCTTTTGAAGCCAAGTTGCCCTTACCTTCGATAACAATTTCGGAGACGATACTCTAGAAAGAGAAAAAACGGGATAAACTGTGGCTCTTTCCTCTGGAACGTTCGTAACTTACTTAGGTGCTCAAAATGGATAATTATTGTTATTCACTGGTGACCCTTCTTGCTGAGCCGGTTATTCCAAATGCTTTAAGCGTCGAGTACCAGT
Organism: Leptasterias polaris; assembly: GCA_037783415.1. Lineage (NCBI taxonomy): Eukaryota > Metazoa > Echinodermata > Asteroidea > Forcipulatida > Asteriidae > Leptasterias > Leptasterias polaris. Next base: position 321,535 of record JAZGTN010000123.1, read on the forward strand.
CAGGTGAAAGAAACACAGAAATTGTCATAGCTCTGCCGGATGAGGGCGGTATTCATAAAGAGTGTGTGACTCATGTTTGATGATGTCACCAAAGAACACGTTGGCCTTTCTTCTAAGCTCTAGTCTAAGTTCTAGCAGCGAAATTCTAGTAATTTCAAACGAATGACTCCACAGAAAGTGACCCGGACAGACGTCACTGATTGTTTTCTAGTTTTGATGATGATGATTGTGGTGAAACTTTTCTAGTTTTGTTGTTGGATCTTAAAATTTGCTGCTTCTGTAATGGCAAAAAACAGCCCCGGCCGGGAAAGTCACATCACAAAAAACTGCTGGACTTGCCCCTTGTGATTTTTTAAATGTTTGCCCAAATTTGATAATAATATGCTAGACTTAGCCCTTGCAATTTTGTTCTTCAATTTTTTCCCAAATTTGATAATGCTGGACTTTACCCCTAGTGATTTTTCCAATTTTTGACAACAATTCGATAAAAATGCTGGACTACTTACCCCTTATGGTTTGTTCAATTTTCGGCAATATCAATATTTCCCAAAATAAAGCTTATATCCGGGCATCAATAGAACCTACTGTATCACTTCAGAGCCTGAATCCATACTTAAAAAGTCACCCAAATTTGATTAAAATGCTGTTTTAATCACTTCCTGGGCTCCATGTTAAATGCTTTAAATAAAAAATATTTCTGTTGCAAAATACCCCTGGAATTGAAGTTTCTCGTTTTTTCTGACTGCCTGACTGGGTAGTTTCTTGTCCAATGTCTGGCATGCCAAACGTTTGAGTGTAAATATTCTAAGCTGTTAGCAGTGAGCAATTTTGAATACTAATGGTAATAAAAGGCCAATCATGGAACTGAGAAATCAGAAAATTAATGATGAATGACACTTGTTTTACCTTTTGATTTATTTCATGTGGTATGGGGTATAATACACCGATCCATTAAGCCACGCCCATTTCTCATTGACCAATCACAACCGCGAAATCTGATCACCATTTGAGCCGTTTGGTGATCTTTGCACTAACGGTGATCGGGTTTTGCGGCTGTGATTGGTCAACTCGTAAGGAGGCGGGGCTTAATGGATCGATCTATTGTAGGAATGTACTTGGGATAATTTTTATACGAGTCTGCCTGTTGAGAAGGAGTTTAAGTTTGAAAATGTAGACACATTTTGTCGTCAAACAATTGTGTGTGTGTTGGTGTTTTAACACTACATACGAAGTGTGGACCTGAAAGAACTCCACATAAAGTAGGGACTTGAAACACTATGTAGACTTACATATGTCCACACAGTGTGTTTAACAGTGTTGAAGAATAGGATTTTCTCTAAGTAAACAGAACAAAGGAACAATTGCTGCTCGATATGGGGCAGAGGGAGGCCCCCCCTCTATTGTGTCTTCATTGTGTTCTGGGAATCTCAGGAATTCTTTTGAGAATTTTAGGGGGGGTGCTTCTGTATACAAGAGGGAAGAGTGTGTTAGGGTTAGGGTTAGTTTGGGGGGGCCTCCCTCTGCCCCATATCGGGCATGGTATACAAAGGAATGTCCACAGAGTGTTTGCAACACAGAGCTGTGCGTGTGTGTGTGACGCTAGCCAGTTGTGGGCCAATTAGATGCCGTAGAACAGCCTCAAAATCAAGGGTAGTTTATATTGAATAAGTTCTCAAATAAAAAGATTATTTACAAGTATTTATTTTATTATCATTAGCAATCTTCACAGTCAATAAAATCTTTTGTCTGACCAAACAGTATATCATACAAAACAAACTGCTTTTGAGTCCCAATATTGATTACAAATATTCTTAAGAATATCTCCAGTTCGTTTCTACGGATACCACAGATAAATTTGCCTTTTTCTTTATTTTTATGTTTTTTGTACACATATTTACATTTTATGACGTCGGACAAAAATCCATTGACTTTTTGTGTCCCATTTGATCGTACATGTATGCACACATTAGACAACTAGAATGCATTGGTGTATGCCATTGTTCAAAAAAGTAAACACTTCCAATGTTAGTTCTTATCTAATTACCCATTAAAAACACAGTAATTGACAAACATACTCTTTCAGTGCCCGCTTTGTTTTGAGTTTTGAAACTGAAATGCTCATCTTTTTGAGTTTGTTGTGAAACTCTATATAAATTTTGTTTTTAAATTGAGCCTTTCTCACCAAACAAATGTTATCTTGCTGATTTGTGTTGCCTTGGTACATCCCAAAGTCATTAGTATTTCTTGAGTGTCAATGCCCTCTCGTGATAACATGTATATTATGGGTCGTACATGTACGATTGATGACACTTTGTGAGTAAATAAAATAGACCTTACATGTACAATATGGTTTGAATATCCAAGAAGGAAATGACTAATAACCTTTTGTTTTTGCCTTCTCCTTTTCCCACACAGTTATCCACTTTATTAGTCTGCCCTTCATTGTATTAACTAATTATTTACCTCTCTTCTAACCTTCCATTTTGTCCTTTGTGTTCCCAACTTCTTGTGGTCAAGCTATCCCCTTCCCTTCATAACCCCCCCCCCCCCCCCTTTTGTCTTCATAATCCCTGCTTACCCCCTGCCTTCTCTGAATGCTTTCTGCTTTTCTCCCTCCACTCTCTCTATTCATGTATTTCCACTTGACTACACTTGCAACTCTTGTCTGCTTGTATGTGTGTTGTGTGTTGTCATTTAGCCTTCCAGAAAGACTCTGCTAGGGTCGAAATGTCAGGCCACTAACTTATTTTTTGCATTTATACCACAGGTCCTTTTGGTTGGTAAGCAGTTTGCAACAGCTAATTCTATTTTCTCATGTACAATAATGACAAGCTTTTGGAATACTTATAATAGATCGCACATGTACGACCTTGACGACCTTGACGACCTTGACACTGAAAGAGTTAAGACCATGAAACCAATAATTATGAACTTCTACTCACAGTTTCTTTGAAATTCAAGTATAAATGTGCCAGTTAGGAAGAGGGGGTTCAGCACACAAATATTTGGGTAAGAACTTGGCAGTAGGTTTTCACAATATAAGCTTTTACAGTTCTGTTTTTACTTCGGAAATTTAGAATTGTTAAAAAGGTTACACATGAACAAGACATAAACGAAAAGCAACATCATCATTCCATCCAAATTTATAGGCAAGTAAACAGACGATTATTAAAAAATAAAACGTTTGGACCCTATTCTATGCTTGCACGTTTTCAACGATAGACAATGTGGTGGACTAAACATCTACAAGATTACTGATTGTGATAAACTCCCACTACAAAAAGATGTTTAAATTCATGGTGGTTTTTTTAAGAGGAAATTTTGTTCTGAATAAAGTTGAAGTGTTTCATTAAATAAACAGAAAATATTCCAAAGATGTGGAAAGCCTAATATCAGTAACGACGTTGTACAGAATGCCTTAAAAATTGAGAACAAATTGTGACTCTGAACATTCTTAAGGTGTATCACTTAAAAATGAAAATAAAAATCACCAAAACCACAGACAAGAGTGTTTAAAAAATGTCAACTTTCTTTCCTTTTGCATAAACAACTTTGACTTTATCTCCTATTCCCTAATACACAACTAGCATTTTTGTGGAGTGCAATCGAAAAACCCATTCCAACCATTGCTATGTACTTTATAAATATTTATCATACGGACAAATTATAATAACAACTTCAAATGAATTCATTTAGTTTTTGTTTACAATTAACAGTGATTAGAAGTTTATTCGCAAATTATTTATTTATCTATTTGTTTAAGATTTCTGTTTTCAGCACCTTTGGAAAATTGTTACTGAATTCAAAGGTACCCGCTTTTCTTTACTTACAGGAAATAACCGCCCTTAATTTTGTTACATAACAAGATTTTATAAACTTACCTGAAAAAACTCTTTTTATGAACTCACATTTTTAACCCCAAGTTCTGTGAGTGATCAACCAAGATCCTTCCACTCTAGCAAAATCCAACACCATACGGTAACTCAACACCCAAACTGTTGGACAGGTGGTACGCCTGATCCCATGTAAACCATTATCAGTTTACTAGTGCAGACCTCAGTCCAACAAAACCTTCTGTTGGAATTTGATGGATGTGGGGTCTTTGTGGCAAAAGCAACCATGTTTGTTAAAGCTCGTTTCAATCTTTTCATTAAAAAAAGGCAAGGCATCTAGAGTGGAAGAATTGCAACAAAGAACGTAATAATTTGACACAAAAAATACTTAAAGATACTTATGTTAAAAAATATTTGGCTCTTAATGGGGACTTTACAATAAGCTTACATGACACTGACCAATCAAACCTTTAAGATTGGATCACATGGTCAAAGGCAACCAATCAGGCGTACGTATTCAATGAAGTTGTCATGTCATATCATAAACCAATCAGAAAAGATCACATGATCCTCTGTAACCAATCAGGTTCATCTATCGATTGAAGTTCCCATGTTATAAAGCGTCACATGGTATGCTTCAACCAATCGGAGTCAGTCACATGGTACAAATAAACCAATCAGGCAGCAGGAATTCATCATACTCTCAGTTGAACAGCAACCTGAAGGAGGACTTTGAGACCCGGCATGAAGGTGCTGATCTCGGAGAAGTAGACACTGGAGACAAGACGTTTGTGAACTGAGAGTCCCGTCTGATAGTCATACGTTAAGATGCCCTGAGCAATCTCATGAAGACCGCTTAGGATCATTGGTGATAACTGGGAAATTGAAAACACAACCAAATCTTGAACAAACCTCAACAGAATTAAATTTGTAAATTATGCGTAACACTTTTACAAACAAGAAAACGGATATTTATAGACCACGTTACCTTTGTTTACAAAGTGGTGACCTTGTACATTCTAATGCGTTTCCTGACGGGCAAGTTACTACACAGGCCATGGGAAAATTTACATTTTGTGTCATAATTTTCACATAAATTCAAAATTTACAAAAGCAACATCTGTACAGCTTTTGAGATGTCCCCCCTTTCTTCATATCAAAAGTTGAGAAAAATCAGACAGTGCAATCTCCCTAAAACATAATATTTATTGTATTCTTCCATTGAGCTGTGTACAAGCTGTGCCTGTAGGAAGTGCAGGCTCTGTGGCTCTTTTGTAAACATGTGATGTCACAGGTCACATGGTCTATTCCGTTGTAGCATACACACAATTTTTTTTTTTTTGACATACCATGTAAGTCCAATTCCAATTAATTTGTTATTTGTTCAACCCAAAATTATCAAAAATCTAGCCAGCCAGTTTCCCTCATGAATTACAACTTGATATTTGAAACAAAAAGTTGCATCCCCCTCAAGGTGATCCCCTGGCTGCCACTTCCCAGGTTGTATCGTAAACTTGTGTGTGATCCCTGGCTACACTGCTTTTACTCGTGCTATGGTTAAAACTACGACTCCCTCGGTGAACCCCGGAGCGGTCTATTTTTCCCTTGGCTTCTTCTCGGGAAAATGGAACGCGCTGAGGATCACCTCAGGAGTTTTAACCACAGCACTCGAAGCCGTCAATATTTGTATACTTTTATTATTATGTTTGCATCTTAACTCACCATTCCCTCTCGCAGTTTGTCGTAGAGAATTCCCAACTTTTTAATGACATCTTCCAGCTTTCGTTTCATTTGCTGCAATAAAGAGTAACTACAAATTAATTTTCATTTCTACTTGTTATAATAACTGCATCAAGATTGAAGATAATGATTATAATTTTTGTTATCCCCAATGCATCAATTAAATTTAATAGATAATAATAATAATAATAATAACCAGTTCTTATATAGCGCATTTTACAATAACGTATCAATGCGCTTTACATTAGTGCCCTGGTCATTGGGCCAATAACATTCCTTTAATCTTTCTCAGCTCCCTGGGGAGTATACAGCCCTGGGCTGCCGTGGCGCTCCGAAGGCTTTTGCAAACACAAAATCAACCTCTACCCTTGCAGTACCCATTTATACCCCTGGGTGAAGAGAAGCAATTATAGCAAAGTGTCTTGCTCAAGGACACAAGCGTCATGACCGGGACTCGAACCCACACCCCGATGACTAAGCCACCAGAACTTGAATCTGATGCTCTTAACCACTCGGCCATGACACGATACACGATGTTAAACTTCAATCGTTGTTAAGGATTCAAACTGCCTCTAGACATCTGGCTAGCTTGGTGGTCTAGTGGTAAGACATCTGCTCTAGCAACACAAAGGTCGTGGGTTCAAATCCCACCCAAGTGATTTGCTTGTGTTTTTTGTTTTCACAGAACTTAATACACATCGATGTAAGGGTAAAACCAACTTATAAGGATCCCTTGGTTTTATTACCAGAAAAGATTTCATACTAATGAAAACAGACCTGCTGGCTCGGTTCTTATTTAGGAGATGGAATGGTCTGATGGAACCAAAGGATAACAACTAGCCTCGCCATACATACCGGATTACAGAATGGTCTGATGGAACCAAAGGATAACAACTAGCCTCGCCATACATACCGGATTACTACCAGCGGCTTCTTTACATCGTTTAGCGAGGGCATCATACGTCTCAACCAAATACTGGTGCTCTGCAGGGATGGGTGCTTTGGGAGTCTCTGGCTCTGGAGCCTAAGGAAACAAAAACAGAAGAAAACCAAGGTCATTTCTCATTATACAGGGATGTGATAGGCTGTTGAAAAAAAAACCTGAACTCTGAGCGCAAAGCGCGAAAGCTTGCGAGCTCGAAAACTTGTGAGCACGAAGCCCACTAATAACATTTATCTTTGGTTTTAAAAGCCCTACTCTGCAATAGATTTCTTTTTGGGGGGGGAGCAAAAACAAAACCGGATTTCCGGTTAAAAACGGAGAAGTCACATCCCTGATTATAAGAAGATCACTGGGACTGGCCAAATTACTCTTGTTGTAAAGGACCTTGTCAAAATTAGTTCAGGACAACCAGCTGATAAGTACCGTCTCGGACTAGGTTTTTTACCCGCCGTTAATTTACTTTGTTTGAAATTGGGTGTCGGCGAAACCGTGGGAGAAGTTTACAGTGCCTTGGATCACATTTGTTTACAAACTGCAGAGATTTAGATCGCTATATACTGGAAAACAAGTACAGAAGTAAGGGGTCTCACTATAATTTACTCCTCTACACTACACATCTTAGCTAAACACAATGACTTCCAAACCTTCCAGATTGCTCCAAAACTGCATGTTTGTTTATACTACATTTAATCAGCCAGTCAAACCCGCAGAGCGCTCAGCGGGGTGCATTGGCATGGGGCATATCTTTAGTGAATCGGAGAACTGCGTGCCTTTCAGCGGGTAAAACCATGTCTGTCATAGAAATACAGTCCGACAGAAATCCAACAAAAGATTGACATTGGATCAAAGTGTTATCCCGCTACCTGTCCTGGATTAATTTTGACAGGAACCCAAAGAAGATTGCTGGGACCGGCCAATTACTTTTGTTATAGTCAGAGTCCAACAGTTTGGGTGTTATTTTGTTACAGAGTGAGGAAAAAGTGTTAAAAGAAAAAACCAAACACCCAAGTCTTGGTCATTGCAGCTAGGTCATATTATTCTGTGTTTACAGCATAATAATAGCCCGATACGCTAGCTTGTGCATGGCAAGAACACTGAATCCAGAGCCAATTACTACCCAGGGAACTGAGAAAGATTACAGAAGTGTTCTTGGCCCAATGACCAGTTCTGGTGGTTTAGTCATCGGGGTGTGGGTTCGAGTCCCGGTCATGACGCTTGTGTCCTTGAGCAAGACACTTTGCTATAATTGCTTCTCTTCACCCAGGGGTATAAATGGGTACCTGTGAGGGTAGAGGTTGATATTGTGTTTGAAAAAACATTCTGAGCGCCACGGCAGCTCGGGCTGTATACTCCCCAGGGAGCTGAGAAAGATTACAGAAGTGTTATTGGCCCAATGACCAGGGCACTAATGTAAAGTGCATCGAGAGGTTACTGTAAAATGCGCAAACAACAAATTAGTTTATTATTTTGGAGATATTGGCCTCTCCATGTGCACTGTATTGTAACTTCCCTGTATTACACAAACCCCCTTCCTTCTCTTAACCCTTTAGAGACCATAGCGGCCACAAGCGGCTTGTACCAAAACGCCCAAAGCTACGGCACACAGCCGCAAAGTTTAACCAATTTCTATTCACATAAAGAGGTCAAAGTAAAGGTCATGGCGACATATGAATTTTTTAGATGTAGAATGTTGACATAGTATCCCAATTTCTAAAACTAAAATTTCTCTTTCATTTTATTTATGTTGACATTTTTACTGACAAAATTTCAATAAAGAAACTAACAATATTAGCAATGTCTGGGCGTTTTGTGATAATTAAACGGAAATGAATGGTCTCTTAAGGGTTAAGTAACCATTTTGTAAGCTTCTGAATTCAACCAAAGGAGGACAGAAATGGTCAGACACCGAATGAATATTAGTATTTGTTACAGTTAGGGTACACAGGGACCGTCAACGATTAGCAAGCTGAGGGGTAAATAAGGGAGGGCTGCATATAGATAGGTTGCAGTATGACGTAAGTCGGCCATCTTTACGGGCAATTTGGAACACACAGTCATGCGCTGCGCGTGAGAACGGCGTGCAGCACGCGCACATTTCACCAAACTCATTGCATGATTGGTTAGTGAACGACGCGGCTGCGTTAATAATTTGAGCGCTTGACGCGCCTGCAAGCCAAAATGCGATTTGCCCGTAAAGATGGCGTCTACTGGGAACTATCTATTAATTAAACCACTTGACGCAAAGCACAGACAATTACGCAAACAATTTTTCCAAAATGAGATACAGCGGACATTTATATACATTTCGGATAAGGTTTCAGAATGTCCTCTTTTCACTTGGTCGGTTGACGGGTTGGCATATAGTTACGCCACCGGACATTCTTTACCCATACAAAGAGGGCCATAAGGTACTGGAATTCAACCCAGTGGGCGGCAAAACATTCCAAGTGATTTTAATTCCTTTCATTTATTTGGTTGTGAAGCCAAAGACTCCAAAAAAAAAAGCAAACTTGATCACTGTTACTAACCAAGAACCAAAGGAAGGAATTTACTTTTTTTTTTAGACGTGGGAGGAAAAACCCCAGAGAATTGTTCCAAGGAAAACTCACACAGTCAGGTAGTGACTGAAAACCCAATCCAAGTAGTGCTCCCGGCGTGATTTGAACCGGGGTCCTAGAGGTGGAAGGCGAGGAAAGATACCACGACGCCAACTCGACCTGATAACAGGAGGTCAGTCAATCTTAAGCAGCGTAGTTTAGGTCAGAAATTGTACATAGCTTTACGATGTGGCAAGCATAAAAATTGGTGTACTCATTTTTACATGAATATTTTTGTGACTACCTGTAGCTATGGTCTTTATTGGCATGTCAGAGCAACAAGGTCGTATCTTCAAAATCGGTGTAAAAGTGAAACAAGAGTTTTAAAATGTCAAAGGTTGCACTGTGCTAAAAATATCCTGGATGCACACACAAAGACAATGGATAGATGTTGTTGCATGGATTTTTGTTTGCGCGAGGTTTAGTTTAGTTGTCGAATCGAGTTACGACCTTGTTGCACCAACACGATGATTAGTGTTAAAAGTCTACGCATTGCTCCATGATGTTAGCGAGTTGATTACCTTTGTGAAGGGAGTATTTTGTGCGGATGGAAGTGGGTTACCCATGGGCTGGTTATACATGCTGTTAGCATATACCTGCTGGGTGGGCACCTGGGCCGGGTTGTACACCCCGGGGTTACCGGGTACCATTGAGGGTGATTCGGGTGGAGTTTCCTGCACCGATCCCACAATGGGTGCCATGATGGGTTCAGGGGCAACGTAGCTTTTCTGTTCCTGCGGAAATGAAAACAATTTAGACATACATGTTACAGACAACACAGCTTGATTTAATCACTAGCCCAAGGTGACGACACTAGTCCAAAAAAGCTGCGGGGTAGTCAAACTTGGCTCTTAGATTACCCAGCGGGCTAGTCAAACCTATATCTTAGGTACAGGGATGTAATAGGCTGTTGAAAAAAAAAAAAAACTCTGAGCGCAAAGTGCAAAAGCTTGCGAGCTCAAAAACTTGTGAGAATGAAGCCCACTAATAACATTTATCTTTGGTTTTATAAGCCCTACTCTTCAATCTAGGGCGTTATGTATGGTTTTATCTTCATCTTTTTATGAATTTGATCTCAAGTGTAAAAAAAAATTATATTAATAAAAAACGGATTTCCGGTTAAAATGGAGAAATCACATCCCTGTAGGTAGCCTGGCAGGATTTGTTTCCCCGAAAGATGATTTTAAATTTCAGTGAACCGTGACTCGGACTTGACCAGACTGCGACTCATGAACTAGACTTGGAGTAGACCAAAATGACTCAGGGGCTTGGACTCAAGAGTCAACACTGAGGAGACATTGCATCTGGGTAGTTTTGTCCAGTCTTTATTTAGAGTTTTTTTATGGCCATTCATTGGAGGTCGCTGGCCGAAAAATGCATCAATCGGTGAACAAAATTTTTATTTTCTTGCAAATGAGAAGATCTCACATACTTGCTATAAAATCAAGAAATTTCTTTTTAAAACTCAATATTTTTACCTTTGGTCTGATTAATGGAGGATCGTTCCAGGCTCCAACGACTGCCTTAGGTTTCAATGAAGCCGGTGTGGTGGCTGCCATGTTTGGCTGGTACCCTGTTGGGGCTGCTGGCGGTGCACTTGATGTCTGTTGCCGTTGTGGGTAACCAGCTAACCCCGGTGTATGCTGTGGCACTGCAGGTGAAGCCGCCTTGTAATCTGCCGGGTTGTAGACGCTGGGGTTGGGGAACGCGTCGTGCTGCTGCTGCTGCAGCTGTTCCTGTGTGGGCTCGTGGTGGTAATACTGCTGCATGCCGGCCTGCTGATAGTCCGGATACCGCCGTGGCCCTGCGAGGTTGGCGTGGAGGTTACCGCCGCTGGTGTTACGCTGTCTGCCTGGGGCGTCGCCAGCTGCGGGCTGGGTTTGAACCTGCTGCTGAGTGGGTTGGTTGTAGTTGTAATTGGTTGTCTGAGGTGCGGCACTAACTTGGGATGAATAGTACTGACTGCTGGAGACAGTCGTCGTTTTGAATGAGTTAGAGACATTCTGTTGGGTTGATAAAAAACAACGAAAAAGAGAGTGAAAAATCACTTTGTTAAAATCTTGCACAACATCCCTAATGTAGTTGTTGACAGTGAAACCACAGAACCTGACTGCCCTAACATTTATTAAATAAGTTGGGAAGGTAGAGTTTTCTGCTCTGCCAGCCAGTCTCCTAGTGGAAGATACCCATGCCTACATCCTTACAAACTCTGAAGGTGGTAACGCTGTTTCAGCCCCAAGAGTAGGTGGCAACGTGCCCCTGGTGACAGTTGATTTGGGACGGCAGTCCATATCAGTTAAGTGTAGCCCTCACCTTGAAGTGGCTTTCCGTGGCCTTGTGATGTTAGATGATCTCTCATAAAAATTAAAAAAATAAAAATTTGTAAAACAAAATAACTGTGAAAGCAGAGTTACTTACCCTACTGAAAGGAGATCTCTGAGGCTGTTGTGCCGTTGACTGCCTCGTGGGAGCCACTCCCAGCATACTCTTCTGAGCAACTACACCAGACGCCATTCCTTGCGCCCGGTACAATCGATCTCTCAGCTCCTGTATCTTAGGCTGATTAGAGTCACCGAGGTAGCCGGTAGCGGACGACATGTTCCCCTGAGCGGCGAGCAACTCCGCATACCCGGTGAGCTTCTCAGCTAGGATCGGGGAGGTAACCTCTGTCCCATTGCCCGTCTTTAGTTGGAGGGCCTTCCTCAGGATCATCACCTTCTCAACAAGGTCCTGTAAGATAGAAGGGGAGGGTTTGTCAAACCAACCTGATAGTATTTTGAGGATCAAAGAGTCTTTAAGCCCAATCCACGCATGAAAAATGCTCAACTAAGACTGAGCTGCACATGTTCCTGATAATTGTTTGGTCTTGACAAAGAGAAAAAAAGACTCATCTCAGAACTGTACATAGCAATTACCAAGGTCTTTACCTTTAGAGAGAACATATCTACGGTACTGTAAAGGGGCAGTGACAAATTCCCACAAGCAGGGATGTGATAGGCTGTTGAAAAATAACTGAACTCTTGAGCGCAAAGCCCACTAATAACATTTATCTTTGGTTTTAAAAACGCCTACTATGCAATCTGGGGCAGTACATATGGTTTATCTTCATTTTTTTATGAATTTGATCTTTAAATAAACAAATAAATTAAATTTCTTTTTGGGGGGCAAAACAAACCAGGATTTTCGGTTAAAAACGGAGAAATCAAATCCCTGCACAAGTCTAGACCGAGAGAAAAGATTACTATACTAGGAAATCACCTTGGAATCATCAAGGAATTTACTCATTGTGAACAAATCTCCATTTTACTGCAATGGGGCAGTAACAAATCTGAAATCTGTGCTTGCGATCACCATTCTCCGCTGAACAAGCAAGCGCCGAATTTCTGCGCTAGCTGTGTAAGCCTAGTAATGTGGACTACGCACGCGCACAAGCTAACCCGTGAAATACGATTGAAGTAAGCGCGGAATTCCCTGCTTCCGTAAGCGCCGATTCTTTGCTTACGGTAAGCAGAGCCATGGAATTGGGCCCTGATATGGTGCTATGTAAAGGAACAGGTCTCATACTTCAAAAACGTAGCTCCACATTCCTTGCAGGAAAAATACTGACTGTTGAAGCGTCTTGAGCGTCACCGAGTGACGGATATGAGTGCTATATAAGAAGCACCTTGGAATCACCAAGGAATGTACTCTTTGTAAACACATAACCATGATACTGCAATGGGGCAGTAACAAATATGATATGGTGCTATGTAAAGGAACAGGTCTCATACTTCAAAAACGTAGCTCCACATACCTTGCAGGAAAAATACTGACTGTTGAAGCGTCTTGAGCGTCACCGAGTGACGGATATGAGCGCTATATAAGAAGCACCTTGGAATCACCAAGGAATGTACTCTTTGTAAACACATAACCATGATACTGCAATGGGACAGTAACAAATATGATATGGTGCTATGTAAAGGAACAGGTCTCATACTTCAAAAACGTAGCTCCACATACCTTGCAGGAAAAATACTGACTGTTGAAGCGTCTTGAGCGTCACCGAGTGACGGATATGAGTGCTATATAAGAAGCACCTTGGAATCACCAAGGAATGTACTCTTTGTAAACACATAACCATGATACTGCAATGTGGCAGTAACAAATATGATATGGTGCTATGTAAAGGAACAGGTCTCATACTTCAAAAACGTAGCTCCACATACCTTGCAGGAAAAATACTGACTGTTGAAGCGCCTTGAGCGTCACCGAGCGACGGATATGAGCGCTATATAAGAAGCACCTTGGAATCACCAAGGAATGTACTCTTTGTAAACACATAACCATGATACTGCAATGGGACAGTAACAAATATGATATGGTGCTATGTAAAGGAACAGGTCTCATACTTCAAAAACGTAGCTCCACATAAACCTTGCAGGAAAAATACTGACTGTTGAAGCGCCTTGGGCGTCACTGAGTGACTGATATGAGCGCTATATAAGAAGCCACGATTAGTATTATTTAATAGCATCCTAGAACTTTTACCTGCAGGTTGAGAGGGGAGTTGGCACCGTGCATCATCTTAGCCCAGCAGGCTACCAGTCTGTCCACATTCCCTGAGCAGATGTAACACAGACAGGCTTCAGCTGAGAGATCAGCGTCGTCTTGGGACTCCAGCCGACCGCCGAGAGTGTCTGAATCGGACAAAAAAAGAGTTTAGGACTTTCTGAAATTTCAGAATCGGAACTTTGGTGCTGGGTACCTCACCGGTGATGGCTCTCTAATTTATGTGTATAAACTGGGCCCAATTTCATCAAACTTGCTAAGCGCAGAAAAACATTGCTTAGCAAAAACAGGTTACCTGCCAACATTCCATAAAGTTTGCATTGTTGCGACTGGTGCCCCACTCATTTTTGGGCTTAGCAAAGAAATTTTTCCAAGCAGTATTTTCTGCTCAACAGCTTTATGAAATACCCAGTCTTGATGTTCACCAAACCACAGTGTGGCACACCCCTTGTGTGCTGGTGTAGTGAGTTTGGTAGCATACAAAGCATATTATGTACAACAAATTGTAGGGGGATTGAAAACAATATATCAAAAACTCTAGCGGCTTATTAGATAAGACACAATCTGACCAACAAAACCGATTTCAATCATTCTCCCTGGATAAGGTCTGGGGCTAACATTTTAAAGTTACGGAAATTTGGAAATGGATATAAGTTTTCTTTTTTACGCTTAACCAGTTAAATATCTCAACACTAGAGTGTAAGCATGGGCAACAAAAATCGCCTATAATAAAGAGGGGGGGGTAGTAGATGTGGTCAACAAAAGTCGCCTATGGTAACGCAGTTGCAGTTTGAGGAACATGCACAAATCCACTTCAAGTCTCACATGCCTTGAGAAACTCACCACATAACGTTGAGAAATCTTTGACTGATGCGTATGTAAGCAATGCCGTCAGAGTTTCCTTCCAATTGTCTAGATCACAGCAATCCACAATGTCGGATAAATCCTTCGTAACAATCGATGATATCAACTGCAGCAAAACACAGGAAAAAAATCAAGAGAGTTATAAAGGGAAGGTGTACATACGTTTCGTAATAACTCTTAAAATTGGGCGCTCTGGCAAAAACCCTAATAGTAGAGTGGGGTTGTGACAAATAGTAGGACACATAGTAAGAGGGTTAATATTGTTTTCTGTGTCCTACCCTTGAGATGTTGCTCTTCGTCTTCTTGAAGTATTTCCGTTGCGTTCTGGCAAGAAGTTCTGGCCCTCCAGCAATGGCCAATAGGATAGCGTCTGCCATTCTGTCGTTGTGGAGACACATCTCAACAGCTGCCTCAAAGTTTCCCGTAAGAACTGCTTGACTAATCAGACCCTCAGTATCTGAAATTGAAATTGACGTAAAAATTGAGCCAGGTTCATTTTATTTGACACTATTAAACACCTATGAGTGAAACACGCTTTACGAGTACACAACCTAGTCGTGGGGACTTGCCATTGCTGTTTTATTATTCCCTTTTCTAAAGAATTCCCTTGTGGGGACCAAGTTGAACAAAGACAAAAGTTGTGGAGACCTTTGTTCCATTGTGTACAAGTCCCTACAATGGTCTGTGTGCCAACTCATCCTTACACTAACTTCACATACACAAATCAGCAATTAATTGATTGATTGATGTATAATTAAATTAAAAAATTAGTTCAATCAATCAATCAATCAATCAATCAATCAATCAATCAATCAATCAATCAATCAATCAATCAATCAATCAATCAATCAATCAATCAATCAATCAATCAATCAATCAATCAATCAATCAATCAATCAATCAATCAATCAATCAATCAATCACACAATCAATTAATATTTATTGACTAAATTGGTTGACTTATTGACTGACTGATTGAGTGACTGACTGATTGGTTGATTGGTTGGTTGATTGATTGATTGATTGATTGATTGATTGATTGATTGATTGATTGATTGACTGATTGACTGATTGATTGATTGATTGAACTAATTTTGGCCTCGTAAACCTCACCTTCTTTCTTGGATATGGTGAACGGAGACGCAGCTCTTGGCTCCTCATCTATTTGGTTTTCAACCTCTACAGGGCCGCCCGCCGCTATGGCATCAAACGCCGCCGCTCCCTCTGACTCTCCAGTCACGTCACTTGGTGTCTAAATCATAAAATATTTGGACAAAACAGTAATATGAGGGAAGGCTTCTTAAAGGATATACGTTTTGCTCCAACATACGCATAAAACAACTGGTCATTGAAGTTGCAAGAAAACAATGAAAGAAAAAAACACTGTGGCTGCATAGAATTGTGTGTTTTTAGATACCTGAAACCTTTCGCAGATTCAATTTTTGCCACAGATCAAAAAGTGATTCCAGAAAGACTTTTACTCTGACATTTTTGGTCGAGTGAAGTTTTGTAAAATCTTGCAGTCGTTCAAGGTTTCTTTTAGCATTTTGGTACAAACCACTGACTCGCAGAGCACTATGGTCCATCTGTTGAACCTTGTTGCACAAATCTTGAAAGTCACTCACCTTTGACCCGACCGCCGGTGACCCAGTCCCGCTCCCCAGTGTGGCCTCTGAGCCCGAGAACCCTGCGTTGAGATTCTCCATCCTCTCGGCTAGTTCCTCAGCGTCCACCGCCCCCGGCATCCCATTGGTCAAACCAGAAGGTGCTCCTGTTGCCAAAGCAACCTTCCTGGCAAGCTCGTCCGAGTCGAAGCCCAGGAGGGAGACAAAATGTGGGCGTGGCTCCTTCTCAAAGCTGGCCTAAATTAATCGTACAACAATAACAAACAAATAAATTTCAATTTGATTTTGGGGTGAATAAAGAAAAATTTACTAGAGTTGTACTTGGACAGCGAAAGACAAATTGCTTGTGATCGGACAGACAAACTGCATGACTTGAACTGCGACCTCCATATTACAGTGCCGGCGTTCTACTAACTGAGCTACACATACCTAGCCTTACATGTATAATGTCAGTCTCCTTATTTTGTCAGTATCTATGGGTTTTTCCGCAATTATTTACTTACCTTCATGAATTTCCATATTTGTGACTCCATACTGTCTTTTGACTTGGCCACCTTGGTGTTGCAGAAGTCCACAAACTTCCCGTTGGTGAGGGCCTCCTCGAGGGCGTTGGAGCGGTTGACAAGCTCAGTTTCCGTGACAACCTGGCTGATGTAAACCTGACTGGAAGGTTGCTGCTTGGAGACCTCAAACGACACAAGTTTCCCACCAAACTAAAAAAGGGAATAAAAAATCATTTTCTATAAGCTACAAATTACAAAATATATACTTAATCTCTTTTGCAGTACCAGAAGCTAGTTATAGCATTCAAACTTGCATCTCGTCATCAGGCAAACATAGGGGCTTAGCAATGGGTAGGGTCATAGAATGTTTTGTTTGTCCACGTAATGTTGATTCATAGGATAAATTATAAAGAAAGGTACAATAAAAGTCACATTAGAAAGTTTCAGCTGAATACAGTCCGTACTTGTTGGGAAAACAGAAAAAAGGTGACACTATTTTCACAAGAACGTTGCATCCATCCACGTTTAGCGAGGCGACAGTAAGGTACCTACTACATCTCTGGCTGCAGCATACCCAAAGGAACACCAATCCTTGGTGATTTACAGTGAAACTCTTTTAACTGTGATACATGAATTACCCCCCCCCCCCAAAAGAAAATAATAATAATAATAAAATAAAAAAATATATATATATATATAGATAAATAAATAAACGTAAAATTTGTACTCTAATGTGTCTCATCTCTCTTTAGTAGACATAGGCATTTGCCCATGGTCTCCTCCTTAAATTGTACCCCGCTTGAACCACTGGGACCGCTCCCACCACAGCCCGCCTTTCCAGTGCTGCTGCTTTCAGTTCAACAAGTGATTTCAAAACAAATTTAAGATGATAAAATCTAGTAGCTCCTTACCCCAAATGTTGCTCCTACAGGTCTTCTCAGCCACTTGGGAGGTTTCTTCAAGACCTGGGGTTCAGATGCTGCTTGAGACGATTGCTGGGGCTGGTTGAAGCCAGCCGTGCCAGGAAAGGAAGATGCAAGCTAATTGTACAAAGAAGATTCACGTAAAACAAAAATAATAAAATTAATAATACTATATTTGTCTGTATGCTTTCTGCTTCTCTCTCTCTCTCTATGCATGTATTTCCACTTGACTGCTCTTGTTACACTTGTATACATGTTTATGTGTGTTGTGTTGTCAGTTAGCCTTCGAGAAAGACTCTGCTAGGGTCGAAATGTCTGGCCAATAACTATTTTTGGCATTTTTTACTACAGGTCCTTTTGGTTGGTAAGCAGTTTGCAACAGCTAGTTCTATTTTCTCAAGATTGATGATAATAATGGTAATTAAAAAAATAATATTAAAACAAAAAGGAGATTGAAGTATGTCACAAAAGGAGTAAATTGGGCTATTTAATTTCTCAAACAGTATTGTATTTTTGTGAGTGATGTATTAATCACTAGATGTTTGATAAAACTGCCGAGACTATTTTCACTGAATGCATTCTCTTGATTGAAACAAAACGCAGAGTGAAGCTCGTCAAAAAAGGAATAGTACAGAGTTTGGGCGATTTTGTTGAGATGAAATTACCTTGTCAGCCTGACGTTGCTGCAGTTGCTCATCCCCCTTTCCCCCGCCCATCAAGGAGTAAAAAGTCACATGACCATCAAACGACGAGCTGGCGATGACCGCCGGGTTGCGCGGACACCACTGTACGTCGAAGCTCCACTGGGACGAGGTGGGTAGCTCATAAACAACCTCACCGCCCTGGACTGAGCTGTTGGGATTCCAGCACAGGATGCGGTTGTCCTTACCACAACTGAGCAGAAGATCCGGATCCTGGGGACACCAGGCAATGGAGAGTACTCCCCTGGAAAATCAACAGCAACAGAGATTTTAAAACGTCATAATACTGGCACTTCACAATATTATTCTTAAAACCAAAACTGCACCAAGTGCTTCAAAACTTAATCCCATGGGCGGTACCAGAATAATTTATGCATAAATAAACTATGCATACATAAACTATGCATAAATATCATTTTAGACACGCCCACAAATATCAACTTGAGCACAACCTACCTTTGATGATTTTCAAGAACCTTCAGGGGGGACGTTGCGAATCTAAGGTCCCAAATCTGAACAACGGGTGAATGGTCATCTTCTGAGGCTAGCGCCATCTGTGTTGCAACATCTGGGTGCCAGGCAACTGCTTTACATTGAATCTACAAGGAACGATAAAATGCACACATGATTAAGAAGTAGATGAAAGACCACTGCATTAACACAGCATGTAAGGTATACACGTGTCGTGGCTGAGCGGATAAGAGCACCGAACTCAAGCGCTGGTGTTTCTGATCAGCAGAGTGTGGGTTTGAGTCACGGTCATGACACATGTGTCCTTAAGAAGGACACTTAACCATTATTGCTTCGTCCTTCGGATGGCACGTAAAGCAGTAGGTACAATGATTTGTGTAATGCACGTAAAAGAACCCAGTGCACTTATCGTAGAGAAGGGTTCATTCCGGTAAACTGCAAATTATTATTATTATTAATGCTATTATTATTATGCATAATCCGAAACCCTTACCCTCTTGCTGTGATCGGTGACTTTGATGATTGGTTCGTTCTTCCGCAGATCCCACACAACACAGCGCCCTCCAGGGTTCGTTGATGCCAGGATGTATTGAACCTGTCGATTCCACGCCACACAACTGATCTCGTCTGTTGGCTGTGAGTCAGTCCAGAAAAAAATTAATGATTCTCGTTTTTTTGTTTTTTTTTAAAGTAAACTGATAACAAGCAAAATTGTTAAATTGGTCCCTTGATAATACCAACAAAATCTTCAGTCTTAATCAAGTTTATGGTCCAACTTGTAAGAATTGCATAAGGGAAAAAATAATAAGATTTTAAATAATGGCAGTTTTTTAATGTACATGTGATAAGGACAAGCATTCCACATTCACATGCTCCATGGAGGAGATTTGAACCCATGATCGCAAACATTTTTAAAGGAGATTTTTTGAAGTGCTGCAAGTTAGATTTGAAATAATACCCGGCACAATGCCTTGCTCCGGCACAAATGAACGATCAATTGTAAGTCTAATATATGTAAATGTTTGCATCGGTGGTCTAGTGGTAAGACATCTGATCTAGCAATGCAAAGGACGTGGGTTCGAATCTCCGAATAAAGAATATAATTTAGTTTTTACCGTTATACTGATGTGTATTAAGTATTGTATACTCAGTACTTTCCCAAGTTCTGTGAAAGAAATCAACAGGCAAATTCTTCAGGTGGGATTCGAACCCACAACCTCTGCATTGCTGCGTCACTTGATAAGGGCCAAGCATTTGTATTACATACAAGATAGAAAACACCTACAATTTCCAATAATATGTGTAGTGTAATGGATTCCAAACTTTGCTAATCTTAAGGATGTCATACCGACACTTTCCCCTGAACTATGTGATGTTGCAACAGTGATTTTAGTATCAGGTAATCAATTTGAACATTTTAATTTACCAAACATTATTCAAATATGTCTGATTGCCCAATTTCCTGAGTCATTACTTTGTTGCGCATTGAAAAACTTTTGAAAATACCTTGTCCTTGAATGAACTATTAAGAGTCAAGGATTCTTCCCAAACTGTGGCGCATTGTGGACCCAAATTGTTGGATGTTTGGCCGATGCCGCTGAATTGAAACAAGGTCTCTGGAATGTGTTGTACTTGGTGTTTATGTTGGTTTTAAAAGCCCTACTGTGCAATCTGACAGCATTCTATTAGTATATGGTTTTGTATTGGCCGAAATTTGAACGAATTGGCTCGCAATTTGCGCATATCAGCCCGCTACACTAGCTTGTGCACTGGGAGAACCCAGCAGGCCATGATTTAAGTACTCACCACTGACTTGGCACCTGGGGTCATGGGTGTGGTTAAGTTGTTCAAATCCCAAATGTAGATCTCTGATTCGCTGGCTCCTGATGCCAAGAGGTTTGGCTGGAAAGGGTTGAGGTCCAGCGCTTTCACTGAGCCTGTATGCTGAAAATATTAAAAGGTAGGGTTATAGATTGGTTTTTGTCAACATGTCAACATTATAAGTCACCTGTGAAAGTTTCAGTTTTTGCAGTGTCTAATTGTTGAGGAAAAGAAAATAAAAAATTCACAGTATTTTCATCAAGAATGTTGAATCACATTTAACAAGGTGACGCGGGCACAAGCCTTATCTCTGGGTGCAGCATTCAGAAACGAACACCAGGCCTGGGATTACACGGAGGCCACGGCCTCTGTTGCCCCGAGCCTTGGCCTTGGTGCCCCTTCAAAACTTTTCCATCAACTTGAAGATTTTTCAATGGAAGTGCCTTTTGCAAAATGAAAATGGCCTCGCCCTCTCAGAGATGAGGACTGGAACACCACAGAAATTTGAATCTCCAAAACTCGCCTAAATAGGAATTTATGAGATTCAAATTTGTTGACATTCTTTTCTCGATTTCTAATTAACGAGAGCATTTTGGATGAAATAATTTTGCAGGGAGCTTACCACCATAATCATCTTTATAACAAGCCTACATTTGTGAAGCATCCCCAAAGGCTTCCTACTGAAATCAAGTTGAACCAAGAAAGGACTTGTCCAGGATTTTAGCAAAGATTTGAAAACAGGGTGTCCAATTTTGACTGCATTGAAAAACAGGGTGTCCAAATTTGACTGGATTGAAAAACAGGGTGTCCAAATTTGACTGGATTGAAAAACAGGGTGTCCAAATTTTTGGAGAAACTCGTCTCAGCTGTCGGTTCTGTCATTAAATTTGATCCCTTTTTTTGGTAAACAATGAATGGGCGATAAGTGTAAGATAATTTGATACACTTACCTTGCAGAATGTTATTTCCAATGCAGCTGGCAGATAGTAACAGTTAAATGGGATTTGGGGAGCGTTCGTTTTGCTGAATACAATTTCAGTTAAAATATTTGACTATTCGGATGTAATACTTTTGTATCGACATGTATGAAAAATTTACTTGTCCAAATAAACAGGGCGTCTTCAAGGGCGTCCGACACTTTTTCAGGCCGTCCAAAAGACGCCCGGATGCACTGCTGCCTAATATCTTGAATCTGTCTGTGCATCTTCCTTACCTTTTCTATGACCGAGATGGAGGCCTCTTCGTTATTTAAAAGCTTCGAAGCATCGTAGATATGAACTGCTCCACTGTCTGTGCCTCCTACAATGATGCCACTCGGCTTTGTGTCGTTCCCCATGCCATAATTTCCCCAAACCACTTTGTGGAATCTATCAACAACAACAATTATAAATTTAAGCAAGATGAATAGTTAATTCCTATTAAAAATTAACACCTATTGATTTTTTTTTTACACCTATTAAAGAATAGTTGCAATTAACAATTCTAAACATTTGGTCCCTGATATTTGAGCCTGTTGTGACTAGTGCTTAAGTGCCTTCTAATTTTATTCATTTACCACTGTACAGTATGCGGTGTACATAGATCTGCTCCTTGGTTGTGTGCGCGCGCAAACACCATGGTCTTGGAACCAAGCCTTTGGTAGCCCAATGAGGAGGCCAGACTAATTGACATCGTTTCTCCAATAGATAGTTCCCAGTAGACGCCATCTTTACGGGCAAATCGCATTTTGGCTTGCAGGCGCGTCAAGCGCTCAAATTATTAACGCAGCCGCGTCATTCACTAACCAATCATGCAATGAGTTTGGTGAAATGTGCGCGTCCTGCACGCCGTTCAAACGCGTAACGCATGACTGTGTGTTCCAAATTGCCCGTAAAGATGGCCGACTTACGTCATACTGCAACCTATCTATTGTGGACTTAAAAATCAATGATTTGGAGCACACAATTAAATGCCTGATGTTGCATCTTTAACATATTGAGATTCCAGTAGGCAATTTTCAAGCTATTTTGTTTGTTCTTTTTGTTATTTTGGGTCCTTTTTCGTGGCTGGTTCTTCGCAAAATCATAGCTAATTCACGATCGCGTTCAAGAGTGAGAAATTGTCTTGGGCGTTAGTACAATCGAAGCTGTCAAAATTTTGCAAAAAAGAAGTCTAGGTCTAGGTGAAGAGAAGCAATTATACTCGAGTGTCTTGCTCAAGGACATGAACTTCATGACCAGATTTTGAACTGACACCCTGATGACTTAACCACCAGAATATGAGTGACCAGATTCCTGGTACTTACAAAGACAACAAACATACCTGTGTTCAGTTTTGAGGGTTGATTTCAACTGCATATCCACTGACGCGTCGGCTAGATCCAAGGCGTAGATCTCAAGAGCCGCACTGGTGCTGAAAGTAGCATCCAGCTGTTGGGCTGCCGTCCCAGCCGCAACGTAGACAGGGTACTGCTGAGCAGGGCTCCATGCTATGTTGGCAGTCCTGCTGATTTCTTTCACTTTCATCGTGCGATTCCTAGTGATGTTAATTAAATAAATTATTCTCAAATAGTGAAAAAAAATTACTTGTGAAGTGAATAAATGTTTTTCTTTGCACTTCAAACATGGAACATGAAGAATGTATTTTATTATTCCCAAATCCAGTGTGTGAAATCGTTTTGCCAGGTTTTGCCAGGTGTTGAATGTGTGAGTTTTACAACAACACAAAAGTCACAAGGTCTGTAGAGACAGGACAGTGGTCTGACACTCACTGTTGCCATTTGCTCTTGTTTTCATTGGCAGTCACACACACAGATGCACAATGTAAACTGTTTAGTGTTTAAAGGCCCTGTACACTATTGGTAAGATCGAAAAACACAAATGTTCACAGATTCACACATAACTTACATGATTTAAAGTAAGTGATGGTAGAAAGGGTTCCTTAAAATATTTCTGCCTAAAATGCTATCGACAATCGTTTCTGAGAAATTAGTTAAAAAAAAGTTTTTATCACGCGTGATAATAAACTCGATGTTTGAAAAACAGAAAACACATAAGG
Source organism: Leptasterias polaris (assembly GCA_037783415.1). NCBI lineage: Eukaryota > Metazoa > Echinodermata > Asteroidea > Forcipulatida > Asteriidae > Leptasterias > Leptasterias polaris. The sequence goes on from JAZGTN010000123.1 coordinate 345,140, forward strand.
TCTCTTTTCACTATTTTCTCGTGACCTCGATGACCAATTGAGCTCAAATTTTCACAGGTTTGTTATTCCATGTATGTGGTTGATTACACAAAACATGAACACTGTCTGTGATTATTTTGTCAGCTCTGCCAATCCTGTATATACCTTTAAACATGTTAAACTACTTATAATAATTATTATTTATAATATATCGTAGGACGCCCTGTATTCAGGGCGTCCCTGAAATCGAGGCAAATCTTTTACCTCTCTGCGCGCGATGTAAACAGTCCCTAGATACAATTTTTGTGGTTTGACTTGCCAAGCAAAGAGTCTCCTCTCATTTGACCAAAACTTAGAAACATGAAAGGCTCCACTGGTTAGTTGCACTTGCAAATGCAAAAAGTTGTGGTATTTTAGGCATTTCTGCAAGGTACAAAAATATGTCATACTGTCGGGGCCATACAAAAAAATTTCCCCACCGAAAAAGTTTCATCAAACACTTTTTCAATTCACAATTCACGATGATCAAATCATGTGACTGAATATTCTGCTGAGCATTCTGGGGAAAAAAATACAGAGGCTTAAAGAAGCCACGTGCCTTATATCATTTTCTAATAGTCTGGATAATATTTTTTTTGTAACATTCTATCATTTTTGTTATTAATATTAAAATTTAAACATCAGCTTTGTGATTCGATTATCACTGTTTATTTATATGCTTTATTATAAATGTTAAGAAACATAAAAGGAACAAAACTAAATAAAAATAAGATTTGAAAGCCAAGAATTATTTACATTTAAAAAAAATAAAATAAAATTTAAGTTTTTGAAAAATACCATGGTTATTTTTAAAACTAAATAAAAAATATGTTGAATAAAATGAAGAAAACTGCTGGCTATAGAGTCATACACCAAGTCTCACAGAACACTTGTAGTCACTGCAGATGTTTCTTCCACGTATGGCTTCACCCGGACACCATACTTTCTTGTTTGCATCGAAAACAGGTCAAACTCAAAACAAATGGGACGCTATTGAAGTCATCGAAGATCGGTGCGTGGTGTGAAAGTTTCAATGTCCATCACGTTTTAATATATGTTTGCATATTTCTTATAAACAAAGGAAGGTAATTAGGGCATCAGTTGATTATGGAATATTTTAATTTTTTTTCAATTCAAAGAAAAAGGCATACTACATCGAAAACCGGACAGGGGAGGATATACAATCAGAGGTTTTGACAATGACATTTTATTTATTTATTTTTTTTTTTTGGGGGGGGGGGGGATATTTTTTGTCACTCCCCGCTTCAGTAGTAAATACTACGTTCGGTAGATGTTGGGGTTCTGTAAAACTGTGCACATGATGATGATCATGATGTATGTCCAGTTGGCCTATGGTTGGCCACCCCAGCAGACCACACACAGTGGAGTACACACACAAAAAGACACACTCAAATTAATCCCATTTTTAAACACAGGCGCTAGGGTAGGCGGTATCACACAGACTACAGTTTTCACGAGAAGTTTAAACAAATTTCATTTAGTTTCTTCTACAGAATAATTTTTTTGTTATCCGATCGAAAACCCATGACACATGTGTTTTTGTGTTTAATATTTGTTTTCAGAATACTGCCCGGCTGCATGCTAGCAGGCTGAGGCTAGGCTAGAGTGCAAAATCAATCAGACCGGCATTTTTATGAACAGATGAAGTCGCCGGTCAAAAACCACATTGAAATTACGTTGCAGAAAATAACTTTATAAATTTCCGCCCAAACCCTAACATACTCACCCTTCAAATCACCCTCTACTCAATAATTCTATTTGATCGATAGATTATGTACTACCAGTAAGTGTTGAAGTCCCTAAATCGACACAGCGTGTTACAAGTTTGATCCTAAAAAGGCGAAAAATCAAAGATTTTCCCAGCATTGGTCTCCCGTCAACTACATCAACGTGGCATACACGACATACCCACAATCCACTACGATCTTAGATTTGCGCATGCGTGTGACACGTGGAAATATTAAAGGTGAAATGTGGTCAAAAGTTGTGTTTGTTTATTTATTACCTAGGCCCTATTTATCAACAACATCGTTGTTTTTTGTTTCGTTATTTGCTGCCCTCCGAAAATTGAAATTAAGTTGGTTACATCCTCTTTAACTTGATTTTTTTTAAGTGACCGCAATAATGTCACAAATATTGCAATCCACCAGATCAACAGCAAAAAGGTTTTCTTTACGACAAAGAATCATGCCTTAATGCGGGTCTTATATTAATAACTTTGTTTGTCATTTTAGGCTTTAAGGTATGATCGTGTAATAAACCACATGACAGACCTAAAACAAAAGTTTTCTGTTTTTTTAATTTGATCTTCCGGAAGGGTTTCTGGCTGTCAAGGAATTCAACATCGCTAGATAATTAAATAATAGAGACCTGAATATTTACTTTATAACGTAATATTCCCAATATTCCACAAAATTAATGAAACAGATAAAATGTATATCATAAATGTTTGGCGCAACTGTCGTCATTCAGTGCATTTTTAAATTTTGAATCAATAATCAAACTGTAAAGTTTTTATTCGCGTGGAAAACAAAAGACAATGGTACTATAGAGAAGGTCAAGGGAAAATAAAAGGAGATGGGCAGGGCACTTAGTAAGAAGGCAAGACAGCAGCTAGACAGAGAGACTCACAGATGAAAACCAAGAACAGACTGGAGAACAAGACTAGAAAGACAGAAAGGAGATGGAGAGATGAAATCACCACATAAAGAACACATCAACATGGAGTAGAATGACAAGTGCCAGAGACTAAGAGAATGGAATTGCTGGAAAAGGGCGTAATCTAACAAGGAATACAGCTGGCGGGTTAGGGATGGCGGCGGCGCGTTCGTGTTGGAGAGGGGATGCGGGGGGGTGATTGATGAGCCTACGGCTTTTTCATGAAAATCAAGAACTAGCTTTTAAAAAGTCACAAGCACACACACGCATGCAAGAGCCGTATATTGGATATGGCTTTCAAAATGGCGGCGCCCGTGTCCAGAACTTTATCGCGACTGATTGTGGTTCGTATACTTGCAAGATTTTTATTCTTTTCTCTGTGTTAAATATTTTTAAGTGTAGTGAAGTGAACATTTGTGTTTACGGCTTTCTCATTCTGTCCATCTTCGTTGCCAGATTCTAACAAATTACGTGACCAAAGGGCAAAGGACCAAATTTCATAGAGCTTTTTTCATTCACAATCAGACCAGTCACATTCATTTCAACATGTTGCATTTCAAATTCAAGTTCGTTCTTTCACAAAAATTATTCTATTTATCAGGGTATTTATGTATAAATAATTGCCTAACCCGAACCACTGCCAGCCAGTATGCTACGTGCTGATATCATTAACAAACAATTTGCACTCCCATCATAAGCTTTGTTATTTAATAATAAAGCTAAAAAGACAGAAGTCACTGAAGTAAGAAGTCACCGATTGTTCGTTTGCGAAATCATTGTTATGTTAGCTGTTTTTAATTAGTAAACCCAATGTTACTGTTCTTAATCTCAGCTACGTTTTGTGCGTATTTATTTTATAACTTTTTATTAAAAATATGAATTAAAAGCAGCCCCATACCACTTATCAAATTGAAATTGGGGCATTCAATACGTCATCATCATGGACTCTGGAGGTAGACATGTTCAACCTCCGTGCATATATTAAATCAATACAACAATATGTAGCTAAGCATTCTTAATCTTATTAAATATTTGCCATACACAGAGTCATCACATCAAAAGCATCAATCTACCTGTTCGTTGTTTGCAAACAACTGCAATATGCCACAAGTCTGTTGCTGCACGGGTGAAAATAAGCAAGGGAGAGAAGCCTATCACATACGAGCAGGCAAACCCACCGTTCCAGATTGGCGTGAGAAAGGGATGGAATTCACAGCACACATGTAAGTCATGCCCTGTGCTGTGTAGTGTTGAGTTTGGGGCTCAGGGCTGTCAAAAATCCAGGCCTCGAAATAACCCACAGCAATTGCCGTGGTGCCCTGTGCTTTTGCTGTGGTGCCCTTTGCAAAGTACCAATACAATTTTACATTTTTCCTCATAGAATTCCCCCTTACCAGAGGTAAATCGCTGTGCCCCTTCAAGAGCAAAGGTCAAGGCCTGAAAATCTGTACAACTTTCTTTTTAAAAGTCCGTTTCTCTGTGAATTATTTTTTGATACTTGAAATGTGATCCCCTTGCTTGCTGCTTCTAAAGCCTGGGTGTGATCCCTGGCTACATAAGGTTGTATGGCTTCTGATTGGAGCCTGTGGACGGAACATTGATATAAACAAATGGAGAGACCACCAACATCAGGCGACAAAGCTCAGTTGGTAGAGCACTGGTTTGTAAATCCGGAGGTCACAGGTTCAAACCCTGTTCTCATAAATTGTTCTTTCTAATGACGTTTGCAGAGACACCATGTACATAGAAAAAACACCAGTTGATTAACAGCTCGGAGTTCATGCTGTAATCGTCTTCAGTAGATGATCTTAGTTTCAAATCTTAAATTGTTCTTTGTTTCCTTATATAAGTTTTACCCTTGTGGTTAATTCGTTTACTTTTTGCTGTAATTTCCAGCAAACCTCATTGATGAGAATGGTGCTGCAGACCGATCCCTGGAAGATCTCTTCGTGCGGAAATTCATCTATGGAACATTCCACGGCTGCTTATCAACAGATCTCATCATCAAACGACGAGCCAATCAGATCATCATCATCGCAATCATGCTTCGGAACCTCGCCCCGCAGAAATTCTACTTTCTGGTCGGTTATTCTGAAGAGCTGCTCTCGCATTGGTTCAAATGCCCTGTCAAAATGGAAATTCAAATTACGGAGGACAGACCTATATACAAATGGGTTTGAAAAAAGTGACTCATAGTTGTAAATATTGTTTTAACAACTAAAAAGAAGTGATTACCAAATCAAGGTTTGCCGATAACAATAATACTTATTTATCAGGTGCTTTTAAACATTATGTCAAAGCGCACTGCACTATTGCTACCCCTGTTCATTGGGCTTTAAAGCTCTCCTTTGGAGTATGCAAATTGGCTTATCATTCACATTATCAGTTTCTACACTCAGATTTAACCAATTTCTCCTTTGTGATGAGAAGTAATCATAGTTAGGTGTCCAGCCCAAGAGCACAAGCGGTATTCGAACCCACACTTTATGTTTAGGCAGTGGTTTTTAGGGGAGTAAAGAACTTGCCAGTGTGATAATCTGGAGAGAAATGTTCCTGGTTGGCAGCTGTTTAGCGCTTGGAAATGAGGTCACAGTTTAAGGAGAATGCTGCGCACTTACTTAAAGTTGTTGGCATTTACAGCAAAAATAGTTGTAGCTACTAGAGAGTTTGCCAATGTATTTCGGAAGTGCAAGCATAAAACAGTTGAATCTTGATCTTTATTTGATGATTGTGTTTTTCTTTCGTCTGCCAGATACAGGACGCATTCCATTTGCTTCCATAAGTCATTCAAGAAGCCGACGACGTAGCGGTGGTCTCTTGTGAAAATTGGTCTGTTCAGATCTACAAGGCCATCAGTACAATTTGTATGGATTTTATCAAACTGCTTATGCATAATTTTGGAGCTCCTGGTAAATAGAGTCAAGTTATTGATCAAGAGTGGTCTTCAAAGTATTTGTTTCTAAGTAAAATATTCATTTGTTTATTTTTCATTTTAATAGTGACCTCTTGATCATTACGAATATGAAATTGCAACTATTGACCTTAAAGTACTGAGCAGACTAAATAAATTGAAACACATCCGGCTGAAGTAAATAACATTCTATAAGAGAAAGACGTCTATAAAGCCTTTACCATTTAGGTCAGCCCTTGTTCGCAATAAAATTGTCCTACTCTTTTCTAAGTGACTAATATTATAACTAAATAGAGAAAAGAAATAAAATTAAGACACAACAAGCAATATCAATGCTGAATTTTTATCAACTAAAACATAAAACCATTCTACAGGGATGCAGGTTTAAAATTCACAATTGCTGTTCTATGTTGCAATTTTAACGTTGTCTATTTATTAGTCAGTTTCCCTTGTGGTTACATGTAATTACTTGAAAAAAAAAAAATCATAACGGCAATAATTTGTAACTGTTCTTAACAGGAAAGCACACACAAACCCGGTCGGAACAAAACTAAATTTTGCAAAACTGTGTAGCATTCAAAACGCATTGTTCTTCGACTAGCCCAAACAAACTTGAAATAACGATTAGGCGTCGTAATGTTGTGCTAATTACACCAATGATTAGGGCACAATGTCTGAGGTAAAATCTAAACATCAGTTTAAAAGACAACATTTATAAAAACGGACAGTTCCAGCCTGCTATTTTATAATATCTATACAAATAGTTTTAAAATTCACCCAAGGAGAACGTCTAATCTACTTTGACAGCAACGTTTTAATTAGGGGATTTTTTTAATAAAACTACCTTAAAACAAAAGCAATTGTATTTTGTTTAAAGGGTGTGTACAACATTGGTATTGTCAAAGACCTGTATCCACACTTGATGTGACCCAACATACACATGAAATAACAAACCTGTGAAAGTTTAAGTTCAATCGGTCATCGGAGTCATGAGAAAACAGTAACAAATCCCATTATATGTTTTCACTTTTTTTCAAACCTCGGATTTTATCCTGCAGGATAAAGACTAATTGTTTTACTCATTTCCTACAAACTATTGCATTTCAAGCAAAACTATACCATGTAAGTTATGTGCAAATCTTTGAACATTCATATTTTTAATCTCACCAATGTTGTACACACCCTTTAATGCCACCAACAAATTATTAGTCAAAAGTAATTGAGAGCCTAGACATAATGACAGTTAGTTTGACACATGAAATTCTGCCTATTTAGTGTAGTGTGCCTTGAGTGCAACAGCTGTCAGGCAGCCATCATTGCGAAACGACTTTTTATCTTCTTTTTTTAAATACACGCATACATTAGAATGCCAAGCTAAACACTATTACAGCTTTAAAACTTCAGTACCATTATGACGAGTTGTATTCAAAAAATAGCACCTTCAGATTCAAGTCCATGATTACTTAATACTGGATTTCATCTGAAAAAGAAAAAAAGGGGACACAATAAGTAGAGAAAAACAGAGGATTATTTGTGTTAAAAAGACTAAATAGCTCGTGGTGAAAAGTATTTGTGTGATTGTGGTGGGCTTGTAAATGTAGGGCGGTTTGATTTTGCAGTGGATATCAATTAAGATCGCCGACAGAGGGCGCACTGTTCGGTAATCAGAACCGTTTACATGTAGGGCGTTGCTAGCTGAGGCTAAGGGTGTTGCTGTCGGCCTCCTATAATGCTTCAATGCAAGTGTGTCTAGCGATATTTTTTTAACACGGGGATCCTTTCTTTTCATTATCTTTGAAAGTTACAAACACGCCATCGGTTTTATGTTTTAGCGAATGCAACAAACAAAGCTGTGTCCGGGAGTTTTGTAAATGTTCAGTGATGTTGCAGTAATAGAAATAAGTAATGTGAATTAAAGGAGTGTTCAAAGGCAGGCGGTTCAGAGTACCGGGTGTACTTTTAAGATTTTGATGTTCATTCGGATAGGGCCTACTTGTAACTATCAATCAGTATACTTGTTTTATTTAAAACACAAACAAATAATGTTTATCCTTAATCATGCTGACATTTCAAAGCTCCCGTAGAAGCAGAAGTCTTGCACCCATACTTCACAGTCCTTACCTTCGGTGAGTCCCATGCACTTTCCCCATTCGATGATGGAGATCAGATCATCGTCGTTTGTATCGCACCCGGCTATGAACGCGTCGGTGCAAGGCTCCATGGGAAGGAGTTGTGAGCGCATGGGCAGTAGCTCCTCATCGCTCAAGTGGCTATACGGTGATACAAAGATAAACATGGTTTATTCAAACTATAAAGCATCACATTTTGTGTTGGTTTTTACCCCCTATAAGTCCTCAAACCATCAGTTCGGTTGTGCTCATCCAGTGAGACGAGAAAGTTTGAGGTAACTTAATCTATAGGACGTGCGCTATATGGGAACCCAAAAACATTCCGTTAAAACTGTTTAAAAAGTTCTGAACATAATTATAGGAAAAACCAGATCACTAACCAATTGAGCCCAAATTAAGGGGGTGGGTTACGCCTTGATGTCTTGCACAGTTTCAGTAGACCTGAACTTATACTTACTAGTCCGTCGGTGCAATATCCATGTTGAAAAACTTCCAATGAAGAGGGCGCCGCCACGGTTTCTCTTCATCCATAGACTCCTCCTCAAGCCGTCGCTCGTCGTCGTCAAGGCCGCCGTTTTCTTCCTTTCGCTCAGCCAGGTCGCGCATAATCTGCAAGAACCAAGTGCGCATGCGTTTCGGGAAGTTGACGAGATCGATGGGGTTACATCGTTCCATCACTGCAGTTACGAAAACAAAACATTATGTTATAATAAGCAGCCATTTCAATTGTGATTTGACCTTCACCGCAAAGCTAACTCATTGGGGGAAACAACATGGTAAATTAACCTTTGGAACGAGGTTGAATCTGCTACACTCTGATATGCCATAAAAAACAACTATAGGTCCTTTATACACAATTTTAACTTTGGTAACAAGGGAGCAGTGTCACAAAAGCTGCATCAGTGAAAGTACCCTGTAATGAACACAACTGGATCACTGCTTAAATAATTTAGAAATTAGAAAACTACAAACTGCTTACCAACAAAAAGGACCCATGTATAAATGCAAAAATAGTTAGTGGCCTGACGTTTCGGCCCTAGCGGAGTCTTTCTCGAAGGCTACAATGACATCACAACACACATAAACAGGTATACTAGTGTATAAACAGAAGCAGTTTAGTGGAAATAAATTACTTAGATAGGCCTACCTAGCAAAGAAAACTCAAGCTTTTAATTAAACAGCTTTATGAGGGTCCTTTCCGAGCTATAAAACAAATCTATACCTTTGCAAGGGCCAAAATAGTCCAAATGTTCGCCGTCCATTTCGATGGGGTTGACGCACTTTTGACGGAACAGCTCGCAATGACTCGGGTAGGTGAAGTTGTTCGTGCTGCAGACTCGGACGAACGGATCCGTGTCGTCTTCAACGCACATTTCAGCACAGTCGCAGTAAGGGGCCCCGTCGTTGTCGATGAAGCAGGACTTGCCGGGCGAGCATTCGAGAGAGCTACACTTATCTACAATGTAACCACACCAACAAAAACAGTAATGGAATATCACATTACAAATTATTTTCAATGCATCCGGAAAAAGGGCAGGCTTCGGGAATAAACCTGTAACGCCTGTCAATGTAACACAATAACAAACACTTCCCCCTCAATCACAAACAATAGCCTTTAGTGTAACAAACCAAAACGAAGGCAGCGAAAGAAAACAGCGAAAATCCTAGTATTCTAATCATGATTGTTATCTTTTTTATGCCAAAACAGCTGTTCTAAGGATAAAGCATACTTGAGTTCTTATAATGACTGTTCTGGTATAAAAAAATTCAGTATCAACGAATTAAACTTAAGTATAGGTCAGTCCTTAGAATAGGTGTGTTCCTTACCGATTGCCATGGATTTTAGCATAGAACTTAGAAACAACGCAAGAAACGACTTCTACTTAGTGAAGAACTCTAATAATGGCGATGAGAGAACTCATATAAAGAGGATCCATGAAATAACAACAAAGAATTAGTTATTACACAAATATCGATCTATTGCAAGAACCCTGTAATCTTAAACACACAGCGGCAGTGATTTAAATCGATGTCCTGTCCACTTAAGATAAAAGAACCATAGCAAGAACCAGCCAGTAGCAAACAACCCAAAATAACTTTTTACCATCGACATCGTTGATAGTTTCTTCTGCCTCTTCGTTCGTGTATCCATTGAGACTATAGATCTGTTCCTCTTTGCTGAATGTCAATGACTCCAGGGCCTTCTTGGCATTAACCAGCTCATGGCGGGCTGCTTCGAGTTCTTGATTCTAAGATAGATTACAAATGAACATTATTATCAGAACATTTAGCAGTGTTTATATAAGTGGATATTTCGAAAGATCTCTTGATCCCGCACGTTTACCATTAATCCGCCCGTCGTTAAAACCGTTGAATGTCATAACAGTAACCTCTGGGGTAGACATGGAGGCAACATTCAAAGTTATTCTTTTAAAGCAAAGTATACCTTTGGTTTTTTCGTTCGATTGTTAATCCCATATACATGGAGATATAATTATACAATTAACGTGTGAAAACGACTTCATTTCAAAACGTCGTGGCGTTTTAAAGATATTGCCAAAAATCTGCAGCGCGGTAAAAATTGGAATACATCTGATCTGAGAAACGTTCGTTTCATTCAGAAATGTTTCTCAGATTGAAATGTGTTTAAACCCTCTCTCGAAAACCACATTCAAGTTCCGGGAATTTGTTATGGTCATTAATAAATGGAGACTGAAGGTATAGGCCCTCCCTTTAAGCATAGATTTAGTTGAGTATTTTGACGATTACAAAAAGTTTGGTACGAGCATGGAGGAAGGAATAATAATGAGTACAGCAAAAACAGACTCAATTAAAGGGACACGTTGCCTTGGATCGGGCGAGTTGGTCTATGAGAAGCGTTTATAACCGTTTGTTATAAAATGCATATGGTTAGAAAGATGTTTTAAAAGTAGAATACAATGATCCACACAAAGATGCCTCGAAATTGCGTGGTTTTCCTTTTACTTTGCGAACTAACACGGTCCGCCATTTTGTGGAGTCAAACATTTGACCACCAGAGAGGGTTGGTACCCGGCGCTGTAAACGAGCACAGTGCTTTTTCATCTTGCTGTTTGAAATTCACTAATATGAAAATACAATGACCATTTTTACCAGAATTCCTGTGTTTTCTCAACAAGCAGACGATGGATTCCACTGATGATTATGAAACTTCTCAGGTGATTTGTTATTGTATCTTTCTTGATACGTTTTTGTCTATAAAGAAGCAGTAGGCCTACCTTGACTGAAACAAATTACTATATATCTATAATTATATGCTAATTTCCACCATGTAGTAATTACTTAGCCTAAATCCTATTTTTAATATCGGGCTGGTAAGATAAATCTTAGCTCATTATTCACAGACAAGCCTTACAAGTTCAGCATCCACAGCCGTGCCCACAGATTGAGTGGGTTGACCTCGGAGTTTGACCCCGAACAATGCCTGCTGGGATTGGCGTCTTCATTTCCTGAGGCCCATCCGCAAAAGTCATGTTACCATGGCAACAGACATGGTGAACTTTTGAAGCTATTCAGGGGAAGATCTTGAGGATTTTGTGGAGGTGTAGGAATTCAATACTAAGAAAACATAAGCCGCTATCTTTTTAATTACTCGAGCCCGCACAACAATTTTTTTTATTTGCTACTGCCTTATTATGAATGAACAAAAGACCCACACAGACGACATTGTTATGACCCGACCGTGACCTCCCGGTATTGGTGTATCAGCAGGTATTGCTCACCCCAGAAAAATGTGGTGCGCTTGTGGTGGCCTTGTAAAATAAGCGGCAAGCCATCTCAGCGTGCCTTCCATTCGTAATTTGCAAATTTCGAAAAGAAAAAAAATACTACCTACCTACTTTATACGCTTACACTTGATTGACCAGCTCTTGCTGCTGGCTTTTACGAAGAAAATGGATGAGTCTTGCGGCCTAATAAATTTGAATGATCTTATTTGAACAGTGAATGCCAAACAGGTGAAATTGATCAACTCCTTTTAACTGTTGAATGCCGATTCAACGCAGCATTCATTTTCTTACACCAAAGACTGTTTGTTGTTCGTAATACAAGAATGACCACAGCGTGATCATCAAGGTAGACTCGGTAATTGGCAAGTGACAAACCAAATATCCTTTGTTCCTTAATACCCCACTTAGTCTGCCTGTGTATAGTGTTCAAAGTGAGCTTTAAAGAAGAGGTATTTGAAGAGGTTGGATGCTAATCCTAACATGTATGTATTACTCAACTGTGGCTAAAAGCCCAATTTAAAACGCTTCACGCTAGCATTAGATTTTTTTACGGCGTCCAAAATACGGTTTCCAATTTCGAGACTCTCATCATCTTCCCATTCTCCCGAAGAGAAGCAAAAATAAGTCACTGATTCGGAAACAATTAAGGCCTATACTAGTTTATTTCTAAAACGACGGGTTTTTCTTAGGAAATGATTTCGGGATTGCAAACATTTGGGTCTTTTCGTCTCAATTGAAATTAATATTAACAATCAACTTCTAAAACATCAGGCAATAACTTAGCGCCGTCATTTTTATGAAACGGTCTTTACTCTGTGTTTTCCACGTCAACACTTTGAACCGGTCGCGACTGTTGTCGGTCACTTAATAAACTAGTAATTTTCACATACCTTCGTCTTGTGTCCGTTGGCAAGTGCAACAGCGACCAGACAGAGAATGAGCAAGAATCTCGTCATCACAGCCATGTTGTCCTTACTCTGTTAGTATAGTTTATACCTCTAGTGGGCCCTCACTTTTCAGTTTTCACCAAGCACTAAGGAAGATGACAAAACGCAACTCCCCGTCTTCACCGCCAGCAACCACAGCCTACCAAGTTGAAGTTGTGAGCCCGAGTGGTTTTTCTTGTCTGGACCGGACTGAGCTGGTTCGCGACCTAGAGGGGTGTCCTATCGAATTTGCTCACTCAAGCAGTTTCGGTACCCAACAAGTATGACGCAGTTTCTTTTGTGTATGTGCATTGGAGTACGTGGGCGTATGGGGGACTTGGGGCAGAGGGGCTGATTTGCCTAAAATTTTACTTAGATAAAATAAAAAGTACCAAATACCGGGTAAAAAGTATATCTTTGTCCATTTTTGTCTTTCTTATAATTGTGCCCAAATTTTCTCCACTGTTTTGCCCATTTTTGGAAAGGCAGTTTTCCCCCGCCCACTGGGTCATACGCGTGTGCTGGAGTTTGGGCAAAGTAATGGACGTCTCAGCGTAGAGTAGGCCTATTGGGGGGCATTTGCTAAAATTGAAAATTAAAAGGTGAAATTTTGAATCAAATCAAAAAAAATTCTTCAAAAAACACTAAAACCAGGACCAACTTATGGAAGAAGGACAAAGCCTTTATAACAAAAAATGTTGTTTGTGGGGTTTTATTTCTAGGCAATGATGTTTACCATGAAGGATCAATACGTGGTTTTATTGGGATATTTACACCACAGTAACGTTGCAGGAAGAAAGCACGTCTAGGGGAAGGTAGACTTGTGGAAAAGTCGTTCAAGTTTGTCGCGGTGATTGTCGTCGAGATAGTTGCGAGAGAGCCGTTTCGCTATCACCGCGACAGACATTTAACGACTTGTCCACAAGTCTAAGGGGAAGAGGGACACCACTGGCGTATAACCAGACTCCACTCATGTTTTCCCTTTTTTCTTGTAAGGGGGGTGGGGGGAGCGGGGCTATGTATTGTATCGAACCACCAATATTATTATTGTGCGTGTTTTCGTTCTGAATGGGGGTAACGCCCATGCACACGCCCTCTGGCTATGCAACTGGGGCACACATCTCAGTTTAATCACTTGTTTTTATGCCGAATAATTACGTCGGGCAAAAGAGTGAAACTTCAGGAACATAAACTTGCCAAAAAGTACAATAGCATGCTCGCTATATATTATTAAGTTTGTTTGTAAGCAAGGTGCCATAGTCAACAATTAATCATGAAGGAACTTTCAAATCATAATCTTCCTTCAATATATGATAATATTTAATTTTACCAAAAGTTCCAGCAGAAGTTTTCAATTTTTTACAGGCTTTGTGAACGTTAAAGGTATTATACAGGATTGGCAGAGCTGACAAAATAATCACAGACAGTGTTCATGTTTTGTGTAATCAACCACTTACATGAAATAACAAACCTGTGAAAATTTGAGCTCAATTGGTCATCGAGGTCACGAGAAAATAGTGAACAGAGACCTTATGTGTTTTCTGTTTTTCAAACATCGAGTTTATTATCGCGCGCGATAAAAACTATTGTTTTACTAATTTCTCAGAAACGATAGCATTTTAGGCAGAAATATTTTAAGGAACCCTTTCTACCATTACTTACTTTAAATCATGTAAGTTATGTGTGAATCTGTGAACATTTGTGTTTTTCGATCTTACCAATAGTGTACAGGGCCTTTAAGGAAATTCTAGTAGGCTCAATTCTTATAAAAGGGAGTATTTTAGATTTGAAAATACAGATGTCACAAAAACTTAGCTCGGCCACATATAGGAAAAATACTGAATGTTGGAGCGCCATGGTTCCTGAGTGACGGATTTGAGCGCTATTTATAAGCCACTATAATTATTATAAATAATATCAACACGTGTTTTTTAAAACAAAAGTACCACAGAGATGGCGGTTCAAATTAATTATTTTAATGTCAGTTTGAAATTCGTTTTAAATCCGACTTAGAAATTCATTCTTAGTAGAAATTAAAGTTGCCGAAAGACTAAATCATGAAACATTTATCGGAACAAATCTTTTACAGATAATACTGGTTAAAACCGAACAAGCATAATACTTTTTGTGCGTAATGTACGCATAAAAATACCACAAACAAACAAAAAACAAAACAACAAGAAGCACGAAATACTTGTGGTGTGCATTCCGTTTGTAAATGGGCTGATGGTATTATGAAATACATCTAGTTCCCATGGAAACTCATTTGTATATTTTAATTAGCGATTGATCTTTGATGGATGCAAATAACTTCCTGGAATAGGAACATAACTCATTATAATTTAATTCAATTTGTTACAAAAAATTATCAGGATATATTTAGCTTTTAAATCGTTTTGGATAAAAACGTGACGGCAAACGACCTTGTAGTCAAGACTAGTTCACAAGCTCATTCTGTGCAGGTCTCGAGCGTTGGGCTGTAATATCGCGAGACTTTGGCGTCCTTCACATTTGAATAAATACGAATATGAAAGTTTCCCCAAAATTTGTTCAAAGCACGCCAGACTTGCATGGGTCTATTATAGAATGCAGTGTTGCATATTTAATAATCTTAAAGGTGCAGATGTAAATTCAAAATGTTATTTCAGCATTTTTGTTAATGCACTTACTTTAAGGCAGAGCTGTGTATTGAGCGAGTTGTGATATGTAGGGACCAGTTTTCATCTTGTTCACGTTGCTGTTGGTCGCCATTTCCAGTCCAAATACAGACTGAGCACGCTCCCAATTGACAGTCTAGTCTGGCATCCAATGTGCGCACATGCGAAATTGCTAATCGCAAGTTGTCGCAACTCCAGATTTAGAATCCCTGTATTTAGATTTAGATCCCTGTATGATATTGTTTGACTATCAATAATATAGACAAGTTCAAAATGTTTATTATATTATTTACAATAATATAAATATTTCATTACGTCACTATAATATATGATATAACAGCAAATATAATATGAAAACAACTTCCCCATATACCATAATATACCATTCTTATAGAAATATTAACAAAAGCAAATACAATTTGTATATAATTATTTTTAGCAGTATAAAGCTGTTTATGTATATACATCAATATAACCACAAGAAACACACAATAGTTATAAGTTTCGCATCAGGCAATTTTGATTTTGTTTTAATTCAGCGTTATAATGCACATTGAGTGTTCACCCGTGTAAAGTATTCACTCTATTCCGATCCAGTTCAACGTTCGCTCTGTAAACAATGGCGCCATTGTTATGTGATTTAACAGAAACAGCATCTATAAGTCAAGACTGAGCTAATTGTTTACTTTTTCGTCTCAGATGTAACACCAATAAAGGATCGTGCAGACCTTTCTCTTGTTTAAAATTGACCACATTCTGTTTTTATATTGGGCTGCTTTGAGTCACACAGTGTATGTATGTATAGGGAACCAATCGATTGCCACACACTCTTCTACTAGTCTCGATTATAATACCGACGTTCATTTCATTAACGTATTGTCGCCGATATCGCAACACGAATTACTATCCGCAACACGATTTACTGGATAAAAACTGTTTTAATCCAGATTTGTAGACTTGCCCAGTCCCTCAGAGTCAGCCTCCAAAACAGTCGTTGTTGCGCCCTCTACCGGTGACTAATACAAAAAACAGCGTCACCTATCATTATCAAGACTACACTTCTAATGAAACAATTTTAGTACCAATTTTTTAAAAGACTGAATGTGTACTTTATGAATTGTGTTTAGCAATGATTTATCCATTACAACGAGCAATTTGATAGCACTTTTGTATTGAGAGGAAAGTTACGTTTGGTAATCACTCTTAAAATTAAATGTTAACAAAAACTTACTTGGTAGCCTGTTTTCTCTGTAATCTAATTTTGTATTACCAGCTTGATTAGTTGGGCCTTGAACGCAAACTTATTGAAGACAACAGCTTTGAGTACAAATCATTTTGAGAATCAATTCTCTACTTCGAAGTAATGTGGTTATGGACAAAGATTTTATCCCCACAAATTTGAATCTAAGAAACATTACTATCAGATACGTTTCTCAAATTGTGCATTCCAATTACGAAATTATTCTTCCTGCGTGGACATCTCATAACGCTACCACCTTTTGAAGTGAAAAAAACCCTAACCCAACAACGTACAACAACATGAAAGCGAGTTATGTCATTATTCATGAATATGTATGTATGGCGTACGTCTTGGATAGCCACTCCCACACTGTCCACTGAATCTCATCCTCGCAACATCTCTCTCTCTCTCTCTAGTCGACCGAGGTCGGAACCATGTTGAGATTTTCCCATTCCTGAAAACAACTACGGTTTCATGTTTGACGAGGAATTTTGTTTTTTGTGCAAAATTAATTAACAAAAATTACAGGATTTTTACAAAATCACTCACTTTTCCAACTCATGCGCAGAACAAAACACTGATTCATATCTTACTTCAAGGTAACAAACGCTCATCAACCAAGAGCATCCTTTGCATACACGAAAACGTACTTCCTGAAAGGTTACAGTGAGACTCGGTTGAACGCTAGGTGGCGGTATAGACACATAAAGCGCTCACTCAGGGCACCAGTGAAAATGTTATAAGCTGTGGACTGGTAGCCTGTTTTCTCTGTGCTTAATAAACAGCTTGATTAGTTGGGCCTTGAACGCAAACTTATTGAGGATTCCATTCTCATAGTTTAAAACTCTCGAATAGACCTTATGCATATGACGTCATTTGAGTAGGGCGCCCTCACCTAGAGGTCAAAAGGAAGATGTTCATTGGCCAGTCCTGTGCGCCGCGCGTACAAATCAGCGCGTTTCCATTGTTTCATCATCAGTTTACCTCTAAGATGGCGGCTTGGTGACGTCAATGCATAAGGTCTATAGACTGTGTAAGTCTCGCGCGTAAGCGAACTTCCGGGACCATTGTGGTCCCAACCATATGGAGTTTTACGTTGGCAAGATTTTGTTTCGTCTATAATTTTAGTTTAACGTACTTTATGACCATGAAAATTAAATATGTTGTTGGGAATGTAGTACTAAGTGATAAAAAATATGAAAGTAAAATCAATTCAACAATGCAACGAAGAAAACCCAAGAATTAAACTTGACCTCTGCTTCCGGTTACTTGCAAAAAATTAAGAATTTGTGCCCACCTCCGATCACCAAATTTGTTTTGGTCGCGCGATGATAATCACCAGACGCTGTATTGTCAGACGCCAAGCCTTTTCATTGCAGTCTACGCGGTTGTCGAGGCGTCAGCGTCCTCTTTAAACTGCGTCGTCACGCGTTAATTCTACGCCCGTGCGATCATCGCGCGTCTGCATTTAAACCTGCTTTAGTGGTTGCACGTACTCAGGCGTGGATTTACAAAAGGGTTTCCTAAAAAGTTAAAATCAAATAAGCATCCTTGTCCCAGAGTTTTTAGTTTCTTTCAACAAAAACTAACAAATGAATTGTGTGTTTAATATGAAAGCTAAAACTCATTTTACGCAAATTGTAATGAGTATTTTTGTTGGTCAGATTTTTTCATAGATCTAATTTAAAAACAATGATTTGATTTCAGAACAAAATAATGTTCTTTACATGACGTGTTTTCTCGCTCCGATACGCGCGAGACTTGGTAATGACCTGAAAAGAACTTAATCGTTATCCGAAAGCCAACTTAGTCGGTATTAAGATGGTAATGGTAGCAAGGATCCTGTGAAATGATTTGTTTTTGAAGTGCCCCGTTGATTAGAAGTCAATAAAAGTATGTCAAAAATATGAATCTTACAAGATGGGCTACAGACGAAGACTTTGGGAATTTTCCCTGGTGTCCGTTTTGTGAATGCTGCGGCCAGAGATGCTGTTGCCTGGTATTCGCTGTCACCTCGCTTAATGTATGGGGTCTACTTGCACGCACCCAAATAATTTTGTAATAACAATATAATTAAGAAAATAATTTTAAAATCAAAATCCCAAGTACACTTATGGACTATATTTTAGATATGTACAATTTAAGACCAATGTTAAGTTAATTTTTATTTAAAATTTAAATTCGGTTGAAGCTTTCCCCCAACGTCAAATCATACGAGGTTGAGTGACGTCATAATGGAATGCTTATAATAACACAGTCCCTTTAAGAGAAACGATCTGAGATCTGAGTTAAAATTCATGGAACCTTTGGAGCAGGAACTGTAATTTGCTTTATGAATAATTTGCATGCTTAAGTAGTACTTATGCATATTTGTGCCTCATGCATAAACACAAAGAAGATTATACAAAACAGGGGTGTGACTTATTACGGATTCACGATCTGTTATTAAGGATTTACAGGCAGGTCAATCTGAAAATGCATCGTTGTAACGGGTTACGAATCCGTTATAACGACTATGTAAATCCACAATAGGGTTGTGAATCCATTATAAAGGACAGTACACACGTAGTAAAGGGATGTCTAATCGTAACAACAGGTTTTGAATCCGTCATAACGAATTATACATCTGTAATTATATAGGCCTAACGGATGCGTCGTTGGCACTAATGGACTCTCGAAGTGTTTTCCTTTTAAACATGTCGGAATCTAAAACATTGAAGAAAAAAAAACTAACCCCCAAACAAATACTCTGAGATTGCTGAGGGAATCCGTTCTGAGGAGGAAAGTTGTTTCAATGACGTCATTATGACCTCATGGTGAGTAGTCATCGACGAGAAGTTGACCTCTTCCGTTCCTGTGAGTGACGACATACAAACAATACAATATTTATAAAAACAAATCATTCAAATGATTCCAGTAGTAGTTTTTAATACATCTGAAAGCTTCTGAAAGAGACCAAGACCACTCAAGTCTTTTGGCATTAAACAGTAATTCCCTTAATACTGGTAAATCCCGTTCAGAGTGTAGCAAAAATCTAGTATAGAGACTGCTTTTCGTTGCAGTTTTTAAACACTTTTGAACCTATTTCCCTCTGAGTCTGTTTTGTAAAAAGCTTAACGGTAAATCTGTATCCAGTCAGTGACGTCAATGAAGGATCTTTTGAAAATTGATTAAGTCCGTTGATGATCAAGCTGAATGATTAATATGGAATTTCGTTTTCAAAGAAACAACTATTTTTGATTTAAGTGCAAGTGATATCTTATAGCGGGTAAGAATTTCAATGTTGATGTTAATATATTTTATATGCGTACTTTGTTTACAATCCCCTATTTTGTTCATCAGGGGTACATTTTATCTTAGCGGGGTATTTATTATTTTTTTAATGGAGTTATTGCCTGTCGGCGTGGTGTTGCCTTCAACCTCCTTGTTGTTAACGCTTACGTCTTGTTCTGTTATTCCGTGAGCTTCACATTTTGTCATTTATTTCCTCAATCGTTTCTCATAATGTACCCTTCACTTTTTTCTTTTTCGCTTGTTCATCCTAGCAATTATTGTCCGCTTCAGATCTGAAAGTGTTGGGGTTGTTTGTTAGGTTGTTTGTTTGTTTGTTTGTTGGGTTGTTTGTTTGGTTGTTTGTTTGTTTGTTTGAAATCCAGCGTGAAAAGCGTGAACAGAATGAAGTCTACTTACGGTGTATATGTCCTCTCATTCCAGGTTGTACCACTTCCTATTGTTTCTAGAGCTTGCTGGTCACGTGGGGCGAAGCCATTCGGTCTGGTCAGACCGCAGATTTTACTGGGCCGCTGTTGAGTAAACTTCAAAAGAGAAAAACAAACAATATTCAATAAGTATTGTATTTATGATAAACATCATACATGTAATACCAGACTGTGTACACACACACATCCTTACGGATCCAGTTTGTGGGGTACTGCTATTGTTATAATTTGTTTTTTTCACGGATGCACCGACGAGTGTTAGCACTGTACTCAGCGGGGTCCCGCCAGATGTACGTTTGACATCGCATCCATTCACACTGTGGAGATTCGTGTACACCCATACTTTTGCACACACACAGTTGTGGGGACTTCCTAAGTTGTTCTTTTATTCCCTTTTCCAAAGAATCCCCTTGTGGTGACCCAGTTCAACAAAGAAAAACGTTGTGGGGACCTTGTTTCATTGTGTAAAAGTCCCCACAACTCTTTGTATGTCTACCCACACCAACAAACAAACAAACAAACACACCTACAAACATTTGCACACGCAGAGCATGCAGCAGACGATCGAACAGATGTTCCTGCTGGTGGTGTAGCTGACAAACTACGTCACTTCGGAGCAGACCAATCATAACACAGATATGAAAAGCTTACGTCACTTCACGTTTATCCAATGAAATCATTGTATCCAATGAAATCATTGGGCCTGTAAAACCAGTGCCTGTCTGTATACTCGTGGATAAAGACAGGGGACCAGTCTATAGTTTCAATACTGTGTAAACTCACCAGAGATGACGATCGGGTCGTGAGGCTGGACGTAGTGCTAAGACGGCTGCGCAGACGTCTGCGTTGACTTAATTTTTCTGTGCATGGACCACACCGCTGAAATAACCGCCTCAAGTCAGCCTGAAATATAGAAAAATCAGGGGATGGGGGTCAGGTTAAAAATTGATTTTTGGTTGAACAAAGAAAAATTTACAAGAGCAGGATTTGAACCAACGACCTCTTGATTAACGTGCCGGTGCTCTACCACCTGAGCTATCTAGTGATATGTTGGCAGTCTCACTGTTTTGTTAATATCTTTGGTTCGGGGATGCCGGTCAGAAGCCATACAGCCTGTAACTGCCGTGTAGCCAAGGATCACACCCAAGTTTACAACACAGCCATGGGGAAGCGGCAGCCAGGGGATCACCTTAAAGGGATGCGACTTTTTATTTCAGATATCAAATAGCAAACCACAAGGGAAATTGACTGGGTAAAATTGTAAATGATTTTGGGTTAGACAAAGAAAATTTGACGAGAGCAGGATTTGAAGCAACCACCTCCAGATTAAAGTACCGGCTCTCCATCAACTGAGCTAGATCAAGCCTTATGTTGGCGGTCTCACTATTTTGTCAATATCTTTTTGCTTCGTTCAACCCAAAATCATTTAAAATTTACCCAGTCAGTTTCCCTTGTGGTTTATTTCTTGAAGTTATTAAAAAGAAATTTATTAAACAAGACGAATTGTTTATGGTTTTAGTTGATTTGGGAGGGAAAACCTACCAAAAGGTGAAAACCCATGCTATCGGGTAGACACTGCACATCACAACCATGCGCAAAGCGCCGGCCAAGGATTTGAGCTGGGGTATGATTCTGTGAAGAAACAACTTTAGCCAACATGGATGCCTTTATATAACATAAATAAGTTTTAACTGGCTCGTGTTGCATCCACTACCCACCCCACACATCTCTTCTTTTTTTTGCAGCCCAGTTTGCCGCCGCCTTCACAAACTCTACTTGTTTGTACCACCCACATTGTGTGAAGCCAGCTCCCTTGAGATCGTATTGGGTCATGAAAACATGGTCAAGGCACCTCATTTGCATAGCTTTGTTTTTAAAGTGAAGTGAATCTTGATTGATTAAAAAACGTTCCATCCATAACTGCATTAAAATGTATAGCCTAATTAGGCAACAGACAAACACCCGCTAATATAATACTAGTTCGTCTTGAGTTGTGATTGAAAATGGAATCAAAGTTTGCTTGTTTACAATGTAGGATATTGCTCGCCTCCTGCATTTATAGTAAAGTCCTTTTTCCCATTTTCAGAACAGGACTCCTTTCAACAACAACAACAAAAACAACAACAACAACAACAACAAAAACAACAACTACAACACCCAGTCATACCCACTTTTATCTTTTGAAATACAATTAATAAAAGAGACTTTCATGATGATGAAACAGGTCTGGACACCCACCACCAACAACCAAAATGTTTTCTAAAAATAAAACAATAAAAAAGCACCAGCCTAATTTGTGATGAAAGGATTGGGTTTACAGTGAAAATACGTCATCATGGTTTTTCAAGCAAACCAACCTTGAAGGCAACCTGCAACACTGCATAGATTTCGGTATTCATTGTGATATAAAAACCCACAACCCAAATTAAACAAAACGGGATGTGTGTGGCAGGCTTAGTGTTTGTGCACGCTCATAACTTTGCTCGGCCACATCCAAGACCTGGGCTGAAATACTTTGGCAAATTCTTGTTCAGGATGTAGTGATGTACAATGGGAACGATTGTACTGTTGATGCGGGTAAAGCGCATAAGCACAATGTATACAATACGCACACGATATATGTCTGCGCAATTAATGTAAACGATGTTTTGCAAACATAGATCGCGACCTATTTCTAGTACAAGGCAAAGAATGACAAAAATGATTTACACAACAGAGCTACATTATTAGCCAAATTTCTCTTACAGGAAGAGATGACCGGGGGTTAAAGTTCAGGGGAATGGTCCATTGCGCATGTGCATACGTCAGCCAATCCCAACGCCTTTGGAAGAGGCACTTTAGAACCGAGCGAAGCTCAGAACGGGCTAAATCAGTTCTCATTCAAACTGGATAGACAGACTTTCAGACGGGGGACATTTCTCCTGAGGATTGGTACTGGAATGAATCAGTGAGATTTTAAATTGAACTATAACCAACATTTATTTTATGTACATGTGACGAGTGCTCTTTTATGTCTTTTTGTTGTTGTTTTAAATTTCCTAAATTATTTATAGGCCGCTACTAATGTTTATTGTTTAAATTTACCAACTTTGCCTTTTGTTTTAAAAGTACATAATAAACCATCCAATTCCCACTTCACTCTCGATCACAATTTGTTGTCCTACTTTTTAAACACCAGCCTCAATGGACACAGTGTGGAGTTAATTATCTCTTGGACAAAGGGGAGAACAAAAAGGGGGAAAAACCGTCGTAGTCCTAATCTATCTTCTCTCACTTATAAGAACAAAACAATTTTCCCGGAAGTGCCCGGTTTTATCCAATCTCAAATCTTGATTAATGCTTCATCTAACATTAACTCCCAAGAGACTAAACTTGCCCTCAAGTCGCTCTGCCACAACTCTAGCAACCGGATTATCAGGAGTGCCCACTCAGAAAAATATTAAAATTAAATAAACTACCGCATCCGTTCATTCCGACTAATCATTTAGATACAAAAAATAAAGTATTAGGAAAGAGCAGAAAAGTCATGAATTTCAAGCTCAAATGTCAAAACCAAGTCACAAGGGTAATATTATGCAATTAACGTTTACAATGTGCGTAATATGTTAATTATTGCAAAGAATTAATTAATATGCAAACAATTAAACATGCAAAAGCTTACCTTGGGATCATTAATATTTATGGTTATACACTTGAGGGCGCTTGCCAATAGTAAACATTATAGGTTTTCTGAATTTATGTAAAAACTGCTAGCGATGATTGGTAACCTGAATAGTATTTGTATGCATAAGTTTTTTTCCCTTGTGGTTTGTTGTTTTGTTTGTCGATTGTGATATAAAACAACCGAAAAAACTGTTTTCTTTTTTTATTGCGACAAATATAATAAATCCCCTGAAACTGTTATCAGAATGTTTTTACTTCTCCGCATAATTTTCCAAATGTTATATTTATTTGCTTTGTTTATTTATTTCATTGCACATCAAACTGCGGCAAGCGCCAATAACAGAATAATTAGGAGCTGATAAATACTTATTTTTTTTCGATTTTAGATGTCGGGAGGAAAACTTCAAATGTGGGCGGGGGAAACCTACGCAATCAGGTAGAGACTGAAAACCAAATCCACATGCAAGGCTCTGGTCTGAGGCGGAATTCGAACAGGGGTCCGCAAGGAAGGTAGGAAAAGAAAACTTCTTTGCAGTTTTTGTTAAAGTAGGACTTTAACCGAATCACCGAATGCTTATTTCTATATTAATACGCTGCAATCGGAACAAGGGTAATGTAAATGCGTGCATATCTCACGACTCATATACCGTAATTTCGTTTTACATAGGTAAGTTTTAAGAAGTCTATACATGCTCACCCGGAAATTGTCATTGAAGAAACCGAAAACGACCGGATTCATGAAGCTGTTTGCCATGCCGAGCCAATGTCCACAGAAGAAGTAGACGAAGAAGAAGTTCGGGTACGAGTTGACTATTTTAAAGTTGGTGATGACGATCAGAAGATACAGGTAGAGAGGAAACCACGAGCCAATGAAGAGAAAGACAATGACTATCAGCATCTTGATCACCTGAAATCGAGGGGGGAAAAAATCGGTATTGAATAGTAATCCAACAAACACCCCCAACACGAACAATATCATTTTTCTTTTAGGCATGTGTAAACTTTTCTCTTATGTTTCCTGGAGTCTAGAGGGCCTTTGTCCTTCTGTTTGACAATTTGAGAAGGAATTGTGTTCACCAAAACAAACGCATTGCACGCTTACTCATGTAACTTCCCAATAAAGAAAGATTATTTAAAGGTATTATACAGGATTGGCAGAGCTGACAAAATAATCACAGACGGTGTTCATGTTTTGTGTAATCAACCACATACATGAAATAACAAACCTGTGAAAATTTGAGCTCAATTGGTCATCGAGGTCACGAGAAAATAGTGAAAAGAGATCTTATGTGTTTTCTGTTTTTCAAACATCGAGTTTATTATCGCGCGCGATAAAAACTATTGTTTTACTCATTTCTCAGAAACGATAGCATTTTAGGCAGAAATATTTTAAGGAACCCTTTCTACCATTACTTACTTTAAATCATGTAAGTTATGTGTGAATCTGTGAACATTTGTGTTTTTCGATCTTACCCAATAGTGTATATAGGGCCTGGATGGTTATAGATTGCAACGTAAGGTTTTTAAATAAATTCTATTTTCTTAATTGTTTTATTGGTTATTTTATAAATGCAGCTTGTCAACTTCCCCCTTCATAATGTTTTTAGAATTAATTTGAGTAGATTAATATGCATGTTATTCCGCAAACATCTTTGGATTACTTCTGCCATAATATGATGCAGATTGCCGACGACTGTATTAAAGAAATAACCCGAAAATAAAAACCCCGGGCTTATACGTTGATGTAAATGATTGATGTACCATTGCGTGGTTGATTGTTATTCGTGAACCGATTTCCCAAGATAGTTTCGACCGAATCATATAAAGTGCAACTGTATAGAATTCGGAGTCATTGCAATTTCCACCCTGCATTCTGAAGAAGAAGATACACAGGCCTACTACAAGCTTCTTCCTTTTTGTGTGGGAGGGGGGGGGGGGGGTGACCAGAGAGAGAGAGAAAGAGCAACTTACAGTCCGAAAACACATGTTCCTTTGACATTGCTATATTATTACTTTTCGTTAAGTTTGTCCCTGTCCTTTGGTGTGTTTTTGGCCCAGAAGTGCAGCCGGACTTAAGCTCTGGTGTTTCTGATCAGCAGAGCGTGGGTTCGCGTCCCGGTCGTGGTAACTTTGTCCTTGAGCAAGATACTTTTACCATAACTGCTTCGTCTTTTGGATTTGATATTAAGATGCTAAGATTGAAAGTGCACGTAAAAGAAACTAAAACATTTCATCGTGGAAGAAACGTAATTTGTAACCAAAATAGTCAAACCCGTTTCTACTTTTTTTTTTTTTTTTTTTTTCAGTTAAGTTAACTTCCCTTTAATTGGTCATACATAAGCGTCATGAAACAGAAAATATCTCATTTCTACTGTCATTGTTCGACAAAATCTATTTTTCCTTAACGCCCGGTAAACCGACCCAAGTCGTCTAAAAATGTTGTTTTTAACTTCTTTGAGATGAAACTGCTCTCCCCCCCCCCTGAAAATATCCATCATGTTCGGTCTTACATATTACATTGTTTTTTTCCACGCAAAGCTTGAATGATTTATCAAACATTGTTGTGCTCCCGACCAGAGATTGGCTGATACCCACAACATTTCTAAATAACGAGAACATTCCGCTGCAACGCATTCGAAAGATTACTATTACAATCTCAGCGCTAATCAAGAAAAATGCCGATTTACAATAAGCTTTCAACAGCTAGCGGCACCTGGGTGAGTCTTTCATCTAATTACGTCTGAATTGCATGTAGACTAACAGAAAGCGCGGTACAAAACTGTAATTCGTGTAATTCGTCAGGGCAGTGTGGAGAATCGAATCTGACTTCAGGACAAATCTGTCCGGAAAAGTGTTTTCGATGATCAAACCAGATTCCATCCAATTAACATCAAATCCTTGGTAAATTTGTATTAGAAAGATGACAAATCCAACGTTGCATTACGATCGAAATTTCACGAAAAAATAATTGAGCTGGCAATTCTAGGGCAAAGGCATGGATTTTAAAACTTTGATCCAATAGATACAATGCTAAACATGGTTATGCTGTGATCAAATTTCTAAAGATTGGATTCTATCTAATGAAAGTTCATCTTAGGGACAGAAGCTCTTTCATTCGAAAGCCTTTTTTTCAACCAGGGCATTGTAACTTAATATGGCGAATGATCCGTGGTTCTCTGCCTATCTAAAGGACACGTTAAAACGTCAGTTCAACTTCCCCCACGGGTAATCACAACTTCATTAAGTTACAATCCTCTTATAGCAGAGTACCAGCCTATGACGTTATGTAACACGCCGAAGGCAAAGTACCAGTAGTGGCAATGAATGTGTTATCTCCGTTGTCCGCGATGGGATCAGACGGTATAGAAATTTACTCACGTATACAAAAGGACAGCAAATTTCATGTCAAACTTATCTCTAACTAGCTGCGGGCAGCTCCTAATCGGCAGGAAGAATAAAGGTAACGTTGTATGGCTGGATTCCAAAAAATATTTCTGGATAACTGAACAATAATCGCGAAATCTTTGACTAAAGAAACCTACGTTATTTATGACATACTGATATTTGGAAGGTTTATTCTTTCTGTGTTGAAATGTTAGTCCATTGAATGTCTAGAATCAAAGCCCACATGATACTAAAAACTGGAAAATACCAAACGCCCTCTGTAGAATGAGTGTTGTTGATTTCTTTATAGCTCTTTTAAAATAAACTAACGTAACGACACCAGTGAGGTTGCAACACTTCACAAAGTCAGGTTTGTGATAGGGGCCATTTTTAAGGGAGCGGGGTCACCTACCCTTCTTTTGGCTTTCTGGTGGCAAGCATCTCTCAAATGATCGGCATTTCCAGGCAGATTTCGTCCCCAGAGCTTCCGTCCAACCACACTATAAGTGAACGAGAATATCACCAGGGGAACGATGTAGGTTGCCCCCATGTTGAAAACCTCGTACCCAAACTCCAGGTTCGCGTCTGGCCAGTGCTCGGTGCAGACCGTTAGGTGGCGCTCTCCATAGCACCATTCGTACCGTTTCGACCGCGCCAGAATAAGTTGGACCATTCCCATCATGCATGACGCCAGCCAGATACCGGAAATGACGAGGATGGTTTTTGTGTTGGACCTGGCCATACGGGCCTTTAGAGGGCGCACTACTGCAAAATAACGGTCCACGCTGACGGCAGTTAATGTGAAGACACTCACGCAGATAACAACCTGAGTAGTATAAATGGACCAAATAAAAAACAACAATTAATTAAAAGTTAAAGAAGAAATGACGAAAACTAACTGAAGATAAGTTGTAGTAGTATAACAAGCATTAGAAGCCATTTTGAAAAACTTTATAAATTGCATGTTATTATAATTATTTCTCATGACATACTCCGACTGTGAACCAATGTTTGGTTTCTTCAAAGGCACAAAATTCCCCCAAATATTTCTCCAATTTGCCGTACT
Source organism: Leptasterias polaris (assembly GCA_037783415.1). Lineage (NCBI taxonomy): Eukaryota > Metazoa > Echinodermata > Asteroidea > Forcipulatida > Asteriidae > Leptasterias > Leptasterias polaris. The sequence goes on from JAZGTN010000123.1 coordinate 373,299, forward strand.
AATTTTAACGTTCGAGGGACGTATCAACCACGTGAATCTTATTATTATTAATTAAACACTTCTTTTGTTTTTAAAAGTAAGGGTCTGACGTACAAAAGAATAAGTACATCAACGCTGCAATAATATGTTGTGCTACCTGCATGCGCGAATCAAATTTCACTTAAACCACGCGAAAGCAATAAACGCGGGTATAACGAGCCAAACAAGAGTCTCATTACGAACAAGTATTATCACTTTAATCACACCGAGTTGGTTTTCAGGCCGGCGCCGCCTTGGGCAGGTTGAACTAACCTGGGCCAAGTTCGCGCAAAGACTATCGTTGACCGTAGTTCGACTAAAAGTTTACCCGAACTCTTTCTAGTCGACGATAGTTGGACTACGCTAGTCGACTATTTGGAACCAGCCTACTGGGCAAAGTCGCATCGCTGGTTATCAATAGCCGCGTTTTTTATAGAACAGTGCAGAGTGGACCATTAAGAAAATGATAAACGTACGTTAGTTGTCCGGTCGCGTTGACATGACATGATTAGAGTCGTTCGCACTACAACTTCTGTGCGCATGCTCTACGTACGTCACTAAACAACCGCTAGTTAACCAATGGTCTTGCGCAAACTTAGCCCTGGATGTAGTTTCTCCCACCAAACGATTCCCGACTCCGATTCCTAGTCTTAATAGGAGTCGAGTATACTATTATGGCTTTGTCGGCCCACCGGGATACTAAAACACACAACTTCAAATAAAACAGGCTTGTGAGACTTCTTAAAGATAACACAATTGCTTTATTTATAACTTAACTTACGTAACTTAGACAAATTAAGGACGGAGACTCCAACCTCCCAGACCAGGCTAACAGCTACTGGCCATCATAGGCCGCACCCTGGCTTAAGTACTACCCTTCACTAATTATTATTCATAATATTACTACGCCATCATACGAAAAGTAGCCCCATAACAATACCCTTGATCTAGTTAACACCTGTTTCGACAACACTCACAAACCGGAGTGTTTCCGAATAATATGATTTTTCTCATATCGGTATCGGAGAAGAAGGTGGAAATCAAAAATCGTCACACTCAAACTGACAGGAGAGCGAGCGTCAACATCCGGCTGTTTACGTCATTCGATGAAACAGGAACCATGGTCAAATAGAGGTATTGTTTGGAACTTTATGATTGAACCTCCCTTTTCCCGAGAGGTTCCATCATACAGCCGAACCTAGATCTGCTTACCTGGGTCAAGTTTCAAAGCTAGTAAGCAGAAACCCATTTGCTAAGCTGATATCAACAGGAATTCCGCAACAAGTGACCGGGCCCAAGTTCACACCCCTACGGTCTTGAAAATGTAACCATCTGTGACCGAGATTTTCTCGCCAACGGTACAGACATACAGACATACAGACATAAAAACATGGGGAACTAAACGGGAACAAAAGGCTTCTTTTTGTTGGGTTAGACCATAGATTACGTGCGTCATTATGAACCAGGGTGAACTGTACTCGACTGCGCATGCGATAAAGTCTTATTTGATGCAAAATATCTACTCCATTTATTGTGGAAAAGCTTGCAGCGAAATGACGTCAGGAAAATATGACGCAGCATTCTTCAATGCAGGGCCCAAATGAGTTGCAGTTCACCAGTGTAAAATGCGGCGTTGCACAACCTACATATAGGGTTCGTGTGGCCCATTGATCTCTGTTGTTACTGCCCGACAGGTTCGAACTCCTTCCGTGGTCCTTTCTCTATGGTTAGACAGTACACCACAAGCCTGATTTTCGTGTTATTTTCAACCTCGATCGCAAAGGGCACATTTATATTTTGCCTCCGTCTCCTTCAATACATGTCCGACCTACATCTCTCCTTCAACCCCCTTCATTTCTGGGGACCTACGCCATGAAACCTGAGCATTGCTCTCACAAACATCTCGGCTCTCAAAAGATCTGATGTTTAACGCCTACCTCATTGCAAGTGAAGGTCTAAAGAGATTTACTTTCTATTTGTAAATCACCAAGGGGTTGTTTTTCACTTTCCCCAAATGTTATTTAAATCCGAACTAAAAATCCGAACTGCCTGTAAACCGTCGAGGATCAATTCAACTCAGTAAAGGTTCGAATTATGTCGTGTGTTTCCTTTCGGGTTGGTGTTATTTTATACGGCACGCATTAAGAGCCAGTTTGGGCAACAAATTCGACGCTTATAGTTAAGGCGCCCCTTAGACGTCCTCCCTTTATAATGTAGGCGTGAAGCTCACTTCTCGTATTTCAAATACACGATCGAATCACTTAAGAGTCGCACATATTTAAAACCTTTTCGGGTGAATTTTGACGATTGACGAGACACGTAGTCTCTGCTCGTGTCGCTTTTGGGTTTGTTCAACTTTAATATAGCACCTAGTTTTGTGGTTCTTGATGGCAGCTGTCCGTAACACGTGGTGACTGCCAGGCTAGCGTTAAGAATGACGCGTTGATGCAACTTGTGTTGTTGTTTGATATCATGTGATGAGTACACCCAGCACAAAGTCAACCTTCCTACTGTCTAACCAGCTAAGTAAAAGAAAGAAAGACATTTTGTAAAATAATGAGAGGGGCACCAGTCACAAGTAACGTACATTCCATGCCAATTTGGCTGGTAACCTGTTTCTGCTTAGAGAGATTTTTCTGTACTGAGCAGACATTTGTTTTTAACGTGTTTTTCAGCCCTGGGCTTTTGGGTTTTTTTTGTTTTTGTTTTTTGTTCGTTTGAATTGTTCTGTGGCATTCTGACGTGAAAGAAGAGTAGCTTTGTTAATCACTTTTTACAGATAGTTGAAGCATCCGTAAAAACATCGCCATTCACACAATTCCTTTCATTTCGTTTCTTCATCATACCATTCTCCTGGGATTGATTTGACTTCTAAAGGAAGCGGACCTCATCAACTGTTCTATCAGTCTTAAGAAAAGTGAGTAAGGCTTCATAAAACGAAGTTCTGCGCTATAGAAAATCTCAATTAAATTGAAGGTCCTGTTTTCTTCAAAATATTTGTTCAAAGTGATGACACAAAAAAGACCTTAACAAAAACCTGAGAAGGTTTAGAAATTGGAATGGAGTAGAGATAAGCAAGAATTCCCGAAAGAAGTATGGATTGAGGCAAGGCAATTGGCAAAATTCTGGTAATATATCTTTCTTTTCTTAAAGATTTAAAAAGATTATAAAAGTCAATGGTTTTCGGAAGATGAAATGCAAAAAAACATACAATCATATGGGTTTCAATAGTCATACAATCAAACCAACACGTGATGACCCCCTTCCACCAAAATTAAGTTCGAGTTGAAGAACAAGGACCCCCCCCCCCCCCCCCCCACACACACACACACACACACACACAACAAAAATTAAAAAAATTAAGGGTTCATCTTTGATTTTGACGCACGTTCATAATTTTGAGTTTATTTCGAATGCGGCAACTAAATAATCATACGGCCTTAATTTGCTGTTTGTTTGTTTGTTTGTTGGGGTGTAGGGTTGTTTGTTGGGTTGTTTATTTGTTTGTTTGTCTGTTTTTTGTTTTGTTTTTTCCTTTTTTCAAATTTGTATAAATAAATAAAAATATCGGTTCTATTACAAAAAGCACGATACATTTCTGCTGTTTCGACGATTCTATTTACCTGAAACCACACACTTTAATTTATTATATTTCTATAGTGCAGTCCATGGTTTCTTATCCAATTTAAAACCTATGACCAAATGAGAATCATGGGGAAAGTAAGAAGACTAATGGTCATTGCATACATGGAACACGCAGTCGACCAGTTGTAATCAACTGACCAATTGGGAACAGAGTAGACAAACAGTCTGGTCCCTATTTGACCAGATGATAGAGTCGTTATATTGCCGACAGGGAACACGCAGTCATCTTGTTATAGTCACCAATTTACACCAACTTGACCAATTTAGAATAGGGGGTACAATATTTGGAAAAAGGGAAAAATAATGTTAATGAGTGTTACTGACTGCCAGGGAACATAGATAGATAACATAGATGTGTAACAACATAGATCCTAAAAAGGGAATCGAAAAACAATTCGCATGACGTTATTCTCAAGCACTCAGTACACCTCGCCACTACTAAATAAATATATCGAGTAGCTCAAACTGTGAGAGGCTACGTAACCGAACATCGGTGTTTGATAATAACACCCTTTCCCCAAGAGAAGTCATCTTGGAGGGCAACGTCCGCTCTCTTCCCCGGGTCAGCACGCTTCCTCCCCCCGCCCCCAGCCAATCAGCCCATCAAATTCAGTACTTTGAATATTCAAACGCTGCAAAACGCTTTGTACACACAGATTATCAGTTAAAACGAGCTGCAAGTTAGAAATTCTAAACGTGATATTTGTTTTCCACTCGGGTTTTAACCAACACTCAAGCTTGTGTGTTGAAGTGGACGAAAAGTGTTCAGGGTGGGATAAAGTTTCTTTTCCTCACGTCAAATTGGAGAGCTGTTTTTAATTCTTTCGATTTTTTTGTTTAATGTCATGTAAACCCATACAAAGATGAATTCGTCTCGGCTGCAGATAACTAAAATTAATTTTGATCGACAACCGAGCACGATCGCCGATTAGGAAGAAAACCCCCCTAAGCAATGCTAATGTTAGCGTCGCAAACATGCATGGACACAAATTGCCGTCTTAATTTCTTCAATTCGAAATCAATTTTTTCTGAAATGGCTAGCGAATGTTGTTGAATAATTTAAACTGCCGGATTTTAAAGAATCAACTGCAGTGTGGAAGTTGCTCTGCATTTTCATGTAATTTAAAAATGATTTCTGTATAGTTTCACATCCATTTTTGACGTAGTCTGCGCATGAGCACATTTCCGAGTAGAATACGATTTACATGGTTAAAGACCTACTGGAACGAAAACGTCAACTTCAACAAGTGATCTTTGCTGAAATTCATTTAAAATGTTGTCAATCAATAAGGAAATTGAGTTCACATAAAATTAACCAGATTTCAATTGTGTACAAAACAATAATGTTGAATACCCTACAGCTAGCCGCCCAAAAAGTCTAGTCTTAAATATACGACTATGTTGGAAGAAATGTTTGCCCTCCAAATTAATTTCTGCTTTGCTGTTATCAGTAGAGGTTGCAATTGTCAAGAACATTGTGTTTCTGCCGTTGTATGTATATATCTAGTGGCAGATGAAGGGCCCAGCACGGTCATTCCATTTCTAACTAATGGTACCAACTTGCATTTCCCAAGTACTGTTGCATCTGATCTCTCCATGCATCTATTTCGCTGGCATCCCCTCTTCCTATGTTCCCTCAAGTGGTGTTCAGTATGTTATAATTTTTTGCACTCCACATCTTCTGTTCAACGACGGATGTATCCAGTCCAGTTCCATTACCTGCTTTAAACTGATGCTATAGATGTCTTGTACTTTGGTTCGCCCCCTTATTTGTGTTCCTGCTTTTGTATGTGACGCTCAGATAACGCTATGTTGATTGAGCTCGCAGTAAGTTCACACACATTTTGGCGCGAAATTTCGCGATGGTAGGAAAGATTAAGTGGGAGTTGGATATGAGAACCGAAATTCCCTTAAACTAATTTTGGCTAATTATCCTTGTTAATTTTGTAGTTAGTTATATTTGATCACAAAAAACCACAGAACAAACAAAACACTTCTAGACAAGGTGGACGAATCCATGTATACACCAACGTCTTATCAACGACACATGGGCGGGGAACGATTATCAGGAAGGACGCTGCGAAGTGTCCAATATTAATCCATATTGGACGGGCGCCCGTCCGATATCAAATTTTAGAGCGTCGTGCAGTAAACACATGGATGAGTAATGGCTGACTGTGATGCGTGTTTCACCAATCAAATCGCAAGGATCCGAGTGGTATATTAATATTAAACAAAATACCATAAATAGTCAAACTTATAATATATATATATGCAGCGCAAAACATACTGAAGGAAATCTCGAAGCGCTGAACAGAAATGAAAAACACAATAACAACCCAAACAAAACAGACTGTAGACTTGAGAAGGAGCCTATAGATACATAGTTTTAGTCATAGGCCCTTTTCGAAACTACGATTTGGACTTGGGCTTGGGATTAGGCTCCGCTATAGTTGTTTAGAAAACGTGCACTTTCCTTACGGAACTTCAACCAGGCGGGCGGAGCCCAAGCCGAAGCCCGAGCTCAAAATCGTGATTTCGAAAACGGCCATTAAAGCGAGATGCAACAAGTGAAGTTTGAGTTTATGTAATACTATATTCAGAAAGTCAGACTTTGATCGAAGCAAGGTTGTGAGAGCGTTCCGCAGTAAGGGATCATCGCCCGAGAATTTTTTGTAGCAGTTCTTAGTATTGTGGATAGCTACAAATGGAAATTTAGCTTCCTCAGCAGTCAACACCTCGAATTCTTATATCTATTAAGTTATTCAATGCCTGTTTGGTGGTTTAATTGTTGTTTAGTTTTTTTGAAACCGACGGTTGTTCATCAAATGGAAATGTGATACGGTGCGTACGATAACGACCGCGTAAACTATCGTCTATATTATGTAGTCGTCTATATGTTAATCTTTGTTAATCTTGTCCGGTTGTGGGATTTGAGTTTGTAAATTAAAATTCTCATCGGGGATACGATTGGTTATTCACTCTTCAAATTAAATGGCAACCTTTTGGTTAGAAGTACAGCAGCTTTCGACAGTATAAATCAAGTTGAGAATCATTTCACTTAATTGAAGTAATGTGGTTACGTAAAAAGATATCAGTTTTGATGCCCCTAATATTTGAATCCGAGAAGCGTTATTGTCAGATACGTTTCTCAGATTGTGTATTCCGAATATTGACATGAACATTTGCGATTTGGGGCAGAAATCGTAAATATTTACGTCAATATTATCTATCGCCAAAATAAAATACTGTAATAATTCGGTCAAATGGCGTTATAACTATCTCAACATTGAGAGATACGATGGCAGAAAAAATATGTATATTATACATCAAGTAATATACCACAAGGGAAACTGACTGGGTAAATTTTAGGGGGAAAAAGTTGGTGGTCTGACGTTTGGACCTTACCAAAGCCTTTCTCGAAGAGAAAGACTTTGCTAAGTTCGAAACGTCAGGCCATTAATTTATTTTTGCATTTATACCGTAGGTCATTTGGGTTTGTATTAAGCAGTTTGTAGGATTTGAAGCTTTGCATGGTGGGAGTATAACTGAGAGAGGTTTGCGGTAACACCATGTTAAAATCTCTTTTGAGTACTGTTGGTTCTGAAAAGAACCGGTGGTTAACGACTCAACGTTTCGATCAGTATGCTCTGATCGTCTTCAGGAGAATGCTGGACTCTGTTGCTGGATGCTGCTTATGTACTGCCTTGTAGGGGATTAAGCAGTTTGCAAAAACTAACTCTATTTTTCTCATGGGTCAGTTTAACAAAATGGGGGTTGAACAAAGACAAATTGAATAGTAGTAGAGCGGATTTGAACCTGCGACCTCCGGGTTATGGTGGCGTTGCTCGTATACCAACTGAGCTATCTAACACTTATGTTGGCGTTCTCCCATATTGTGTCAATATCTTTGTTCAAGGTGCCAGTCAGACCCACTTATGGGCTCAACTAGCCAAAGAGGTTCCAATTTGTCGAGTTCGTTTGTCACCTCGGAGGGTTGCTGTGTGTTTACAAGAAGCTTAGAGACTCACAGAATAGCTCGGATGTCAAAAGCTCTGGGTATAAAATATCCATTCGCAATTTTTAACACAATTTGCCTGCATGGGTTTGGAGTTAATTTTAAGTTGCTTGTTATCCAACCAATCTTGTTTTGTGGATAAATAATGACAAGACGGGGTAAAGTGACACCCAGTATCAGTGTGTGGATAAATATGACTGCATGTCCCACGATGACGATGTGTGATTGAATTCCCAACTAGTGGTGATTGAATAATTCTCTCGTATTTTGGAATGGATGCTATAAGGCTTTACTGTAATTGCATCACCTGATTGTTTGCTTAAATCCCAAGAATGGGGTTGGTGTATATATCAAACTGTGATTGAAAAAGATATTTAAAAAAAGGGAATACAGTTCGAGAAGAAAGCAAAAGCTACAAAAACTTTTTTCGTTGACTGTTTAACTGTATTGATGGACTCTCGTCAGCTGATCTCTCGGTTTCATTACGAGACTATATTTGTCAGCAATTTTGATATTTGACATTATTTTTGAAAACATTCAAAATGTTTCAAATGGCAATTGAAAAAAAAAGCCGCAGCCCTCACAATTATTAGCAATAAAATCGAAATCCGCCCACCACAAATTGTTTTCGATGGAAATTAAATGCAATGCGGTGTACGACAGACTGACGTCGGAACAATAAACGTTTATCTCCTCACGTGAAAATCGCCATGACCGTTGGGCTTGGTTAGGCTAGGTTTAAAGGGATGTCGGGTTTGACAAACTAATGTGAATTCTACGTCAGTGACACGTTCCGGTTTGGGTCGCCAAAACACGCCACTGGTGAGTCTGCTGCCACCTATAGTGTCAGTTTGTGTGTTTTAATCTAGAAAAGCTGACGTCATGATGAATATTTTGTGCTGGTACAAATTATTCTTGCTCCGACTCAAAAGAGCTATCTATTTAAAATAGGTTTGTGAGTTAATCAACCTAGTTTGCTTTCACCGAAAAGAGCGACTTGTGGCAAGACTAACCTCATATCACTATAGACGATGTGACCTCTGTTTACATTCAAACCGCCCTCTGTTGACAAGTCTGTTATTCAAGACATGTTCCGCCGGGCAAAAAGACGCGTAGTCATGGTAATATTGCATGTACTTTCTTGCTGGCTGTCAAGTACACAAAGGTTTTGCCCGGCGACATGCGCGCGCATCATGTTATGATTTTCAAATGACGTCAGAGGTCACATCGTCTATACGGTGACCCATTCAGGCCGCTTTCGCTGTTATAGCTACGAATTGTTAATTTCTGTCACGTCCGCACGTCACGTATCTTGCGCTACAAGTTACGACCGATAACAATGACACGTGGCTTTTTCTTGTTTCCATTTTTGTGTAACGTTTACTCTACGAGGCGCCAAAGTGGGTTTGCGTCGGTGTACCAACAAGTCCTGTTTGACGCTTTTATTGCACGTCAACATCACGTGTGATTGTTCAAAACACCGGGAACTAAGTGCTCTGTAACGAAAAGGAAAAGTGTTTTGAACCTAGCGAATTGAGCTCAGGATAGAGCCCTACTGATAACGTACGTCCCATTTCACTTTTTAGGTGCCTGGAAACGCCACCATTATGCCCCCCCCCCCCCCCCTCGTCCCAGTTTCTGGCTTCAATTTTCTAAATGGGAATAAAATAACCTTTTTATGAAAATGCAACAAAATATATAATATATTTATAATAAAAATAAAGACACAGAAAACCCCCTACAAAAAAATTCAACACTTATTCGTGATTTTTCTACGTGACGTCCTTGACTCATGAAGCTTTCACATGTTGCACACCGGCCCCACAAACAAACCCAATATTGTACTTGCAGTCCCTGTATGTAAACTTTTGTCGACCAAAAAATGAAATGACTTAAGTTGTATATATTAAGATTCACTTGGGGTTCCTTTCCAAATTGACATGCGACTTCACCAGTCCTACAACTCCACTGGGGATGCCTATACGCAGTAATGTTATTCTGAAAACATGCAATATGAATTACAATCACTTAATAAAAAGGGTCAGCGTTCTCTTCTGTTGGCTCGTAACGCGCCTGACTTCGGCCGTTGCTCCTGTCCACCCCACCTCCCCTCCCCACCCCTGGTGGGAAAATTTGCACCGGCGAGAGGGTCAAGAGCTTTTCGGAAGCTAGACGGCGTAGAGATTAAGCTCAAGGAGTGGTTAAGTGAAACGCAACCCATCTCAAAAGGGCCATTTTCCCGTCTGCCTCCCCGAAAAAGAGGGCAAGAGAACGGAAACCCGAAACACTTCAAGGTTCGCACTTATATTCTGCGAACGTGAAATGCACCCTTCCTTTGGGAAATTGGCGGCAGTCATTGACTCTAGAATGTCACAAGCAGATTGACCTGAGTTACGTGCGAATTTCGGGCATGGCGTTTTAATGTTTTTATTAAAAAATATCATCTGAATTTTAAAGAGGTGCCTCTGTAAGTTATATTTCAATTAAGAACACAAATAGCTTGAATTATATAAATATGAGTATACCTCTAGCAGATGTCAGAACATATATTTTCTCTTGCATAACCGAAATATTTATATAAATTATTAAAAACTAATTAGGAATGATCACTCAAACAAGAGTATACTGCAGCAGTCAACACATACATTATCTGTAGAATCAGATGTGTTTTTAGTAGGAACAGATATTATGTCTTACCGAATAAACAACAAAACACTGTCAGAAAACAACAATGTATATTCAGATTGCGGTACATCATTGTGTGAATCTACTTTGCTGTGTTGATTTTGTTCTTTGAGAACTTGTCGTGCTATTTATTCAACTGCCGCGGAAAGAATGAATTTGTGCCAGCGTTGTCACTTGTCAGCTCGTTGACTCGTCACTCTTATTCAACAACTCTTTGGTTTGTCAGTGAAACTGTGCACAGAATTCATGATGCACAACATGTTTTATTGCAAAGGACGAGTTAAAGGACGAGTCAACTCGTCTTTAAAAGGGAATGTATACATTTGGTTATTGGAACCGCTCGGTTGTTTTAATCCTGTAATAATGTAGATATATACAATAAAACTAACCTGTGAAATTGTCATTCCAAAGACCCGGAGCAGTTATGTCTACGCAAGAACAACAATCCGTATTTTGAATAAATTTTAAGAGTGATTACCAAACGTGAACAGTCCCTTTAAAAAGTAGATTTTTGTTTTGGATGTATTATTCCGAAAGGCCGTGGGGTAAGTTAAGCCGATGAGCTTTTGACAACGGTAAAGCCTGACAATTTAATATGGTTTTTGTGTTTTGGAATAAATCTTTTATAAATCAGCCACCAGCTAAAATTTGGCTTGTTTCAACCTGTCGAACTATCCCATCAATGTAGGCTTGTTGCTTAGATTAATAGTTGGGAACTTGCATCAATCGCATGGGCATGTGGAAACTCTTTGGCTTGGGGCGACAGAGGGCGTGGATTTGCCTGAAATGTTACCCAGATGAAAAGATAAGTACCAATTTCTAATACTAGCTTTACAAAAATAATATAATCGCTTTCTCTGACTGTTTTTCTTGTTCTTGCTGTGCCCGAATTTCCCCACTGTTTTGCTCAAATTTGGAAGGGCAGGTGCCCTTGCCTCCTCCCTCTCCCCTAGGTCGTGCACCTCTTAGCTGAATTAAATTGTGTGATTAGTTTAGCTTCAGCCCTAATCCTGAAGTGGGTTTTTTCTGAAGACGAGTGAAATCACTCGAAACGTCGAGAACTACCCTTTAAAAATCACCTTTTCCCAAGAAAATATTACTCTGTTTCATGGTTATCACTAGTAAGGTGGTACGTCTGCACAATCCAGATCAAATGTGTTTTGTGTTGCATCTCAGTGTATTCGTAGCGCTGGATGCAAAGATGGGTTCGGGGTGTTGCAATCTAAACACTTCCTGGTCAGAATTGACCCATATCCGGATGCTGTGAGGCCTGACCTATATTTCTGGGTCAGTATGACTCGGAATCTGTGACAAAACGAAACAGAAATGGGTCACACTGACGCAGAGTCTGAGTTAAAATCCTATTTTTAGCCATTTTGGCCCCCCTGACCCAGAATGCAGGTCAGTTCTGACCCGGAATGCAGGTCAGTTCTGACTCGGAATGCAGGTCAGTTCTGACCCGGAGTGCAGGTCAGTTCTGACCCGAAATGCAGGTCAGTTCTGACCCGGAATGCAGGTCAGTTCTGACCCAGAATGCAGGTCAGTTCTGACCCGGAATGCAGGTTAGTTCTGACCCGGAATGCAGGTCAGTTCTGACCCGGAATCCAGGTCAGTTCTGAACCGGAATGCAGGTCAGTTCTGACTCGGAATGTAGGTCAGTTCTGACTCGGAATGCAGGTCAGTTCTGACCCGGAATGCAGGTCAGTTCTGACCCGGAATGCAGGTCAGTTCTGACCCGGAATCAAGGTCAGTTCTGACTCGGAATCAAGGTCAGTTCTGACCCTTAAGTGTTGTCAGTTTACGGGTCTGTTTCTGATGGTAATGAATGGAATGATTGAGTCGAAAGCGGCAACGAGTGTTCAGAACAAACGAAACTAACCCTTGAACAAGATGGCGCACATAACCGAGAAAGTACTTATTCTGTTATGCGGTGTATACGAACTCTAAGCTATATTTTTGTTTGGGTCATCGCAATCAAAGTTGTACTCCGGTTTTGCGTTTCAAGTTTCATCTCTACTTGATTGAGAGAAAGTGAGGGACTCTTGCACAAACAAAAACATGATTTTAAAATACTGACAGCATTCCGAAATTAGTTTCATGTCATTCAAATTCACTTCCCATTTCATTTCCTCCTTGACCACACGTCTAAGCAAACAGACTGTGAGAAGTGTCAAGATATAGATCAAAATAAATAAAAGTAGAGGGAAAGCAAAAGCGAAAAGTAAAAAGGGCAAGACAAAAATTCCCCGAAGCTAAAGCTTGAAGCTGATAATTTATTCCAAATGTTTCGTCGGTTTAGATTGTGTCAATATCTCGGGGTAAGAGCCGTCCATGACTGTTCAATCATTTGATATTTTACCGTCCTGAAAACAATTATCACACCCCAAAATAAGTACTGTGGGTGTTATTTTAACAACTCATCTGGAACATTCTGTTTCTAGCTAATTATGGGAAACGGTGCACTCGGGGTGGGGGGGGGGGGGGGGTGGGTGCACCTTGGGAATCGAGTCTCCTACTATGACCTGCCGGTTTAAAAACAACAACTCAATTTCTGTTATTATTTCATACTATAGAGAGAGAAAGGGTGGCACCAACCACAGACCTGCTGCTCAGTATTCCACTCTTGATGTGCAATAGCGGGCCTACACGCCAAAGGCCTCAACACCCACACTCACTGATATGAAATTAACATCATGTTTGTCGGCCAAGAGAATCGTGGTCTTCAGTTTGTTCTCCCACTGTTTGGACTGGGTGTTTTAGCGACGACCCCATTGGTTTTGAACACAAAAAACAAAGTCTTCGGTTTCAACAGGTATAGACAAGCTCAAAAACACTTGTTATAGCGACGTTTCCCATTGGTATTACATGTTTTCTTGACGACGTTCCTTATTTGTTGGTGCACAAAATCGAACCAAGGACGTCGTCAGTGCGTCACATCACTGATAGTTTTGGTTTGTACTGTTTATTTGTACTTAAACAACAGTTTATTATTACGATGGAATGACCAATCTCGTGAATAAACTGTGCAAGTCTCGCGCGTCTTGAACACGAGAAAGCATCTCGAACGAAGACTATTTTTTCTATGCAATCAAATCTTTTTAAAATACATTTATACAAAATTCTTAAAAAACAAATTACTCATAGCAATTTGTTGTCAACACAATTACAATTTACATTAAATACAAATAATCTGTTAAAATAAACATTGGAACAAAAATAAACATCGAGACGGTTACTTTTTGAGGAACCCATTTGCCAATCACGCAAGAATTTGAGCAACTTTCACATAATATAGCATGAAAGGCAGTTGGGCAAAATTCTTTATTAGGAACAGGGGTCAAGTCTTGTGTTCGGATCTCTTTAGAAATTTGTTGAATATATTTTACTCTCCCAACAATTATGATAAAATGTTATTGCCATAAACTACGTCAAACTTTTATCTCAAGAAGCAGAATTGCGAACACTTAAAACTCATCATAGCTGGGACCAACTTGGTCTTGGTCTTGCAGTCTCCGCAGGCTCAACCTATACAGGTATAGCGGGAGCCCGCAAAACGTGAACGTGACAGTATAGCCAAGTCACAAATCATTTGTGCAGCAAACTCAATCAATCCCAAAGAACAAATGATCCGTTATTGATGTAAGATTGTATCTCCACCAAATGTATTGGTCGTAACTCCACAAACAAGATATCTGTCATCTTCAAGTTTAAGTTTACCTTGTAACTAGCATTCTGAATCTTATTGTAAATTCACTATTTTAGGGTATTCTAATAATAATAACTCTTTCATTTTTTATCCGTAAAGGAAACAGTCGTTGTGCTATTGCCTAATTTTGCTATGAAAACTGAAATAATATTTGGCAGTAGATCGTCTAAATAATGGTGTAGGTTTACAGCGGTTTAAATTGGAGAGTAAGTGTGTACTGTAAAGAGGCGTTGACTCGATCCTGAATAAACGCGATCGTTCGATTATTTCACCGTCACTGTGGTAACATTGCATTTTCAATTTCATTCGGTGCTTTCGTCATGTTCGGAGCTCCATCAACGTCATGCCACTTATCCAGATCACCAAGTCGCCTCCGTGAAACTAGAAAAAGTTGTGTATATAAGATAAATTTCACATTCAGTCGAGTTCTCAGTCAGTCGTCTTGTCGAGTTATATTTTCACAGCAAATCGACTTCTTTATTAACTACTCAGTCAGTCAGTCGTCTTGTTGTGTTACATTTTCACGGCAAGTCGACTTCTTTATTTTACTACTGAGTCAGTCAGTCGTCTCGGTGGGTGTTATTTTAACGGCAAGTCGATTTCTTTGTCTTACTAAGTGATGTTATCACGTTTAAGTGAACTTCTCAATCAGTCAGTCGTCTTGTTGAGTTATATTTTCATAGCAAGTCGACTTCTTTATTTTACTACTGAGTCAGTCAGTCGTCTCGGTGAGTGTTATTTTAACGGCAAGTCTATTTCTTTGTCTTACTATGTTATGTTATCACGTTAAGTCGACTTCTCAGTCAGTCAGTCGTCTTGTTGAGTGTTATTTTCACAGCAAGTCGACTTCTATGTCTTACTAAGGTATGTTATTATCGTGAAGTCGACTTCTCTGTCAGTTCGTCGTCTTGTTGAGTTTTATTTTCACGGCAAGTCGACTTCTATGTCTTACTAAGTTGTGTTTTTATCGTGAAGTCGACTTCTCAGTCAGTCAGTTGTCTTGTTGACGTATATTTTACACGGTGAGTCGACCTCTTTGTTTTATAAAAAGGCGATAAATTATCAAGTCGTCCTGGTCAGATATCACGATAAGTCGACTACTTCGGTTGAAATAAATCGTTGTTTTGGATGGTACTCCCGGAGCTCCTTAGAGCGAGATTTCAATTCTAAAATTGAAGTTTCAATGTTTTTTAAGGAGACATTCATTTAAACAATAAACATTCATTCCTTCAATAAACACACTGTGCAACGATTTGGGGAAAATTTGTATCAAATTAGCAGAGTCGCGTATACAGACCAAACAGTAAATGACTTTTCGGGATCTGACAAATCAATTTAAATTAAATAACCGAGTGCTGCTGGGAACATCATTCATTTGAGCTCATTGAAAAGATCAAACTTTCAAGAATCATAACTAAAAGGAAAGATAATAATTTGGTGTTTGGGGAAAAAAATAGATCTTAGATCAATCTATCATACTATAATCAGGTCAACTCAATTAGTTCAGAATAATATACGAAATTGACGTTGATTTAATTATAATGACATACACATTTTTCCAAAAATCGATTAAAGTGAGGTATAAAAATTAACTAACCTGCTGAATGAAGAACACAAACGTGCAAGGGAAGGCACCGAACACCCAATCCTCATTCATGATGTAGATAAACGTGAACGGCATACAGACCACTGCGGTCAGAAGGTCAGCCACGGCCAGATTCACCAAGAAATGGTTGAGATCAGTCTTGGCCCTCGCCGAGAATCCGAGCACGGCAATCACGATGACGTTGCCGACAACTGAGAGGAAAATGGTGAGGGAGTACACGGCGATGATCAGCGAGCGGGCGGTGCGGTCTTGAATCCCGTACTCCAAGTCGCAATAGTCCTCCCCTGCCTCGCTATACATGGGTGTGGTGGGGCCTCCGGACGCGTTGACACCCATCACATCGTAGGAGCTGTTGGCCATCGCTGGCTGGTGGTAGCGAGGGTTCGTGAAGTTTGCTTTAATAATATCATCCAAGGCAGCGCCGAAAATGACCGGCAGGAGTTTTTCTTCGGCCGCCATGTTTGAACTGAGAGGAACTTTTCAGTCAAATCTCCCCGAGTTACCTTTCTTCAACTACCCAATAGGACTATTAATTTCAATCTCGATAAAGCTATGCGTCTAGATTCGTAAGCAACGTCCCCCCGCAAGACATGAAAACTATTGGTGTGTGTGGATTGTGCTTTCGATGAACATCATCGTGCGTTGTACATCGATAGTAAAGTACGCAGTATCTGAAGCTGATTGTGATGGCTCCGAAATGATCGAACCTTATGCAAGAACGTCCGCAGTTCAAACTGAAGTGTCGTGATATTCAACAGAAGAAAACACGCCCCTCTCTCCACACACACACACACACGCTGCGACGTCCACGTGAAGTGCTCTGGACCCTGCGCGCAAGTCAAGTAGATCGTACACCCTCACGGGTGTCCTGTTTTCGGATTGACGTTTCTTGCATTATTGCTCCTCTTCGTCTTCAAGTCATCCCGTTGATATGGCAACGTGACTACATATTCCAATTTAGGACTGAGGATGTATGGATTATCTCTCACTGAGGAAGAGCCTCGGGTACATTGAAGCTTCCTGCAGAGGAAAATTAATAATTGTCAGTAGTATAAAGCAGAACAGAACTGGAGTGGATGTTTTTAAAACATCACTTTTTATGAGAACGAACCACTGTTGTTTTTACGTAGATAAAGTACAACATTTGGTGATTGTCGAGAACGAAAGTTGATTAGTTTTATCCTGAATGCTCTCACTAGATGTCTTTCTGGAATGATGTGCTAAAAAGACGCAATACTCAACGTTTGGATCAGTATCTTATGATTGTCGTCAGGGGGCTGCTCGAGATCAACGTGGGGCTAGTATGATCTCTTCCATCGATACCACGTCGTTTCCAGTTGGAATCTTGCAGTGTATCCTGACGACGAACGGAACATACTGTTCGGAACGTCGAGTGTCGGTTCTTCACAGAACCACACAAACCCAAGAGAGGTTATTCACAATAATGTTATTACAAATCTAATTCTGAACTGTGGGGCAGTGGAAAGGGGACAAATTGAAGGAATTGAGCCTTTATGGTGCAAGCATGGAATGTAGAACACAAAGTATGTCATGAGAGCGATATAAGAATAATTATAATGCCATCGCAGATTTGTCCTTTAGAAAGAAAAGAAATAGGTAGAATAACAAGTAATTTTCAAAATGTTGAAAATAGTTGCCATTGCTTTTTAATCTACCTATATAGGCCTACATTTTCAAAAGAGGACAAATCTGCGATAGCCATAGACAAATTTTATCTGGTGATAATATGTCTCGCATCTTTCTCGTGACTTGTTTCAACCTTGAAAAAAACCTAATAGGTAATATGCAAATTGCAAGCATATTTCAAAATGTTGAAAATGGCTGTCATTGCTTGTTATTCTGCCTATACATTTTCAAAGGACAAACCTGCGATAGCCATATAGTAGTGACCTTATGCATTGACGTCACCAAGCCGCCATCTTAGAGGTAAACTGATGATGAAACAATGGAAACGCGCTGATTTGTACGCGCGGCGCACAGGACTGGCCAATGAACATCTTCCTTTTGACCTCTAGGCGAGGGCGCCCTACTCAAATGACGTCATATGCATAAGGTATATTAAGCTATATTGCTATTATTACTTCAGCCAAATATCTTTCTCATTATACTTACCTATGAAAATTTCACTTCTAGATATCGCGTTTTTGAGATATCGCCGAAAAACCGGTGGAGCAAAATATGTCAACGCAGGAAGAATAATCCCTAACAGGAATACACAGTATGAGAAACGTTACTGACAGTAACGTTTCTCAGATTCAAATTTTTGGCCACAAAAACTGATAGCTTTTTACGTAACCACATCTCTTCGGAGTGAAATGTTTCTCAACAAGTTTTTTTTACCACCGAAAGCTGCTGTAGGCTTCTAACCAATACGTTTCTATTGCCATTAGTTTAAGGAGTGATCACCAAACGCAAACGTCTATATTCCCTTTAAGTTCCGAAACCAGGAACGGAACCTCTACTCGAAGTGAACGATTGACCCCCCCGGGCGCTTTAGAACGTTTGGGCTTAGACAGTTCACGACACGTTTAATAATAAATGCAAATCATCCCGCCGTTCACGAGGGAATCAGGATCTGTAATCCTTGTATATTTCATCTTTTATGAAAGCAAAGCAAACACGAACTTTCAATAGGAATGCAAATAACTGATAATTTCGTTAGATAAGACCGGGGTATTAATGCCTCGCGAAAATGAGACAGATTTTGTTATTGCATTTTGTAATACTAGAATGTGTTTTAATTTCGTTGGAGAGATCAAGGGTGGCTTTATTCTCACAGGAACAAGCGACTTTTGAGCTTTAATAATGCGCAGAATATTTCATAATTCACTAGATATTCATTAATAATTTATGATTATTATACGAAGATCTTGGTGGAAATAAAAAGTATGTACCCTCCAAACACCACTGGTTCAACAACATTGTCACCGTGGATCGGTATGGGTCGAAGGTGTCAGACAGGTATACACAACACGGGGGGTGACCAGCTATAGACCTTATGCATTGACGTCACCAAGCCGCCATCTTAGAGGTAAACTGATGACGAAACAATGGAAACGCGCTGATTTGTACGCGCGGCGCACAGGACTGGCCAATGAACATCTTCCTTTTGACCTCTAGGTGAGGGCGCCCTACTCAAATGACGTCATATGCATAAGGTCTAATGAGAAAAAAAGCGTAGTACAATCATCCCCTTGATACTTTTAACCACACGTGGAATACACCCGTCTTCTTTTGTTCACGGAAACGTAATCTTCTTTAGTTTTCTGAGATGTAATCTTCTTTTGTTCTCTGAAGTGTAATATTCTTTTGTTCTCTGAAGTGTAATATTCTTTTGTTCTCTGAAGTGTAATATTCTTTTGTTCTCTGAAGTGTACTATTCTTTTGTTCTCTGAAGTGTAATATTCTTTTGTTCTCTGAAGTGTAATCTTCTTTTGTTCTCTGAAGTGTAATATTCTTTTGTTCTCTGAAGTGTAATATTCTTTTGTTCTCAAAAATGTAATCTTCTGATGATCTCTAAAGCGTAATCTTCTTTTGTTCTCTGAAATGTCATCTTCAAAAGCTAAAGCAAAAACAGTATCACCTTCTTGGAGACAAACGAGGTTCAGTAACACACTTCCCCATTTTATCTGGTGCAGTAATCGGTTGATTTATTCAAACGGCACAATTCCAACCCAATGTGGATCAGTACTATACTTCGTAACCCAGTATGCAAATTAGTCAGGTTTTTTTTGCCGACCCAGAATTCAGGTGAAAGAAAGATTGTAATGTACTTAGACTTGAAAATGTGACCCCGGCGGCTCAGAGAAATCATTTCTGACCTACTGTTACCTGTGACTTTTATCTTGATACTGAATTGATCTACGTACTAGGCCTACACATGTATCGACAAAAAAAGGCGGGAGATAGTGAAATCGGTTGGTGCCGTAGGGCCCAGTATCAAGGTGTGATTGCGTATAAAATACTCTCCAATGCGGGAAAAGGCGCCCTCTTTTTCCGTAAGCTGATGCGTCTTGTCCGTCGCTTCGGGCTCTGGATTTAATGCTTCTTCTAATTCGCATTAATTTCACATCGGATGAAATGTTTTTTTGAGTGGAGTGAAAGTAGTCAGGTGGTTCATTTGCAGAAGATAATAAGGTAACGGCGTCTGGGGACACAACTTGTGTATTTGACATAGGCCTACCTAGACGGGATTGGGTTACAAACCCGGCACGCGGTGCATAACATCACGCCTGTGCAAATTTTGTAATAAACGGCGCCACCGGCGAGCCACATAACGACAATGGTGTACAATTAATGGGTACTTTAAACATGAATACAGGTTTGACCTACTGAACGTTCGATATTTGCGAATCACCGGCGAGACCATCTTTAGTGGCGGGGTCGGGGCGTGGTATGTGGGGAGCAAAGAAAGGTTTTAATCAGGCCATATCCGATAACGTACAGTTCTGGAAAAGAACCATATCTGATAACAGTTCCTGTAAAGAACCATATCCAAGAACAGTTCCTGTAAAGAACCATATCTGATAACAGTCTCTGTGAAGAACGAGTATCTGCTAACCAGGTCCTGTAAATTAACATATCCGATAACAGTTCCTGTAAAGAACCATATCCAAGAACAGTTCCTGTAAAGAACCACGTCTAATAACAGTTCCGGTAAAGAACCATAATAACAGTCAGTCTGTGAAGAACCACGTCTTATAACAGTTCCAGTAAAGAACCATATCCAATAACAGTTCCTGTAACGAATCATATCTAATAACAGTTCCAGTAAAGAACCACGTCTAATAACAGTTCAAGAAAAGAATCATATCAAATAACAGTTCCTGTAACGAATAATATCTAATAACAGTTCCAGTAAAGCACCACGTCTTAACAGTTCAAGAAAAGAGCCATATCCAATAACAGTCCCTGTAACGAATAATATCTAATAACAGTTCATGTAAAGAACCTTATCTAGTAACAGTTCCTGTAAAGAACCACGTCTAATAACAGTTCCAGTAAAGAACCACGTCTAGTAACAGTTCCAGTAAAGAACCATATCCAATAACAGTTCCTGTAACGAATCATATCTAATAACAGTTCTTGTAAAGAACCTTTTCTAATAACAGTTCCAGTAAAGAACCACGTCTAGTTCAAGAAAAGAACCATATCCAATAACAGTTCCTGTAACGAATAATATCTAATAACAGTTCCTGTAAAGAACCTTATCTAGTAACAGTTTCTGTAAAGAACCACGTCTAATAACAGTTCCAGTAAAGAATCACGTCTTTAACAGTTCAAGAAAAGAGCCATATCCAATAACAGTTCCTGTAACGAATAATATCTAATAACAGTTCCTGTAAAGAACCTTATCTAGTAACAGTTTCTGTAAAGAACCACGTCTAATATTAATAACAGTTCCAGTAAAGAACCACGTCTAATAACAGTTCCAGTAAAGAACCATATCCAATAACAGTTCCTGTAACGAATCATATCAAATAATAACAGTTCCTGTAAAGAACCATATCCGGGAACTCAGTTATTCTGTTATAGCACCAAAAAACAAACATCCAATAGTCACACGTGAGGTTGTTGTATTTCCAAGTTCATCTATCCGGCCTCGAACCGATTAATATCAGTCTGCTTCAGTAATTTGGTTTCAAGACCTAGGTCGTCATTTTGAAAGTCTTCAAGCCGAACATTCTTTCCCTTTCGGAATTGGAAGGTTTCAGTTCTTCTGTTTGGAGCGAGAAATAAAATCACTATTGCGATATAGAGTGAATAATAAATAATAATAATAATAATAACCAGTTCTTATATAGCGCATTTCACAATAACGTCTCAATGCGCTTTACATTAGTGCCCTGGTCATTGGGCCAATAACATTCCTTTAATCTTTCTCAGCTCCCTGGGGAGTATACAGCCCGGGCTGCCGTGATGGCGCTCCGAAGGCTTTTTCAAACACAAAATCAACCTCTACCCTCTAATCTCTCTTTCTCTCTTTCTCTCTTTCGAACAGAATGACCGATTAGAGACTCTGCAAATCCCGTGTAATCTAAACCGAGTGATTTTGTGGCCTTCAATAAATTGTTAATTGTATGTGGTAACTTGATGTTTCAAAAAGTGTTCGCCTACAGACGCACCCGATACTCCACATTTCTGTTAGTAGTTAACCACAAAAAGGGTCATCGAGTGTCAGCTCTTACCAACACAGATTACTACCTCGTCTCCCAGGTTACTACCTCTGTTGGTAGGTAATAGACCTTTCTTTTGTTGATAAACAAAGTGCGCCGGATGGCATGGCCGGCCGAATTCAACATTTTCTGTAAAGATTCATGAACGGAAACACCTTCCATGATTGTTTGATTTGTTTCCAACAAATTCAACACTATTTTTGAATATTTGTGTAACACTGCTTCAAACTGTGGCAATCTGTTTTTGATTTGCAGTTATGGCTTTCTATACTTTTCCAACCTGGGTTGGCAAAAACTCGGGCTGTGACGTTGCAAAAGAAAGGTCTATTACAGGAATGTAATCTGTATATGGGGCCTCCACATTTCTGTTAGTAGTTAACCACAAAAAGGGTCAACGAGTGACAGCTCTTACCAACACAGATTACTACCTCGTCTCCCAGAAATGTGGAGTATCGGGTGACAGACGAGGTTTTCATAAATGTTTTATATCGATTTCATCAAAATAACACCCAGTCTTGAAACCGATAAAAAATTTCCTTCTCCAATTATTTAGCTGGGTTTTTTTTCAGCCGAATCGATTGGAATCAGAAAGTCAATTATTGTCACTCAAAGAATGATTAATTTAAACATATTTTGCTGATAAAGTTCCACTGTTAATAAACGTAATCGTTTGTATAAAAGAAGAAATTGACAATGTCCAATTCGGATACGACAAAACCTGTTGCTTTGTAATTGTTGAAGTCAATTTATCCGGTTATCCGGTTATCCGGTTACAGTTTTTATCGGATACCAGAATCAACCAGAGTATGCAAAATCACTTCTCTAGCCTTGCCTCAGCTTCCGGGAAAAACAGACTGTAAAACAAAAAAGTGAGCAAGTTTGCTACTCGAAACGTGAAACTACAGAGAAGTATTTTGCTAGTTAAGCAACTCACAAGCAAAAATAACACCTAAACCTAAACCCCGCCTCCGTATTGCCCCTTTGAAGCCCATCACGGCAACCGATCTTACCCAGCTGGGTAATAGGGAAAACTTTGGATGTTTGTCGACCCGGCAAATCGAGATCTTCCTATTTTTCACATTGTGTGGACTTTTCAGCGCCGTCCCCCTTGGTTTAAATTTGTACCCGAACCGAGGACGCGCACGGTCTGTCAACCAGAGCACCATGATTTTGTTAAAGTCAGCGGAGACAACCAAACGCAAGCTAAAAAACACGTCGCTTCTAGAACGGTCACGATTTCCTTCTGCCTGGCTTTTAAGGCCAAGTACGAATCGGCTGCAATCGGCTGGGCTGCCGCGTCGTCATGCGTTGAAGTACCCAAGTGTGACCGTGGGGGCTGCTGATCACACCGCAAGCCACATCGTCAACGAGTGCCCTGTTGTTAAAACAATTGACTTTGGCATCGCTCGTCTGGCCAGCTGTGACCCAATTACAACACGATGGCTGTTGGACATGGACCTCGACATTTGACATTATTCGTTGTTGCATACGAGAGAAGAAGATGCATTGAAGTATATGACGTCAATAGCAACCCTTAGCAACAGTCAGAGCTGTAGCTGTAGCTTTTGCGTGTCGTGGCCGAGCGGATAAGAGCACCGGATCCAAGCTCTGGTGTTTCTGATCGGCAGAGTGTGGGTTCGAGTCCCAGTCGTGACACGTGTCCTTGAGCAAGATACTTAACTATAATTGCTTCTCATCACCCAGGGGTAAATGGGTACCTGTGAGGGCAGAGATGGTTCTTGTGATTGATGTAGCTTGGTGTGCTACATTGGCAGCAAAGGCTGTATACTCCACAGGGAGCTGAGATTTAAGGAATGAAATAAAATTGCCCAGTAACCAGGGGTAATAATGTTGAAGCGCCATGAGCGTCACTGAGTGACGGACCTGAGTGCTATTGAGAAGCCACTATTATTGTTATTTATTAGCTGCCAGTTCGGATTTGGTCTAAGAGTGGGTACTCTCTCCCACGATGGCATGACAGTATAGCCGGGCCCAATTTCTTAAAGCTGCTTAATCATTTTCTCCTTAGCAGAAATGAGCAGGACACCAAGCACAAATTGTATACGTGACATGGTAGTTTGGTTGGTAACCCTATTCTTGTAAGCATAATTTAGTTGATATGAGCTAATCGAATGATATGACTGTGGCTAATCGAATTGGGTAGAAAACAACGAAAATAGTTTTTGATTTTAGGGGATTTTAGGCTCATTCATATCCATGGTTTATTTTTATATAGGCAATCAAAATAAGCATCAGAGATATTGAAGGTCCATGCTAAAACTTACCAAGCTATTTTCTTTTTAGATTAAAGACAATGATTAAGAACAAGTCCGTTTCCGACTCCCTCATTAAAAAAATTTTTAGCCTTCGAGAAAGACTGTCTACTAGGGTCGAAAAGTAAGGCCATTAACTATTTTTTTGCATTTATACCACAGGTCCGTTTAGTTGGTAAGCAATTTGCAGCAGCTAATTATATTTTCTCAAAAACATTGTTCATCAGAGTCAAAAAAGAGGCGGGAAAAAAGGCTCTACTATTATTTTCACCAAATGGAACTAACTGTAATTTTCATAACTGGCCATACATCAACGGTTCATTTTAAAATCGTTGATCCCTCTAATGGCCAAACACAATAATTACAGGGTCTTTATTAATTAATTTAATAATGGTTGGGGAAAGCTTACAAGACGGAAGTGATGACAAATGATATACGATGTACATATCGTCAGGCCGGGAAAGGAGATATTATGTTGTCATGCTGTGTAAGTACATGAGAGCCCTTCTTGCGCGGGTAATGGATGTAGTCTTGTTGGGCGACGTTCATTTTGTTAACGTAGTCGCCGATATCGCAACACTGCCAGAAACAGGAATTACTGGAGAAGAGATATCTGTACCACACAGACATCTGGATCAAAACAAACTGTTTTGATCCAGATTTATAGACTTGCCCAGTCCCTCCGAGTCAACCTCCAAAACAGCTGAAGTTGCGCCCTCTACCACCAGTGACTAACGAAACAAAAAGCGTCACCAGTCAAGACTAGGGTGGATGCTGCAAACAAACAGAGTCCACAATAAGATAGATGTCTGCCAGATACATTGGCGTCGGGGGTGAAGTTACAATAAATCTCCTCAGACTCAATGACGGGTTTTTGTTTTTCTTGGAAATTAACTTTCTATGTATAGAGTAATATGGGCCATCACAGATTTATATCCTTTGAAAAGAAAAAAATACATTAGAAAAATCAATGACAGCCAATTAGAGTATATTGAAATTAACTTGTCATTCTGCCTACATTTTTTCTAAACTAAAATCTGCAATGGCTTTATAGCCCAATATGTTTCTCATGATAAACTCTGACAGTATGCCAAAGTCCAGGCTTGTATCATCAAAGCCACATTTTCCCCCAATTATTTTCGCCACACTGGTGAAAGATCTTTGGATTCCGTTACAGCAGCTTCCGACAGTATATAAAGCATGTTGAGAATCATTTCAATTCGAAGTAATGTGGTTATGGGAAAAGATATCGTTTTTATCCCCCAAAATTGGAATCTGAGAAACGTTATTGTCAGATTATACCTTTCTTAGATTGTGTATTCCTATGGATTATTCTTCCTGCGTGGACATAACTGCTCTTCGGCGATATCTCAAAAACGCTATCACCTTTTGAAATGAAATGTTCACAATTGTAGGGCCCTATATATCTACATTTATATAGGATTAAAACAATCGAACGGTTCGAAAAACAAAAGCCATACGTTCCCTTTAAATGGAAACAATTCAATTTGATCACGTGGTTGCAATCACACGCTATAATCTTTAAAGGCTGCGCAGAACATTGATTGAAAAATAAGTTTAAAGAGGTGCACATAATTAATTCTTCCATGGTATTAAGATTGTCATGGTGGAAAACTACAAACAAAATTATTAACTAAACTATAGATAGTTCCCAGTAGACGCCATCTTTACGGGCAAATCGCATTTTGGCTTGCAGGCGCGTCAAGCGCTCACATTATTAACGCAGCCGCGTCATTCACTAACCAATCATGCAATGAGTTTTGTGAAATGTGCGCGTGCTGCACGCCGTTCTCACGCGTAACGCATGACTGTTTGTTCCAAATTGCCCGTAAAGATGGCCGACTTACGTCATACTGCAACCTATCTATACTATGGTTTTCATCTCGTGAGACCGAAACAAACTCATTGAAAACAACTTATAGTTTTTTCAAAGAACTTTTTCGCGACTCCAATGTCCGATTGAGCTTAAACTTTCGCGGGGGGATGTTGGGTCTGAAAGTGTGGATACTGGGGCCAGTTTCATAGCGCTGCTTAAAGAGGGCACAAAATGGTCAAAACAAATTTCACCATTTTGAACATTACACATTTATTAGTACACAAAACCCAAACATAGTGATTTCATAATTTTTATTTACCCCGAAAAAAATTATTAAAAAGTGCTTCGCATGTGCCTGCGCGCAGCAGAAAATGAAACAAAAGCCGTCGGGGACACTTTCCGAGAGGCTTTCAGGATGACGTAGCTGGACGTGTGAAACAACTAAACGACTGTTTACTGCGCCGCGTCGTGTTGTGTTGGTTGGGATACAAGAATGTCTTTGACATTAACCAATGCTGTCCGCAAGTTGCTGATCACTGGAGATGAATAATGCCATCTTTCCAAGCATGGACAAATCATAACAAAACGCCAATACGGTGTGTGGGATACCCCATCTGTAAAATATATTAACCTTCTTCACAGCAAACTAGACATTTTAATATCAAATGACGTAGGTTGTCCGTCACCACCACAAAGCTAAGACGGTGCTCATACACCGTGTCGCTACCACATAGCTCAACCGAACATCTGCCCCAAAACGCCCGGGGCACACCCTTCCACTCCGCGGTCAAAGAAACATGTCCATCTTGACCCCAGTGGAAATAATCACTATTCAAGTTCAAATGGCTGTGATTATCTTGTTATAGATTGAGGTGACAAGTAATACCGGACGGAGGAACTCGCTTGACTGAACTAAAATGAGATTTTCAAATAACAACAACACCGTGAAGCGTGAAAAAGGTCAAGTCATTTGAAGAAAGGCTGGCTGAGTCAAGACGATCAAATAATCATTTGACATCTTCAATATTTTATTTGATTATTGTAACTATATACAGTGACATATGGGGTGCCGGTGTTGTTGCAATCTGGCTGAAATTATCCGTTTAGGATTACACCAGATTAGAAAATTTCATCTGGATTTTGTGAGAGCACTGTGTATACGCGTTTTATATTTTCCCAAATGACATGACTTGAAAATATTCAAAACAGTACATTTAAATCGTCCAATCAAATTCTACCATGTAACTATAGACTCATTTTAACCAATCACAGCTGCATAAGTACGTCTCTGTGACGTAACTTCTCATCCGGTCGCTACTGACCAATCACGTTAAAGGTTTAAGCAGATTGCAAGGAATTGAACATATGGTGAATTTTGGTACCTTACATTTTCGGCAGGCAAAATACACCACCAGTACAAAATAACAGCTGAATATGTTTTACAATTTCTTCATAAAAAGCTACTACATGAAATAGTAATAACACTAACACTTAATTAGTCGCTGGTATCCATGACAAAGTGATGTTTATTGAAGATTAATATTAAAATGTAGAGCACCAGTGACCGATTATGAGCAAAGCAGCCATTAATTAGTTTGTTTTTAGCGCACATTTGAAATAATTGACAATTGACGCGTTGGGATTATGAGCGGCAAATTGTTCAAGAGCAGACATAATTGTTTTAAACTGCAACACATTCAATCATGACACGGTGGTGCTTTTAGGTGTTTCTGTCATTGAACTGCATACATTTTGTGCCGAAAGGAAGTCGTGGCCCTGTGGCTCTTTTGTTAATAACATGTATACGTCACGAGTCACATCGTCTGCAGGAAAGTTTAATTTATGTTTTTGTAACAATATAAGTTAACGGTGTCTCGTGTTCACACCATGTCTTGGTTGGGTGTGACAGACGACATTCAAGCAACATTAAATGTCTGGTTTTCATTCAATCATAGAGAAAAGACCCACCCAGTGGTTGAATACAGATCCTATTGTAGGCGAAAACAGCAAAAAACTGCCACTGCCATTAATGTTTTATCCTCTGTCTGTGACCCATTAAAGCAGTGATAGCCAAACCGAGGCTGGGGAGACACACCATAGTCTGATCCCTATTGCATTCAACGAAAATCAACAATTCCTATTTCTAGTGAGCATAGGAGACACGACCAATTATAACAAATAATACTGAAACTGACTTTGATACTGTTATATGCTGTTATTAGTGGATGATACCCATGCCTACATCCTAACGGACTGTAAAGGGGGTAACCCTATTTCAGCCCCAGGAGTAGGTGGCAACATGCCCCTGGTGGCAGTTGATTTGGGTCAATAGACCAACCTTGAAGTGGCCGTCTGGCCTTGTTATGTAAGGCGATTTGTCATAAACAAAATATATATATTTTTTTAGAATTATCTATTTAAACATTAATGTCTCCCTGTTTCTATATTTTCAAAGAAAATTGCGGCCAAATAATGACATCGTGTCCGTTTGACGCCAAATAATAACCATGTAATCAAAACTGACTCAAATAATAAAGAGACTATAAATTACCGGATAATGGCACTCGGACTTTTTTTCTTCTTGCCACTCTGTGCCCGAGGATAGTAACTCCATGCTCGAGTTATTTCCACGCGACCAGCAGACTTACAGCGAGCTTTAAGGGGTTTTGTTTTAATGCGATTATATGCTACGGTCAATTTGCCTTTAACAACTAATCTAATAAAAGGGTAGGACGGGCTGGAATTGGTTGTATCGAAAGGCCAAGGCAAGGGGGGAAATAAGGGGGGAAATAAGGGGGGAAATAAGGGGGGAAATAAGGGGGGTCAAGCCCCTCTCTGTGGCTCACGCCACTGTGGACGGTGTTTTTCATTTATATTTTTTAATGAAAGGCATAAATGAGCAAATAAAGTGTTGTTGTTGTTGTTGTTGTTGTTGTTGTTGTTTTGTTTTCTTTGCTAAGCACCATTATCTCAAAGAAAAAGTTGACTATTTCTTGTAATCTTGCGGGTACGATCATGTGGATAATTTTATTTTGAAGGAGTATTTGGCTCTGAGAAAGAGCCGTTGGTATTCTAGACGTTTCTATCAGTGTACTCTTTATCTTCAGCAAAATGCTAGGCTACTGCTGGTGTAGTCTTGATTGACGACGTTCATTTTGTTTAACGTGGTGCGATATCGCAACACGAATTACTGTCCGCAACACGAATTACTGGAGCAGAGATATCTGTATCACACGAACATTACTGGAGAAGAGATATCTGTATCACACGAACATCTGGATCAAAACGAACTTGTTTTGA
Organism: Leptasterias polaris; assembly: GCA_037783415.1. Lineage (NCBI taxonomy): Eukaryota > Metazoa > Echinodermata > Asteroidea > Forcipulatida > Asteriidae > Leptasterias > Leptasterias polaris. The sequence goes on from JAZGTN010000123.1 coordinate 402,584, forward strand.
TCCAGATTTATAGACTTGCACAGTCCTTCTGAGTCAGCCTCCCAAACAGTCAATGTAGCGCCCTCTACCGGTGGCTAAAACACAAAACAGCGTCGCCAATCAAGACTACTGCTGGTGCTGGAGGAATGCACGTTCTAGGCGGGAAAGATCTGAGTTCTGTTTGACCAGTGATGCGTGGAGTGTTGTCTGCCTGCTGGCAGTATTATGTGCATTGGTGTGTTTTTTCTCACATGCTTGTACCAGCATGATTGCTGTAACAGCTCCACAATGTGCTTCAAAACATCACTTAGACCAATACATTTTTTGTTTCTTAAATAATAAAACTAAGTCCTCAAACTTTTACTAACCATGCGCAGACAACATGTGACGGAAAAGGAAAAAACATTTAAGTAAACACATTGAATGAGAATTGGTTTCAGGGTTTCGGGGTATTTTTTCTACACTTAAGACCATCAAGCACGCCTGGTTTATCTCTATCAAATTAACAGAGCAGAACGGAATGCTTCGCCACCGTGAATGTCGCCTTTCTTCCATTCCTTATAAAACAGAAATCTGTCAAATCAAATGTCGTGCATCCAGTTGACGCATCCCACCACACTTTTGTTGGCCTATTTGTGTTTTGGCAAGCCTCCCCCCGGAAACTATTTCCACAAAGTCAATTAGTCACGAAGCTCTGAGACAAATTTGGAGACTTTCAAACAGCTTTGACTAATTGCGCGTTGACGGATAATGGAGTGAAGATTCAAGGGTGTTAATGGCGAGATAGCTCGCGGTTAATCAACCACTTTGGCGGGCGCGCTGCCGACGAGCAGAGTCCCCTCAGTTCACCGGCCGGGTACCAAGGCCTCCTACTTCCACACTCTGACACCGATACATGGTCGCTGGACTATTACTAAAACAAACTAATGGACAAAGCCCCCCCCGCCCCCCTTATCTTTGACCAATCACTTCACGAACAGTAGCCACAAAAGGTGTCAATACGACATCCAATACCTTGTCGCTCCTGTGTGTTTGCTCGCGCTTTTTAAAGCAAGCCGGAGGAGGTAAAAAAGATCAGATCTTTGTTCGACAGCGTAATGGACGATGGAAATTGACAACCGGGTGACCTCAACGATGGTCCGGGCATAAACCGGCGGGTCAATTACAGACTAAACACCCGTCCTCTCGAACATGCCATTGGATCACTTTCTTTGAGTAAGATAGGGGGGGGGGGATTTTGATGGTGATGATAAATTTGATTTAATTTGATTAGTGAAATTACCCAGAGTGCAAACATTTTGATGTTATTGTTGAAAGGGGTTACACACCTATGTTTCGACACCCCTATGTTTTGACACCCCTATACAGTTCATCAGACACCCCTAAATTGTATTTTCCTGAACCATAACCCATCCCTAGAAAATCAGGTGCAAAAGTTGTTTCCAACAGAGAGAAAGCTCCACAAGGTGTGGCTAGCAAGAAGTGAACTTGTCTGTACAACCATATTGTGTAAAATCTCCTTTTGGGCAGAATGTAAAGCGCCATTGTGGCTCGGTGCTCACACTTTTTACGGCAAGTGGTAGGCCTACGCAAAACGGATACATGGAATTACGTGCGTTGCTTGGCGTGTATTTTAACTTTTACATATTGCGCACTACGCATTACGCACAACGCATGACGGACACATATATTTCAGGCCTTTTAAAGTTGTAGTAAGGCCTAGTAATTATGGAAGAGTAGTGCCGCCACATGAATAAAACAAAACTGCTCTGACTTGTTTACGTAAACGATAATTATCCTTTACGTACATGATAATACTGTGTACGTACATGATAATTATCGTGTACATACACGATAGTTATCGTGGTGTACGTACACAATAATTCCGCAGTTATAATGTACGTACACAACAATTATCGTGTAAGCGATAGTTATTGTGTACGTACATGATAAATATCGTGTACGTACACGATAACAGTGGGATTGTTTGTGTTTATGTGGCGGCACTACGCTTCCGTAAGTAATGACGCAGTGTGTATTACCCTTGTTTAAACTATCGAAAGCTGCTGTATTTATAATAAGTTTTCTTGCCATTAATTTTTAGAGTGATCACCAAACGTAGCCTATTCCTTCCATGTAACATGCAAGAATGAAGTATTATGTCAGATCACCCCATGATCTCGTTTTGTTTTGGGGACAACTATAGAAATTTATAATTTGCATGGACACTTTAACAATTCGAGATATGTTTTGCCTTAATTTATATTACCAATTAATATTATTTAAATCTTCTTGTTTAATAGTTTTTAAAATGCGACCGACAACCCAGAGAGATCACCAATTAAAAATAACTTCACGCTGACCAACATGAAAAGTTCAGCAGATGCACACAAAGCATAGAGAAAGGACAGAGAAAAGGCATCCAGCTCGAGTCCTAATTTCCAACACCAACGAGCAACATGAGGTAAACATAAAAACCGTCTGTCAACTTACGTTTGCACTTGTGCGATGACCGCCCGGAGGATCAACGCACCAAGCCTTCTCTTGAAGATAGCTGCGTATTGTGATATTTAAGTGGCCTGTGTTCTGGTGGACTGAGGGGTATAATGTTACATAAAATGACAGGAGATTTTTCTGAAGAAGTCGTGATGCAGCTACGTGACCGATGATGGGTCTGTCAATGGTTTTATATCGGTGATGTGATACATCTAGATTGTACTCTATGTTGACATTGCGCATTAGCTTCCTCTATAAGACGCACTTGTACACCGCTGTACAAACCCTTGAAAGCAATCTAACGTCAGATTTAACTGACCAATCACATTCGACGCTGTCGTATCACGTGGTATACGATCAGCCAATGAGTACGGTTTGCTCGAGTGACGTGCTTCACCATTATTGTTTCTTACACAAAGTTTTCAGGGTTGTGTCTATTTGAACTAAACAGTGCGGGGCTTTGATGGGCTTAAAGTATACAGGTGTAAAATTAGCTTCCGTGTGTGAGAAACGAAACAGCCTCTGAGTCTGAAAAGAAAACCACACTCTTTTCAGTCGAAGGTCAAATGATCCTGGGTTGGTTTTTTCAGCGATGAAGCACTACAACCTAAAGCTCACCAAGGGATGTAACCGCCGCCTTCCCCGCGAAACAAGTGGGTGGCGTAAGTATTTGTCATTTCAGGCCGCCCGGGGTGTTTCGTTGTAAATGGTGTGTGAGAATAGGGTCAAACAATCGTTTGCATGAAATTAGAAAAACGCGACTAGTATACTGGACCGTTGGTGTTGAATGTGCAGAGTGTGACAAAATGATGAATAATGAGTGAAACCATTAAACTGTTTATAAAACACCAGAGGGGCGTCCTTGTTTATGTAGAGAAGAATGATCAAACTGTGAAGCTATATCTCTTGCTGTAATTACATTATTGTACATCCCGTAAAACCATCTGTTTAGAGGAGCCCCTAAAGGGACACGTAAAGATAAAAATAGGACGTGTAAAAATGAAATGTATTTCATAACTTCTAAATAATGTCTCCCCACCCCCGAATTATTATTATTTTGTTCCCTTAAAACTATTTCGTTCCCTCCAATTTCTAAATAAAATCATATATATTTATTTAATTTATTAATTTATTTAGACAGGGTAGCCTTATAAGTAATACAACTGCTATCCCTGAGGGACCTGTGTACAAACAGTACAAAGTAAAATAGAAAATAGTAAAATACAGAGCAATAAGAAAATCCATGAATCAAGACAAAAACTAAGTGTAAAAAAAAATCTAAAATCTTACAAGGTTAGAAAATAAATTACAAATAGGCCTATGTTAAACACATCAAAAAAACATTGTGCATGAAAATTAAAACATGAGCCAAACAATATTAAATTATTAAGCAACAAGGATTACACAATGCAAATTTCGTTCCAGTTAATAATTCGTTCCCTCCAAATTCCAAATAATTTCGTTCTATTATGATTTCACTTCCTCGAAATAATTTCACTGTATTCTAGAATAAAACAGCGAAACCTGTTTTAAGGGGAATATCAAATCCTACCTTCAGCTCCCCTGAGTTATTGTCATCTTAAATGTTTTGTTCGTGTAGCCGCTTTTACCAAGAGTGGCTTTAAAACTTGTTCGGGGCGAACTTGCATAACAAATAATTACAATTTTTAACAAAACTATATTTTGTTTACGTTTCAAATACGTTTGTTGTATGTTGCGTAAGTTCTGTTCATTTTATTTATTATTAATTTATTATTTTTATTCAAGGTATAAGATAAGTACCAATTCACTAGGCCTTGGATTTAAAGGCCCTGTACACTATTGGTAAGATCGAAAAACACAAATGTTCACAGATTCACACATAACTTACATGATTTAAAGTAAGTAATGGTAGAAAGGGTTCCTTAAAATATTTCTGCCTAAAATGCTATCGTTTCTGAGAAATGAGTAAAACAATAGTTTTTATCGCGCGCGATAATAAACTCGATGTTTGAAAAACAGAAAACACATAAGGTCTCTTTTCACTATTTTCTCGTGACCTCGATGACCAATTGAGCTCAAATTTTCACAGGTTTGTTATTTCATGTATGTGGTTGATTACACAAAACATGAACACTGTCTGTGATTATTTTGTCAGCTCTGCCAATCCTGTATAATACCTTTAAGATTGTACCATGAAATTAATTAACACTAATGATGTCAAAGATGTAGGGACATCAAAGACGCACACATAATGACATAACTGATAATTTTATCATGGTCAGGAATGTTAGCCAAAGATTGTCTAGTGGTTAATTAACCAGCCATGACACCCAATCCAAATGAAAAGGGATTAGATAAAATAAAGTGATTAATTGTTTGCATCCAACAATGCGATAATAAGTTCCGTTAAGGATCTCTGTAAATAGTTTGGTATGATTCTTAAACGTTATTGGTGTCAAAGTATGGAAATTAAAGAGATACCCCAAGGTCACACTGTGGATAAGGCGCCTCCAGACAATTCAACCCCACAGTCCAAACATCAAAGAAGGAAATTTGATCAATAACTTCTTGTCTTTGTCTTCTCCTTTTTCCATAGGTGTAGGTTTGTTTAACCGTTCAATTGTTCTAATCCTATATCATATGTATAATATTATTATACACAATAAAACTAACCTGTGAGATATCGCCGAAATTCCGGAGCTAATATGTCCACGCGGGAAGAATAATCCCTAATAGACTGTGCAAGTCTCGCGCGTATCCGAACGAGAAAACACGTCAAACGAATAACATTTTTATTTCTGAAATTGAATCTTTGTTTTAAATTATATCTCATGACAAAATCTGAACAACAAAAATAAATCATTAAAATTGTATGAAAAGTTTTAGCTTTTGAAAAAAATACACAACAGTGTGTTAATAATTACTATTAAAAGAAAATAAAACTCTGGGACAAGGATGCTTATTTGAAACCCCTTACGCGGATTCGTGATGGTCAAGCGGGTTTAAAATTGACCTGGATCGCAGTTTAGAGGATGCTGACGCCTCAACAATCATAGACTGCAATGAAAAGGGTTCGCTTTGTAATTACAGCATCTGGGGATTATAACCGCGCAACCAAAACAAGCGTTTACGTAAGTTTTATGATCGGAGGCAAGCACAAAATTCTAAATTTTTTGCAAAAGCCGGAAGCTAAGGTCAAGTTTAATTCTCGGGTTTTCTTGGTAATATTTTTGAATTGGTTTTACTTTGTTATCACTTAGTATTACATTCCCAACAACATGTATAATTTTCTAGGTCATAAACTACGTTAAACTAAAATAATTGACGAAACAAAATCTCGCCCACGTAAAACTCCATATGGTTGGGACCACTATGGTCCCGGAAGTTCGAATGCGCGCGAGATTTGCACAGTCTATAGGAATACACAATCTGAGAAACGTATCTGACAGTAACGTTTCTCAGATTCAAATTTTGGGGAATAAAAACTGCTATCTTTTTACATAACCACTTCACTTCCAAGTGCAATGTTTCTCAAAATGCCTTTTTACTATCGAAAGCTGCTGTTTCCTACTAACTAATTTTAAGAGTGATTACCAAACGTACTATTTTCACTTCGTTCTACTTTACTTCTTCTGCTTTGGGTTAGTGGGTGTGTGTTTCAAATAAAACTGGGATGATTATTATTATATATATGCCATCTCTTTAGCATCTTTCCATTACCACAAGAGGAACATTTTATTCTCCATCAATCAGTCCCCACTGTCTATAATTCACACGTCAACATTGCAAATTATGAACGACATCGTGTGGCCTCGCAGATCCCGAAATTATGGTGTTCTAAAGACGACAGATGTGCGTCGCGTCGTGCCGTCGCGTCGCCTATTCCGTCGTCCGTCGCGTCGTCCGTCGCGTCGTGCCGTCGCCCGTCGCGTCGTGCGTCGCGTCGTGCCGTCGCCCGTCGCGTCGCCTGTTTTTCAATTGATTTGCATGGTGACTTGGACATCCGTCGTCCGTCGCGTCGTGCCGTCGTCCGTCGCGTCGTGCCGTCGCGTCGTCCGTCGCGTCGTCCGTCGCGTCGTCCGTCGCGTCGCCCGTCGCGTCGTCCGTCGCGTCGCCCGTCGCGTCGTCCGTCGTCCGTCGCGTCGTGCCGTCGTCCGTCGCGTCGTGCCGTCGCGTCGCCCGTCGTCCGTCGCGTCGTGCCGTCGCGTCGTCCGTCGCGTCGTGCCGTCGTCCGTCGCGTCGCCTGTTTTTAAATTGATTTGGACCTTATTTTCGTCAAAACGTTCTTCACTTTTCTGTCAATTGGTGGCGCTCTTTGATTATTTCCGTCGAAGTGAGTCTGATGAGGTCGTCGAGATTCTAGATGGCAGATGTGTATAGTTTGATCAATCCCTGCTTGCCGTGTCATCTCAACAATATCTTTTTAATTGTAAAAACATGTCAAGTATTAGTTTTTACCTCGGCCTCCCTACCATGCCTACTAGCCTGTAAAATAAAGCAATGTCAACAGCAGCATCGTAGGAAAAATACTACCTAAATTATTATTATTATTTTATTTTATTTTTTCTTTTGAGTGGAGCTCTTATAGACTCCGTTTATTCAACTCAAGTAATTACAAGTATATACATCTCCTATGGAACATTAAAGCAAGTACTGATAGATCAGTACACAAGTACATAGGCCCTATAGGTTACTAGAAACTAAAGGACAATGAACAAAGTTGATATTACATATCAAACAAAGGCAAGATCAAAACATGAAAAAGCAACCTAGTACAAGTAAAAAGATTAAAATTAAGGACTACACAAAGGACAGTAACTGAGAGGTGACAAAATTCGATTTTGATCAGAACATAAACTTTGGACTCTCGTCTTCATTGAAAGTACACAGGAATTTGTACAATTTGTTAAAATTACTTGTTTGGAGCCTATTCCTCTCCCTTAGTAGAAATGATCTGAGAGTTTCTTTGTAGGTCTTGATAATGTTTGTGTTTGTGAAAACGTTGTCCTCATTGAAGACCAGATCACACCGGATTCTCCAAATAACATTGATCATCATGCCAACAATTATCATAGATACAAATGACAAATTCATACATACAATTCTTATACAATCACTGAGACAAAAGAAACGACAGCCAGTTTGTTTCCTAATTAAAAATTCGACGTATAACCAGGGTTCAACCACCTCATTACAGTATAGAAACAAATGTTCGACAGTTTCAGTGTCGGATTTACAGAAAGGACAGTCGACTGTATCTATGATTTTCATGCGTTTAAGTTTATCTCGGGTTGGCAGAATCCTGTGATAAAGTCTTAAAAGGTGTCCTTGTCTTTGGCGTCCATAATATTGTTCATGTTTAATTTGGTCCAAATATTGGCCCAGTCGAACTTATCAGTGAGGCCTAAAATCGAGGCCCACTTTTCCTGTGCTTTTGGAAAAACAAATTATTTGACCTTCAATGATTTGTACATTAATTTCGTGGTAATTTTAGAAAAAGGTACCAAACCCTGATCCCCATGGTCAATTTGGAACTGAGCCACCTGCTTGGATGGTTATTAGGCCCACAACGTTTTTCTTTGAAGAGGACAGGATTGATGTTTTGTTCGAAGACGAATTAGCTATGCGTCCAGCAGTGATACGATTAATTTTACACTTCAAGGTTCAAGGTTCAAGGTTCGTTTATTTCCACAGTATCAAAAAAGCAAAAGGCAATAATAAATACATCAAAAGTAATCATTACATAATGCAAAGTTCAGTTCAGTTCAGGTACACATTTATTTCCATACTTCTATGTAGAAAAACGATAAGTACATGTAATTATGGAGTAAAGCAAAACAAAATAACAATAAGTAGCAATACGCAGGATAATGTAATAAATAGAGTATGGGGCTGTTTTGATAAGCCGAAGCTTGTAGAAAACAGCCAGACACATACAAACAAACAAACAAACGAAAAACAAGCAGACAGACACGAAAACAGAAGGACAGAAAAACACTGGACAAAAACAGCTATACTGACACAAGATACATAATGTGATTCAGACGGATAATGCAACGAATTCATAATTAGCAAAAGAATGGCAAAACAGTTCAAGCAGAAGCAATACAAAATAATTAGGTATTAAGAGGTAAACGTGGTCGAATTACTTAGGAGGGGAAGCTAAGATGCATATCGGGAGATAAAGTCACGTTTAAAAGAATACTTAAAAAGACTCAAGGACCGGTGAGACCTTATATGCGCTCATCTATGGCATTCCACACACGAGGACCGAGGAAGCGGATCGTGTTCATAGAATAAGTGGTGCGAGTGAATGGAACAAAAAGTTTAGTGCAAGACCTAGTGGAGTGGCCGTGGGTTTCTTGAATAGACGTAAAGAAGGAAGAGATGACTTTGGGAAGAAGGTTATTAATGAACTTAAACATAAATATCCCAGTATGGAGTTTATTAATATCAGCGACAGTGAGGGTGTTTAATTGTGCGAATAGAGGTGCTGAATGTTCTCTGTAGGATGAGAAAGTACAGATGCGAATAGCCCTTTTTTGAGACACATACAAAGAGTGCAGCCTAGTATTACTCACCGATGCCCAGACAATGTTACAGTAATTTAGGTATGGAAAGATAAGGGTGTTGTAAAGAAGAACAAGCGAAGAGGCATAGGTTTGAAGAATATTACATGTAAACAAAAAAAGCATTATGTGACACTGCAGAGGGATCCATTTAAAAAGCAAAGCTTGTAGGCAATGGTCCCTATAGTGACATGCATATGCATTGAGATTAAACAATAATGTTAAGTGAACCGTGGAGGTCCGTGGTCGAGTCGAGCCACCAATAAACAAATATAATAGCAGGTCTCAATGCACATGCATGTTACAAAGAAAAATCAGCAAACACTATAATACAATCAAATAACGAGCACAAACAATGGACTAGGACTAACACAACAATCTTGCCGGTCAGCAATATTATAGTATCGAACGAAATCATGTGTGATGCAAAAGCAGCGTATCCCTCGATGGATTTAACATAGTGTGGCTATCCATGGATCCCATGTAGGAGACCACCCGAGTCTGCACTGTGGTATGGTTCAAAATACAATGTACATCTGTAAAAACACTCATCAACAATAAGATTTCAGTATATCAGCTTTAAAGACACGTTTAAAAGTAAACAAGCTTTTGGAGGCTTTAAGTTTTTCATTAAGCATGTTCCAAAGCATAGGTCCCTCATGTTTAATAGTTTTAAGAGCGAGGGAAGTACGAGTGTAAGAAATGTGATAATTAGAAGCTTGGCGGGTGAAATGGGAATGTGCATCTGAGTTTAAAGAAAAAATTGATTGAATAGCAGAAGGTAAATTTTTACAAGTGAGTTGATACATGAGGGACCCAAGCTGAAGACAATAAATATCATTCACTTTAAAATTGCATATTTATGGAAAAGGGGATCTGTATGTGCGTTAAATTCAGCAAAATTAATGATACGAAGAGCTCGCTTCTGTAAGAGAAGAAGTCTATTAGGATTGGTAGCAGAACTTGATCCCCATGCAAGTATCCCGTAGTTAAGATAAGAACCGATCAATGTATTATAAAGAGATTGTAAAACCAGTTCAGGCATAAAATGCTTGATCCTATTGATCACACCAATATTTCTAGCAATAATTTTACACTGTAATCAACATGACTATTCCATGATAGTCTACGGTCAACAAAAAGTCCTAGAAACTTGCAACAATCAGTTTCCAGTGATTTCAATGTCATTAATCTTTATAGGACTTGGAAGGTCTCTGACTGAATTACTGAACAACATGCAGTTAGTTTTAGTGATATTTAGGGATAGTTTATTGACCGTAAACCAGGTGGCAACTAGTTTGAGCTCATTGTTAACAGTGTTTACAAGATAGTCAAGGTTACTATGGGAAAAGAATAAATTAGAGTCATCCGCAAATAATATAAATGAAAGCACACTAGAAGAATTTGTGAAATCATTAATGTATATGGTCAATAACAAAGGCCCGAGGATTGATCCTTGAGGTACTCCATACGTAAGGACATCAGACTCAGATTTAATGCCATTGACGGAAACATATTGTGGCCTGTCTGAAAGATAACTCTTAAACCATTCTAGGGGAATTCCACGGATACCATAGTTGGGAAGTTTATGCAATAGTATTTGATGGTCTATTGTATCAAAAGCCTTTGAAAGATCAAGGAACACCCCCAAAGTATGATTGGAGTCATCGATAGCATTAGTAACTTTATCAATAAAATCAAGGAGTGCCTGAATGGTTGAATGTTTGCTACGGAAACCAAACTGTTGATTTGTTAAAATTTCAAACTTATTCAGAAAATTAATGGTACGGGCATAGACACAATTTTCAAAGATCTTTGAAAAACATGAAAGAATAGAGATGGGCCTATAATTGGATATATTGTTACGATCACCCTTTTTGAAAACTGGTGGGACTTTAGCAATTTTTATTTCTGATGGAACAATGCCAGTCGTAAAAGAAGTATTGACAATATGAACAAGTGGTTTACTTATGGCAAAAATTTACTTCTTGATAATGGAAATATTGATCAGGTCATGACCAGAACTTTTTTTATTTTGTAAATTTTTTACAATGTCCAAAATTTCATGTTCAAATACTGGAGTAAAAAAGAAGGAATTAAAATTAGGGTTGGGCATATAATCAGCAAAACTAAGGGGTGAATGAGTAGGTTGGATGTTTTTAGCAAGGTTGGGACCAATATTGATAAAGTATTGATTAAAATGATTGGCGATTTGATTTGGGTTGTCAATTAAATTCCCATTAACAATGATGCTGTTAATACCATGAGAATGGGTATTTTTATTCAAAACAGAATTTATAACCTTCCAGGTATTACGGATGTTATTTCTTTCTTTTTCAAACTTAAGGGAATAGTACTTTTTTTTACAAAGACGTAGAAGGCTAGTCAAGGTGTTTTTATACTTGATAGGGCCTATACTTGCATTTATGTGAGGTTGTAGGGTTGGACAAGTACTGACGATACAATTTATTCTTTTTCTTAATAGATTTGAGGAGGGAATGTGTAATCCAAGGGGTAGTTGAAATATGATTAGATTTGGTATTGTTGTTTTGTCTAACTAAAGGTGTATTTTGATCGTACAGAAAAATAAAATTATCCAGAAAAGTATTATAAGCAGTATCAGGATTATTACAACTAAGGACATTGGTCCAGTCAAAAGAGTGTAAGTCGTCAATAAACTGTTCAAGGTTCACATTAGACACATTTCGAGAAAAGGGTAAATTGTGATTATGAGAAGAACTTGAGTTTGGAGACTGAACGAACATAAAAATTGGCAGATGATCTGAGATATCAGAGATTAAAATACCAGATTTTGAGGAAGGAAGAATATTTGATAAAAAATTATCGATAAGTGTAGCAGAAGTATCAGTAATACGTGTGGGCATATGGATTTGGGGGAGGAAAGAGTGAGATGTAAATAAGTCGATAAAGGACTGGGAGCTATAGGATTGGTTGGAATTAATAAATTTATGTTGAAATCACCTGATCACACTTGATCATAGCCAATTCCTTAAAGGTAATTAGTCTGTTATTTTTAACAACATGTTGAAATTTGATGATGTTATTCTTTGTTAAAACAGGACTCGCTAAATCGTTATCCTTATTAATCGCAACCACTGAATTATGCCAGAGAGGGATATTCATTACTTCCAAAACTGAGGTGAATTCTGGTCTGAAAACACCCCCTGATTTTTCGTAGGCTGCAAAAAGGTCCATATAAAAGGGAGTGGTCTGCAGTGACTTTTTCTTGGTTTTACCAAACACATACCAACCAAAGATTATGGCTTTCGCCGGGTTTCTCGATCCAATAGTTAAAGAAGGATTTCCATTTACCATTACTTTTGATATAATACTCAACCACATCAGTTTTAGACTGCGTAACCTGACCCTGACGTCCAAAAGACCTGTCCCTCCCATGTATCGAGGTCCGGTGATAGTGGCACGCTTGATTTTGTCCGGTTTACCTGACCAGTAAAAACTAAAAATAATGTTTTCTATTTTCTTTACACACTCTCTTTAGAAATAAAAACCGTGGCATCATCGGCATGCTGGATAATTTTAACACATTCAGTTCCACCATGGTTCCACCTGGACACTGAATACCATGCAACCCATTATTGATTCTAATTAGAGTTCCTAAACCTTCTGCACAGACTGCATATAACAATGGAGACAGGGGACACCCTTGTCTGATACCTCTACTTATTTGGAAAGGTCTGCCAATGAAGATATTTACAATGACGCAACTCTCAGGATTACTATATAAAAGCTTGATCCATTGAATGAATTTGGGGGGAATCCCCATTTTCTCAAGCATGGTAAACATATAATTCCAATTAATTCTATCGAAAACCTTCTCCTGATCGATGCTTAAAATAGCTGCTTCCTTATTGTTCCAATTATAATCTATGCTATCACGCAAAAGTGTGAGGTTGTCGTGAATTTTTCTCCCCGGTACACCACATGTCTGTTCGTCACCTATTATGAAAGGCATGGCCCTTTTTAACCTATTTGTGAGAACTTTGGCCAACAGTTTGTAATCTACATTTAAAAGGCTAATCGGTCTCCAGTTCTTGAGATCAAATTTACCTAAATTATTATCCACATGGTTGGTGGGCTTGCACAAAATTACTTTATTGATTATAAAGCGATGAAAAATTACTTTATTGATTATGAAGCGATGACCAAAAGCAAAACCATAAAGCAATAAATCAAGTGAATTCTAAACCAAGACCAACAGTAACACTACTGAACTAACAGGATTTATAAAACCACTAAAAACAACAAAACACATGTGCCAAGGAAGGTTACAAATTAAAATCAAAATGGCTCTAAAATCGTGTCCATAGCAGTAATGACTTGAAACAGGCAAAACTTAAAAACATGAAGAACCGCCAGTACATAAAATCAAAGAAGTGATGGTGGGAGAACACACAGGCTGCTATCTGTAAACTATAATACATTTAATGGGTGACTTAATTACCACTATCTGAGGATTAAGGATTAAACAAGAGGGTTGTTTATTACAGACGATTCCTTGAAATGAACTTGGGTGCTACAAGAGATTAAGTTGGAATAAACAGTGGAAGGGAACATACTTGTCTCTCCGTGGTCCTTTCTCTATGCTCCTACTGAACACGGTTTTTCTGGACCTGTTACATAATAAGCCATCAAAAGGGAGAAACTTCCTCTAGCAGTAAACACAAGAAGTAAAATTACATCAACAAACTCTCACACCAAATTTAAACCAAACAGATAATTATTGTTACATCCTTCCCTTTTTAAACTTTGAGTGGGAATGGGTAAACTTCTCTAACAATGAGAAATGTTTCGAAAGAAAAAGGTGATAAAATTAACTAGTGTTCATTAATAAAGTAAATTTTCATGGCGAATATTCAAATAGAATTACTGGCTGGAAATAGTAAGTTTGTTACTTTCGGTCATTTCCCATTGTTTTGTTTTTTTGTTTTTTTAAACAGAAGTTATGTGTGCATGCCTTTTTCACAGTAAATAATAATATGCCATAATATGACAGAAGAGTTAATTTACCAGAGTACATGTAGTAGTGATTAAAGTGGTAATTGGCCCGTTTATCTTAAAATATGTAATATCAATAATATTTGTAATGACAACGGATTAATATATCGCCTTTCGCAAGCCTGAAAGTTCATAAGTAGCAACAATTATGCAAAAAGGAGGCAAAGACAAAAATTCTTTGTTTAACACCAAAAAACCATTTAAAAAAATACATGGTCATGAGTCCTTGGTGTTTCTATAAACATTAAAACAAAATACATGGTCATGAGTCCTTGGTGTTTCTAACTTGATGATAAATTTGTAAGCATTCACTTGTAATGTTCATTTCAATACTGATTGGGCAATAAATATGAGTGACACAATGGTCGAGTATGATTTATCTGTCACTAGTCATGTCAATATTTAGCAGGTTTATTAACTGATACCTTTCATTTGGCCTGAACGGCTTTTCCAAATTGACGGTTTCATCTTTGAATTGTTAACATGTGTGAGATTTTTATAAGTGACAGAGTTATGGATCACACAATAGAGAGTAACGTTACACGAAGTGACACATTACAAGAAAAAAATTACTTTGAGAAAACTTGAAAACGGTGTATAACATTAATAATGTGCCATACATTTCCATCGGTAACTTGCTCTGATTGCTCCCTCGGAAGCTCGGAACATGGGGGTTATTTTCGATTCATCAATGACACTTCAACCACACAACAACAACATCATACGTCTGTCATCATTTCACAAGTACATGGACAAGAGTGCCACTGAAAAAGTCATTAGGTTTTGAACTGTACCATGATGCACAGTCTCTTGCAGCGCCACCAGGAGGCACAATATATAGGACGAGCTACGCG